>CAKXYN010000007.1:37952500-38315000 GCA_935064755.1 Tragelaphus eurycerus | reverse complement strand
ATATGTATAAAAATGGAACCATGTTTTAAAATAGTAGCATAAGTCTATGTATTTTCAATGAGAACTCTTGACTCTCAAAGTTTGAAAACTTCTGATTTCAGTTTTTAAATGGGGACTTGGGCATGGTAACGCCCATGTGAATTACACATTTTCCAATTGTCAAATAGTTGAAATTAGTGTCCATATGAGTTTATGTCGTATAACATTCCTAAGTATTCTCTGGGGCATACTATAATTTTCACATTATTATCTCATACTTTGGTTTTAATAGGATTGGTAAAAGTTTTGAAGTTTTAATTTCAGTTTTTCCCACTGCTTAGAATTTGATGATATAAAATGAAAAGAGGTTTCCATAGTTGCTAACATTCACCAGATTTTGTTCCAAAGCATGGGCTTTAGAAGACTTTTGAATTAAAGCCACATTCTCCACCCAAGCCTAGTGACATAATCCAGCAGTTCAAAGATAGGTATGCCATAAACAGCTACAGTTAAATAATCTAAAAAAAAAAAAATTAAAACATGGAAATACAATAAAACAAGAATTGATCACTTTATAGTGGAATACTCTATAAACCGTCTGCATTGGAAACATGTGGTGAGTTTTAAAACATCTGAGTTCTATAATTCTAAAGTGTATAGTTTATTTGAAGGCAGAAACTGTTTCTTCTCTTCTGCATATATATATAAAAATACAGGTTAATATATATATTTTTGCTGTCCTGATTTGCATCTATTTACTTATTTTTAATTTAGATAAATAACTTTGGACTACACGTTCTTAACATAAATATATTCACCTCAACTAAATATTTTATCGCTAAGTACTGAAGTCTGGTCATTAAAACATTAATTCTGTAAATCTTGCTACTTTGTGTTTGTCTAAAACAAAAATCACTAATTAACATAAACCCAAATAGTAAGAAAAAATTATTTGAAAGCATATACATGGTATAGAAAGGTATCAGGGTCTTTAATTTTTATGATCCTTTAAATTAGAAAAAGTTTTTAAGGTCTGCAGGTTTATCTGAGTGGCATTGTAATCCTTGCATAATAATTAGAGGAGCTCAACCAGACCAGGCGTTTGGCAATGTATTGTCTGCATGCCTCATTTAACTAGTTAACTGAAGTTATCCAACCCTCCCAAGAATGAGATGATTGACCTTTCAGCCATCACAAAAACTGCTGTCTGGAGATCATAGTGGAACAGTTTACTTCATTTTCTGAGTTGTCTAAAAAGTTATATTGTATGTGTAACAGCCTCATAAGGGAAACAGAGCCATGTTTGTGGAGCAGTGAAAAGGTTAATTCAGTTTCTTAACCACATTTAACTTTTTTAAAAAGGTTTTTTTGTAAACTGACAATACCCTCCAAACATGTAAAGCCCCTTTGGAGGGGCCTTGGAAGTCCCTGGATGGACAGGGTATCTGGAGGGAGCCTCTGTTAGTGAGAAGTGGGAGGTGGGGAGTCTGGGCAGGGCTCCTGGAGATGCCCCTTCACCACGACGACAGGATTTTGAGCAGGGACCCCCGTCTAGGGCATTTTCGGGGGAAAGACACACTTGCTGTTGGCTGAGGTTTGCTCCAGTTCTAAGAGGTTCTGATGTCAAGTGACCACAGCCACCTTGGTGACCAGTGGTGTCCTGAGCTCCGGGCGCTGGTCCCCAGCTGTGCGCCTGACCTGGCCCCGCCCCAGGTGTGGCGCTGACCTGTTTCAGGAGGGGCTGTGGAGGCCGAAGCTGGGGGCATGCCTGTGGCTCCAAAGGCAGGCCCCTCATGGGTGCAGACACTGAGGTGGCATGTCTTGTCCTGATCCATGGAGGGCCAGTGCCCAGCAGGTGCGACCTATATTCAGAGCAGACAGAGGCCGGGGCACAGCTCAGGGTCCAGGAGGAGGGGAACCCTGTTTCATAAACAAAGTATCTTCCAGGGCTTCCCAGGCGGTGCAGTGGTAAAGAACCCACCTGCCGATGCAGGAGTCATCAGAGACATGGGTTCCATCCCTGGGTTGGGAAGATCCCCTGAAGGGGAGCATGGCAGCCCGCTCCAGTGTTCTGGCCTGGAGAATCTCATGGACAGAGGAGGCTGGCAGCCTGCAATCAGGGGGCCACACAAAGTCGGATACGACTGAAGTGACTTAGCACACACATGCGTCTGTCACGTAATGTGGTTTCCTGCTAAGAAAAAGAAAGCTGGATTTGAATTCCTTTTTTGATTTCCTTGGTAGAACTGAAGGCTCTACAAGTCCATTCTTTGGTCCACTTTATTAAGCAGAAAATAAATGAACATTGCCTGCTTAGAAAACTTAGTTAATCACTGCAAACTCAAACCAGACCTTTTAAGCCAAGAGTAATCTTGTCTGTGGGGAGAATATTTATTATACAGATGGAAGTAAAGTCTGAAGTAGCTGTTAATGTCTTTAACACTAGCTTTATTTTGTCCGCTTTAATGGAGATGGAAGAGAAATCACATTCAGCCCGGTCTCCCCAGTGTGGGGGTTTCCTCTGGGTTTGCTCATGGAGGGAGCTGGGGGCCTTTCTGTTAGTTCCCAGGGGAGGGGCTGCCGCTCCCCCTGCAACCCCCTTGTCCTCGTAGACCTGGCGTCAGCAGTCCAGTGTTTTCCCATTGGTCTCTCTTGTTTGATCCTTTCCCCTGGTTCAACTCACTTAACAGAGACTTGTCCAAGGACATATTTTGCTACCAACCCACTCAGTGCGTTTTGATCATTCAGAAGTGCCCCTCCTAGGAGGTGTGGGTCCTGTGTGCCTTGGGTGGTTTAAGCGTTAGGTGAACGATGTCAGGAAGCTGGCTCACGAGGCCTCTGGTTTTCAGCATCCTCAACAGGACTCGCCCCCCCTTGTCCCCACCCTCACTGTCCATCAGGCTGGCTGTGAATCAGTGTGCTGAGTTGTGTCCTCAAGTGTGCAACTGTGTGAACATATATTTGTAGGTTTTCTTACTTACGTAAGGGGCCAGGTATGCAAGAGCAAGGGGGAATATTTTCAAAAGTCATTTTAGTGTTTATTTTTTACACTACCACCTGGGAAGGTGTGGACCTTGACGTTTCAGCACGGCAAGAAGAGCAGCCCCCCAACCTGCCCCGCATTGTCTCATTTGAGTCTGTGCCTGGAGTGAGCTCACGGTAGGGGTGAGATGTGAGCAGGGCCTCCGGTCCTTATTCTTTTTGGCGCTTGGGATACATGACTGCAGGGGCCCTGGTTATGTGGTTCTTGGGAATCCAGGCTTTCATAAAGCTCCAGTGAAGGGCAAAGTGCAATACGTTTATGAAAATGTGGACCCTTTCTGCTTGTAAACCGGGAGGGGAATGGTTCTTCTGTCTAGGGCTGGGATGTTTGTCTTCACTGCTTGTACTAAGGAAGACCCAGTCCTGATAGAAAGCTTTGTATCTCAACATGTGGACCCAGCGGTGGCTGCCTCCAAATTCCCCAAGGGCCTGTTCAAAATGCGTATTTCCAGACTTTCTGCCTCAGAATTTTAAAGGGCTGGAGATTGGAACTCTACATTGAAAGGAAAAAAGTACCCAAAGTGATTCTTCTGCATGCTGAAGTTTGAAAACCGCTCTTGAAGAGTAATAAATAACTTCCACTGCTTCAAAGGGCAGAAAACTTGTAACGTCATGGGTGATGTTGGTCCACACGGCAAGGACTCTGAAAGGACGCTGACAATGAAGCGGCTCTCTGAAGCTCTGTCCACGAGAAGGTTCCCCGCCCCCAGGATGGTCTCCATCCTAACTGTTGTGGTGAAAACAGGAACAGCTCATGGTGTTAGTTGCCTTTGCCTGCTGACTCATTCAGATAATTGGCACTCAGAAAAGTTTAACTAGAAAAAATTTAGATTCTTTTTGTGCTTTAATTGTTATGAAAAAAATTAGAACATAGTTGAATTTATAGAGGTAAGTAGCTTTTGCTGCTGCTGCTGCATCACTTCAGTTGTGTCCGACTCTGTGCGACCCCAGAGACGGCAGCCCACCAGGCTCTGCCGTCCCTGGGATTCTCCAGGCAAGAATACTGGAGTGGGCTGCCATTTCCTTCTCCAATGCATGAAAGTGAAAAGTGAAAGTGAAGTCACTCAGTCGTGTCCGACTCTTAGTGACCCCATGGACTGTAGCCCACCAGGCTTCTCAGTCCATGGGATTTTCCAGGCAAGAGTACTGGAGTGGGGTGCCATTGCCTTCTCCTAAGTAGCTTTTGCAGAGAGTGCCTTTAAAGTGGGTTAAAATCGGTATTTTCTTACCAGTTATGTAACAACTTTTAAATACAGAAAGGAGCTAATTTTGCAAAATATTTGCTTTTGTTTTTTAACAGGACAAACTCACGCAAGAGTGTGTCTTCAGAGAACAGTTTGAAGAGAACTGGTACAACACGTACTCCTCCAACCTGTATAAGCATGTGGACACTGGACGGAGGTTCTACGTCGCGTTAAATAAGGACGGGACCCCCGGGAAGGAACCAGGACTAAGCGGCACCAGAAATTCACCCATTTTTTACCCAGACCCGTGGACCCCGACAAAGTACCCGAACTCTATAAGGATATCCTAAGCCAAAGTTGACAAAGACCGTTTCTTCACTTGAGCCCTTAAAAAAGTAACCACTATAAAGGTTTCACGCGGTGGGTCCCTATTGATTTGCTGTGTCATCACATCCATTGTTGCCAAACTCTGTCGCATGCATAGCCTGACGGAGGCGTGGAGGGGAAGTGTGACTGTGCTGCGCCCCCAGGCTCGTCCTCCCGTGGGACCCCTGCCTGCTGTGCTGCTGGGTGGGTCTTGGGGCAGAGGGTGGCTGGGGATGCGGGGTGGGGGGCACGTGGGGGCAGGGCCTGCAGAGAGGGGGGGAGCAGAGAGGAGAGGCCATGCATGTACCTGCCCTGTCTGTCCTTGCTCATCCTGGTCAGCACAGCCGCTCCGCCTGGACGCGTCGGGACTGGCTGGCGGCCGCGGGCCCGCTGCGTCTCCGCAGGCGCGGTAGGCGCGGTCTCACCGCCAAGACTTTCTCAGTCCCTTGTCACGGGTGTCATCCCAGTGAATTTAAAGCAAAGACCTCTTAGTAAAAAAAAAAAAAAAAAAGAAAAAAAAGTTAAATTTATTTATAGAGATTCCAAAGGCGACATTTTATTTATTTTATATATTTATTTATTATATAGAGTTTATTTTTAATGAAATATGTACAGGCCAGATAGGCATTTGGAAGCTTTAGGCTCTGTAAGCATTAAATGGCAAGTCCGCTAGAACCTGTGGTGAGTCCACGTGCGAACGTGGCGTGCATGGATTTTAGACACTCGAATGGCCCTGTGTCCCGAAGGCGACAGCCGCTGTCGTGCCCATGTTACTGTAAACTGACGCGTACCGCTCATGACACCGAGTATCCTCTCTTCAGACTGCTTGTCCCATAGCTTACCCCAGAGGATTAAAGATTAACTGGGTCTCAAACGTTTATTCTGTGTCTGTACTATTTCCTCTCTCCTAAGTGGCTTCCTCCATCACGGTTGGAGAACATAATGGTTGGTATATATCCTACTTGTCTAAATCTATCGCAGAATATACCAAAGCTAAACAATGACTGTGTTTTTGTTTTAGTCGAGCTCCAGAACAACAGTACTCATTTCAAACATGTACTGGTTTAGAATTCTCAAAAAGGAAAAAAACGCTTACTTGGTACAGATTTTTGTTTTTAGGGGACAACAATCTGAATCAAAACAGCAGGGTAATTCTTATAAACTTGGCTCTCAGATATTAAATTACACAAGCACCATAGGGGTCATTGTAACATCTTTTACAGAAAATTGCTTTCCGTGTGACCTGTCATAATACCTGGTAAAAACACCCTTCAAATAAGACTTGCAAAATGAAACTAATAAATCTCCATCAATCATGACAATGAGAGGGAAAATAAATACTTGTTGACTGTGTTTTGTTTTTTAAAAGGGTCTTCACAAGCACTTGATTTTTTTAGAGGGGAAATTACTATATAATATCTCTTTTACTAGCTTTTTATAACATTTTATGCTGAAAAGCATAAGAATACATATTTCTTTAGTAGCAATAATTTTGAAACCTGCCCTTGGGCAAGGGAGACTATTTCTTACTCTATACTAAGGAGAAGAGAGCCAAATTCTTAAAGCAATATTTAAGAAGAAGAAATTTATAACAAATTCAAATACCACATATAACACTTTCTAGCCAGTTACATGGGAAATTGAAAGTGACAGTTAAAAAATATGTTGGGATTTATGTAACTAATTTTAAAGTTTAATATTCCAGCTTTGTTTTGCTCTGATGCACATTCTGTATGAAAAATAAAACTATGTCACTGGTGAGTCAAAGCTGTTTTGAGGTAGAAGCTCATGGCTTCTTGTCATGAGCATAGGCGCCCCTTCCCTGGCCCAAAGTGGAGAATGGGCAGGTTCACTGATGTGCATTAAGGAAGAACCAAGTCCAGGGTTTGGAATTAAGAAATGTTGTGGGGCAGGGGGCAGAAGCAATGTAAAATATCTGATTTATGATAAAGGTCAGAATGTCCTCTTCATTTATTTTCTTTTTTTTTCTCTAAACAGAAGCTGCATTTAATCCCAAGATGTAGTATTCTTATTTATTATTTAACCCTTTGCTGCTGCTAATATGTGCACATATTCAGGCTGTAGATTTTCCAAAAGGCATTTAATATTTCTGGCTGAGAAACACCAAGCCTCTGACCACAGGGAAGGATCATGTTTCTAGGATGTCGTGGGTACAATGTTTAGCACTGAAGAAACTGATTTTAGGAGACAGCCAAAAGTGATCTTAAGGTAGCACTAGATGCTGGATTGACCTGTCGGAGAGAAAGAAAACCATCTGCGAAAAAGACAAAGCTCTCCATGGGTTCGTAGAAAGTGCTACTTTAATGTCGACTTTTGGAGGTTTTTTTTTTTTTCAGTGATTTTTTTTTTTTTTTTAAAAACAAAATGTTATATGCTTTGGCAACTGATATAATAAACTGTAATGGTGTGTAAATAAATAAATACTGACTTATGCAATTTCTGTACATAAGTGTGCCAGGGGAGTGGATGGCTCAGGTCTGGGGCCGGCAGTGTCCTGTGGGGCCGTGGAGTGAGCCCCCCAGCTCCTGGCTTTGCACCCGGTTCTTGTAAGGCACCCAAGGCCGTGGACAGCTGCCCCTCCACTTCTGGAGTGGTGGGTCCAGTTTTCACAAACATGAGCCTGGCCAGCCAAACCGCTGTCTTAACTGGTGCCAACGCTGCACCACAGTCACAGACTTAATGGGCATGGATTGATCACCCCCCCATCTGTCATGCAGATGTCCCCAGGCCATGCCGACGGACATGCCAGGTCACCTTGGGGCACCTGTCCCCAGGCTGTGCCGCAGGACGTGCCAGGTCACCCTGGGGCACCTGTCCTCGCCATGTCCTGCTCTGTGGGTTGGTGAACAGCTTCAGTTTATGGTTTTCATGCGATTTCATCTCATTGACACTATGCTGTGTTATTTACTTGATAATCTGTAATTGTATGTAAATACATACAGGATTATGTAATTTGTGTAAATACATAATTACAGACTTTGGAAAACTGGTATTTTTTACTCGATGTCCATGTTGGAGCTGCTTCCGACTCTGTGCCTACACCAACTCTTGGAATTTTAAAAACACGATCTCCTTGCTCTTACAGCTGTTGCGTGTGTGTTGAGGGGACGAGGGGGTGGGGCGCTGGGAGAGGGGAGAGACCCACCCAGGTGTCTGTCTTTTCTGTGAGCCTGAGATGAAGGAGTGGGGGGTGCCAGGGTTAGAGAGGCGCGGGCATGCCTTGGGCAGCACTCGGAGCTGTGTGTAGGCCTCCATGGACAGTGAGGGGGCAAAGGCTCTGTCTGAGGTCGCATTCTGTGTGTGCTGCGTCATTTGACCTCAAAACGTGCCAGATTTAGATCCACTGTTTGTGGCCACTTGTGCGAAAGCGCAATGAGATGGTGGGGGTTGGGGAATGCACCAGATGGACTCAAAACATGCGTGAGCCACCAAGCCCGTGTGTCTGTGTGCATGCATCTGTGATACAGGCAGTGTCATACTGTGTCCACAGGCATTTCATGTTTTAAAACTGATATTTTATTGTTGCCAGTGGGACAGGGAGGAATGATGAGACTGCAAGGTGCCTGCCTCCATCACTAAGAGTACCGCATCCTGGGGAGTGTGTAGGGCTAGCCAGGTGGGAGTAGAGCTCTGTGTGGCTTCTCTCCCTGCCCTGTGCCTGGGCGGCCAGTTCCCTTAGGTCTTTATAAGAATTTTTGTTTGACATTTTCTTCACTGGGTTGGTAGGCAGAAATGAGACACGGTCTTTTCTATCATCTTTGGGAAGAAAGTGGCAATAAGTGTTGCCCACATGGGCCCTACCTACCCCTTGGCACTGCGCCAGCTCACACTCACTAGGGTGGTGGATCTGGCTCTATGGTTGGACGGTGTTTTGACGGCGACCAGGGAGGCCGAAAAGACACCAAAGAGAGGCCTCTTTGCTGTTTGGTTGATAGTCAAAGAGAAAATCCATCTTTAGGTTTCTCATTATTCTCTGAATATATTCCAGCTTATGTCTTGGAAAACATTTTTAAAACAACTTGAATTTAAAAAGTTGCAGGCATCCCCAGGTATCTCAAAATTCCCAGGTGGCGCTAGGGGTAAAGAACCCGCCTGCCAATGCGGCAGACATAAGCGACCAAGGTTCAACTCCTGGGTTGGGAAGATCCCCTGGAGAAGGGCACGGCAACCCACTCCAGTCTTCTTGCCTGGAGAATCCCCATGGACAGAGGATCCTGGCGGGCTGCAGTCCAGGGGTTCAAAAAGAGTTGGACACAACTGAGCACAGCACCAGGTATCTCAACAACCATTGGCCAGCTGTGCATATAACTGACTGCTGTTGTATTTTCCCAGCCCTTCTGAAGATCCTTCTGGTTACGTTGTGGTTTTGGTTGTGATTCCCATTGTTTTTCATGGACTGAACCGGGCACATTTGATGCTGGGAATGAAGGATTTACAAGATTGTGTATCAGCTCATGTTGGGCTGAGCTGCTGAGTTTGCCTGCCTTGCTCAGGGCCTCTGAGGGTGGGTAAGTGGTCCTGACCATGTCCGTGGCCCGGCTTGGGAACCTTGCTGTGAACACACTCTGGCAGGCTTCTTCCTGAACACTTGGTGGGGTGCGGCAGAGCACTCTGGAGGCTCCACCTGGCTGTTGTCTCCGGCTTCCAGCGTCTGCGGGTGTGCAGGGCAAGTGGATGGCAGCTCTGTGGGATTTCTGCTTCTGATGAATAAAAAGAGGGCTTCTCCTGGCCTCTGAGGGTGCTGAGGACTATAACTGCTCTTTCAGAAGGAGGCGGTCCTCTGAACGTCTCTTCACTCCATGGCTGAGCAAATCCTGCCCTCTCTGCCTCCCTTTCTGTTTTCCTTTTCCTCACGCCTTCCTTCCCCCTTTCTTTGGTTGTGTGGAGCTGGCATCAGCAGTAAAGAGACAGGCAGGATCCCCCAGGGGTCCTGGAGCTTAAACCACAGGCACCATGGTGTATTGTGATGAACCCGGGGATGGGAGGGGCCGGGGGCAGGGATATGTACATGCACCTCATGTGGACTTTTGAGGATCTGAGGTCATCATGTCTGGGATGAAACATAAAAGAGCAGGAGGGATGGGAGAGAGAGCTTATAGCTGCCGGCCCTCTGGATGCGTCGACGGTGCTTTGTTCGTGGAGAATCTGGGCTTGATGGGTCTTTTACTGGAGTTTCCTGGACGCCTGTGATGGACCCTGAGAAAGTAGAGAGGGCTGGCTGATTGGCCAGCACCGGTCCGGGCCTTGGTTCCCGGAGATGGAGGCGGCCGGCCTGCAGTCAGGCCAGCTTGGCTGCACGATGTCTTTGGGGGCTGCACGCACAGACTTTCATTGTGTTTAGCAGTAGCAGACCCTATTAGTTTTTGTTAATATTACTTTAATGTCCCCCTCTCATTTACCTCATGTCATAGGCACAATCCACAACAGGATAGCACTGAAAATACAGAATAATAAAAGAGGTGAAAATACAAGATTTAAAATACCCACTTCATTCTTTCAATAAATACGTATTGAGCAGCTGCTATATGACATGAAACAGTGCTAAAGATGTAGTGGAGGAAAAGAAGTCAAATTCAGAGCTTGTTACTTAAATTCAGGCTGAGTTCCATGGCGACTGTTATATAAGTGTGCAGTTTGGATCCTGTTGGACTGGGGTGCCCACATGAGAAGGCAATTAGGAGAATGTTCCATGAACATCACCCGTCTTCAACTATGTATCCGATTTATAGGAATATATAAGAACACAGTTAGATGTACTCCTATTCAAGTCCTATTAAAACAATGTCCCCCCTACCTTTTTTCATAATCTTTTGCATTATGTTTTATTACAGGATTGAATGTAGCTCCATATGCTATACAGTAGGACCTTTTGCTAGCCATTCTATGTATAAGTTTGCATCTGCTAGACCCACCCTCTCACTCCACCCCTCTCCCACCCCTGCGCCCCCAGGAGAGTGTTTTAAGAAAGTGTCCTTGAATTTGATGGTACAGATTCTTTCTGTAGATGATCTGCTCCTGGGCAGTAAGTGGGTTTCTTCTGAAACAGAGGCTGCCCCATTTTTCCTTCTGTGGGCAAATCCACAGGAAAACCCACCAGAATTTCAAAATGTTGTGAGGTCCATATTTGTGATATCTTTTAAGGATACCAGGAGTCTGAAGGTACAAGAACCAATGAAGCTTTCTAAACAACCTCATCTCCCATACAACCGACCTCATTGAAATATAAAGAAAGGAGCAATAGAGAGAGTAGCATGGAAACATATACAATACCATGGGTAAAATAGATAGCCAGTGGGAATTTGCTGTATGACTCAGGGAACTAAACCCGGTGCTCTGTAACAACCTAGAGCACTGGGATGGGGTGGAAGGTGGGAGGGAGGTTCAAGAAGGAGGAGACATAAATATACCTATGGCTGATTCATGCTGATGAATGGCAGAAACCAACACAATATTGTAAAACAATTTATCCTCCAATTAAAGGTAAATAGAAGAGAAATATAAAGGGGCATCTAACAGCAACTTTTATACTGTAGAGATGAAATTACACATTGTGGTTAGGGGGATAAAACTTCTCATTTTGTCACCAGAATTAAAAATCTGCAGTTAATCCTTTTCTAGTTTAGGGGCCCTGGCTTCCTGCTTTCCTGGGTCTTCTCTCTTTGTCCCATATTTCAAGAGTAGAGATGCATCAGTGCCTGCTGCAGAATAAATGGAACAAGTGGGATGTGGTGGGTGGTCTTTAGAATTTCTCTGGAGGAGTTTATGATGTTGTGTTTAGGGGATGAGGGCTAATTGAATTAGAGCAGCGTTCAAAGCAGGGCTTCCCTGGTGGGATGGTAAAGAATCTACCACAATGCAGGAGACCCAGGTTGGATTCCTGGGTTGGGAAGATCCCCTGGAGAAGGGAATGGAAATCCACTCCAGTATTCTTGCCTGGAGAATCCCATCAGCTATGGTCTGTGGGGTTGCAAAGAGTCAGACATGACTGAACAACTAACCAGCACCAACTACCACCAGGGGCATTCAAAGCAGAGTGTAGTGGCAAGAAGAGAGAGTGCCATCCTCAGGAGACACACGTGACCAGCCCTGGATGGAGAGAACCCGAGGGCAGAACATTTCCAACACGACCGTTCACCAGTGTGGTGCCGTCCAGAGATCGATCTGAGTCCTGAAATGCTATTTTGGTGCTGCCTGTGCTTGCTTAGTTGTGTCTGACTCTTTGCAACCCCACTGACCTTAGCCCACCAGGCTCCTCTGACCATGGGGTTCTCCAGGCAAGAGTACTGGAGTGGGTTGCCATTTCCTACTCTAGGGGATCTTCCCAACCCCAGGATTGGACCTGGATCTCCTGCATTGGCAGGTAGATTCTTTACTGTGGAGCCACCAGGGAGGGTGCAAAATTTGGATTTCTTCTGATGATTTGCTTCCAAGAAGCAGTTTTAAATTCTGAGGTGAGTCTCATGTGCCTATGTCCATGCTTCCTGTTGCCTCCTCCTGGCATATTTTCTATTCAAGAGGGCTGGATTCTGCTGTTCTCATCTCAGAGCTTTCATTTGGTTCCAGATGCAAAATGCTCGCTTCTCTTAAAATGTGGATTATTAAGGGGAAGAGTTATATCAGCAGTGCTTCCTGTCAAAATACATGAATTAACGTGCCTGAAAATAAGTCTAGTCACACTGAGTCCTCATCTGAGAGCTACTGCCCTGCTCTGCATTCTATGTGGTACTACATGTGTTGCCAAACACATCAACTCCTTGAAACAGTCTAGCTGCACTCTATCAAGCTGCTCTGTATCCTAATTAGCTGGTTGCTATGGACATTTGGGTCATGTTTTTTTTCAAATAGCAGGAGCTCAAATTATAGGAAAACTAAAACAAAAATAGAAAGAATAAATATTATTATTGTAGCTTGGATAAATAGAAGTTTGTTTTTTTTTTTTTGTAGTCATAAGGTCACATTTGGTGCTTTAAATTTTTAAGCCATTTAAAATTGGTCAACTATTGAGTTTTATTCTTAGAGAAACTCATGATCTTTCAACATAATACACACTTGATTATTTAGAATCTGACCAAAATTTAAGTGAAGGGAACTTTTCAACAGAAACTCCTTAATTTATTCAGCAAGCAAACATTGATATATTTGGGGGATTATAAAGCAGAACAGAATTGTTAAAATTTGTTTTCATATATAATATGAATCTATATGGACTCACTTAGCTGTGCCTGGAGAAGGAAATGGCAACCCACCCCAGTATTCTTCCCTGGAGAATCCCACGGATAGAGGAGCCTGGCAGGTTACAGTCCATGTCGCAGAGTCGGACACAACTGAGCACCTAAAGCAACTTGTGCCTACCTCTTGTGAAAATGTCATGAGTTCATTGTCGTAACTTTTCTTCTTGCCCCCTTTGTATAAAATATCACCTCTTTCTGGAGAAGACGACTGGGATGTGGTTTAAATCAGAGTGTCATCTGGTGCTTTATAATGTAATGGATTTGGGTAGCTTGGAGATCTTCTTTGGATTCCCATTCAACTGGATGTTTAGAATTGTTCTCAAAGGTATTCCTTCTTGGTTTACTTGGAATTGAAAAGTATCTCCGAAAAATGAAACATACATAAAGTCAGTATGATGTAACTTGGCATACATTTTGGGCACGTTTTATAATGATTAGTCTATATTTGTAATTCAGAACAGTCTTTAAGTTTCCAAATTCCTGTGTGACTGTTTTTATCTCAGAAACATGTGATGGCTCATCATGAGGCTCTCTTACTGGGGAGCCACACCCAATGGTTCGGAGCACACTGAAGGGACTATATTAAGGAGCGTGTGACAGATGTATGAACAATTTATAAATACATTTGATTAGTAATTGCCCTCTAGAAAGGGTAGAGGAATAGACTAAAAAATCTCAGGATTCACAGAGCTTTGGGTGGAGGACACAGAAAGGTCTGATCCAGTGCTGCTGCTGCTACTGTTAAGTCACTTCAGTCGTGTCCGACTCTGTGCGACCCCATAGACGGAAGCTCACCAGGCTCCCCTGTCCCTGGGATTCTCCAGGCAAGAACACTGGAGTGGGTTGCCATTTCCTTCTCCAATGCATGAAAGTGAAAAGTCAAAGTGAAGTCGCTCAGTTGTGTCCGACTCTTAGCGACCCCACGGACTGGAGCCTACCAGGCTCCTCCGTCCATGGGATTTTCCAGGCAAAAGTACTGGGGTGGGGTGCCATTGCCTTCCCCGTCTGATCCAGTGGTGGAGAGTAATTAGCCTTAGACTAAACACTGCTCCAGTTCTACCTAATATATTTTAAAAGAAACACCAAAAAAGATCAAACTATTTTAAAGTAAGCTTAATTTTATCCCCAAACAATGCTCAATAATATCTATGAAAATAAAAAAATGTCAAGCAACCAGTAAGATAAAATACTTTCTGACCACAATAGAATCTAATTTAGCAGAAAGGTCTCTGGATAATCCATAAACACTGAAAACTAAGAAAACACAACTTCTAAATATTCTGACTTTGAACCTATGGTTCAAAGAAGTCAGAAGTGAAACTATAAAGTAGCTTGAACTAAATGAAAATTAAAATACAACAGCTCAAAAACTGTGGAACACTGCTAAGTTAATACTTAGGGGAAATTGATATTTATTAAATTCCTTTATTAGAAAAAGGAAAGGAAGAAGTGAAAGAAAAGAAAAAAAATCCTCAAACCAATGAACTCAACTTCCATCTTAAGAAACTAGAAAAAGAAGAGAAAATTTGGAATAAAGTGAGCAGGACAAACTGACATACAAAGATCAGAGTAGATATTAATGAAATGGAAAACATAAAAACAACAGAAAAAAATTAATGAAACAAAAAACTGGTTCTTTGACAAGATCAATAAAATTGATAAACCTTTAACCAAACTGATCAGAGAAAAAATTAAGAAGACACAATTTAGAGATATAAAAATGGAGAGGTTACATTACTATAGATTCTATAGATGTTAAAATGAAATAAGGGAATACTAGGAACAATTGATGACAAAGTTTAATGTTGAATAAACTAAAACATTTAGATTAGATGGATAAATTACCTGAAAAACATAAACTACAAAATACCAAGCTTACTCAGGAAGAAATAGATAACATGAATAGCCCTATTTTTACTAATAGGATTAATATCATTGCTATTAATATTTAAATATGAAATATTAACTTTACCAACAGATATAGATACTCAAATTAGTTACAAAATTAGTAAATGAATTTGCAATTAAGAACCTCTCCACAAATAAACCTCTAGACTCAGAAGCATCACTAGTAAATTCTACCAAATGTTTAAGGAAAAAGAAATATCACTTTAAGATAAATGCAGAAGATTGAAGAGAAGGAAATATTTAAAACTCATTTTATGAATTAAGTTAGAGAAGGACTTTACAAGAAGAGAAAATGACAGATCAGTATCCTTCATGAGCATATGGATTTAAAACTTCTAAATATAATTTTAGTGAGTTGAATCCAACTTTTTTTTTTAATTAAATTTTATTTTGCTTAACTTTACAATATTGTATTGCTTTTGCCATACATCAAGATGGATCTGCCACAAGTATACATGTGTTGCCCATCCTGAACCCTGCTCCCTCCTCCCTCCCCATACCATCCCCCTGGGTCGTCCCAGTGCACCGGTCCCAGGCATCCACTATCAGGCATCGTACCTGGACTGGCGACTCATTTCAGATATGATATTATACATATTTCAGTATAGAGATTCCTCAAAAAACTGGGAATAGAACTGCCTTATGATCAGCAATCCCACTGCTGGGCATACACACTGAGAAAACCAGAATTGAAAGAGACACGTGTACCCCAATGTTCATAGCAGCACTGTTTACAATAGCCAGGACTTGGAAGCAACCTAGATGTCCATCAGCAGATGAATGGATAAGAAAGCTGTGGTACATATACACAATGGAGTATTACTCAGCCATTAAAAAGAATGCATTTGAATCAGTTCTAATCAGGTGGATGGAACTGGAACCTATTATACAGAGTGAAGTAAGCCAGAAAGAAAAACACAAATACAGTATACTAATGCATATATATGGAATTTAGAAAGATGGTAACAATAACCCTGTTTATGAGACAGCAAAAGAGACACTGATGTATAGAACAGACTTTTGGCCTCTGGGAACGGGAGAGGGTGGGATGATCTGGGAGAATAGCAACCTTTTTTTTAAAAAGAAGAATAATGTATCATGTCTAAAGTGGGACTTTATTCCAAGAATACAGGGTTGACTTGCCAATTGAAAATCAGTGTAATTCAACTTATTACCAAGCAAAAAGAAAAGCAAGTTATCAATCATCTCAGTAAACTTAGAAACAGCATTTGACAAAATTAAAAATAATTCCTGACAAAACCTTCAGCAAGGTTGTTCACTTTTACCACTTTTGTTCAACACTGTCCTGGAGATCCTAAGCAGAAAGAAATGAAGGACATCCAGATTGGAAAGTAAGAAGAACCATCTTTTTTTTTTTTTTGCAGATGACATTACCATTTATGCAGAAGACTTGATGATATCTACAGAAAAGCCAGTAGAATTAAAAAACAAGTTTAGGTTGTAGGATGCAAGTTATCGATTAGTCGCCAAGCTGTGTTTGACTCTTTTGCGACCCCGTGGATTGTAGCGTCCCAGTCCGTCCATGGGATTTCTCAGGCAAGTATACTGGAGTTGGTTGTCATTCCCTTCTCCAAGGGATCTTCCCAACCCAGGGACTGAACGTAGGTCTCCTGCATCGCAGGCAGATTCTTTACCACTGAGCCACCCGGCACCACAAAAACCAATTGCATTTCTACATATTCTTAATGAACAATCAGATATTGAAATAAAAGTAACATTTAATAGGATACAAATATTTAAGGACAAATGTCACAGAAGATATTCAAGATACCAGTTCACCACAGACTACAAAATGTGGCTGAGATAAAAGAAGTCAAATAAATGGAGAAATACACCATGTTTACGTGTTGTTAAGCCGTATATCTCCTGCATACTGGCCTATTGATCAGAGGTCACCTCAATCAAAATTTCACAGGCTTTTAATTTTTTTAGAAATTAGAGATTGGTTCTATAATTCATATGGAAATGGAAAGGAGTGAGAACATCCAGAACAAGGAACACAGTTGGAGTCCTGACACCATGTAAACTCAAGGCTTATAAGGCTACAGTAACTGAGACTGTGCTGATCCATCACTGGAACAGAATACAAAGTCCATAAAGAGACCCACAAATCGGGAGACACCTCAATTTAAAATTGTATTTGTTACCCTCTATTTTATGCTAAGAAGCAAATACTTATAATGAAAATGTATTATAGCAGCAACATCACTGAAAAAGAGATCTGATGTGCTAAATTCACTACTTTTCTCTCTATCCTGCTAAAAAATTTAAGACTGTATGTTTTTAGAGCAATCTTATGTTCAGAGATTTCCCATATACTACCTCCGCCCCCAATCCATACAACATCATAACCACCGAAAGTCCATAATTTCTTTTATAGTTCATTCTTGGTGTACGTTTTTGGGTTTGGAACATGTATAATGACACATACCCATCATTATATTAATAGTATCAAACAGAGTATTTTCACTGTCTTAAAAATCTTCTGTCCTCCACCCCTGAAGCCTTATAGAAACCACTGATCTTTTTGCTGTCTCCATAGTTTTGCTTTTTCCAGAGTGTCTTACAGTTGAAATCATACAGAACATAGTCCTTTCAGGTTGACTTCTTTCACTCAGTAATATACACTTGAGATTTTTCCCAGTCTTTTTCATGGCTTGCTAGCTCATTTCATTTTAGCACTAAATAGTGTTCCATTGCCTGGATGGACCTCAGCTTATTTATCCATCATCCAGTGAAGGACATCTTGTTTTTTCCCCAGTTTTGTTAATTATGAATAAAGCTGCTATAAACATCCCTGTGCAGAGTTTTTGGTGAACCACAGTTTTCATTTCTTTTGGGTAAATATCAAGGAGTAAGATTGCTGGATCATATGGTAACAGTATGCTTAGTTTTGTAAGAAACTGTCAAACTGTCTTCCAAACTGCCTGTACCGTTTTAGATTCCTACTAGGAATGGATGAGGTTTCCTGTTGCTTCACATCCTTACCAGTCAAGATGACTAAGTTTTGACAAAAACACAAAGGGAATTCAGTGAAGAAAGGACAGCCTTTCAACAAATGGTATGAACAGTTGAATATATCATACACAAAAATTCAATCCATACTTTGCACCATATATAGAAATTAACTAAAAATGGACTATAAATCTAAACATCAAACCAAAAACTATGAAACTTCTAGAATCAAATAGGAAAAAAAAAATCTGTGAACTTAGATAAAGATTTCTCAGATACAACACAGGAAGAGCACAATCTCTTTCAAAGACACCATTAAGAGAATGAAAAGAAAATCCACAGACTGACAGAACATGATACCTTCAAGTTATGTCCAGACTTACCTGCCTAAGGATCTAGAGCTAGAACATGTGAAGAATTCTTGAAACTCAGTAAAGTTGGCAAAATATTTAAACGGTCACTTCTCCAAGGATTATGCAAATGGAAAATAATTACCTAAAAAGATACTCAACATCATTGCTCTTTAGGGAGATGGGAGATGAAACTGCATTGAGATACCATTACACACCTGTTAAAAGGGCTAAAATTTAAAAAAACTTGACCCTTCTAAGTGTTGGTAAGGATTCGGAGGAACTGGAATACTTGTTCTATATGATCCAGACATTCCACTTCTATGTATGTACCCAATAGAAAAAGACATATGCAGCTGTTAAGGTAATAGCCAAGTACTGGGAAAAACCCCAAATGTATTAGATATACTCCAGGGGAATGAATTCACTCTGGTGTGTCTGTACAATGGAGTACCGCTCCACAATAAAGACAAGTGGATTATTGAAACATGCCACAGCATGGATGAATCTCAAAATAATTGAGCTGAGTGAAAGAAGCTAGACAAAAAAGTACACGGTACATGTTTCTATTTGAATAAAATTCTAGAAAATTAAATCTAAATTCAAAGATATAGGAAGTAGATGGTGGTTTCCTGGGGAAGAGCAGGGCCAGCAGAAGTGGGAAGAGGCGGCAGTGAGGAGACCTTGGGGTGATGGGTTTGGTAATGATCTTGATTTACTGGCTGGAGAGACATGTCAAACCTCACATTCTACATTTCTGTACAGTTTGTTGTATGGCCATCATACAGCAGGGAAAAAATAAAAAATATTACATAAAATATTTTACATATTTATATAAACAGCCATCATGTAGATGACATGAGATGATGGTGGTAGTGTGATCCTGGAGCATCAGTCAGCCCCCTTCCTGACATGAGATGATGGTGGTAGTGTGATCCTGGAGCATCAGTCAGCCCCCTTCCTGACAACCACAGCCTCATGTCCTCCCTCAAGGAGATCCTTACGTCTGCTGAACAGCAGGACAAGGAACACCCAGAGGAAGAAAATTATGATGATATTTGTCCCTGATCACTATTTTCTAAAACCCAGCTCCTTGGACTTTAGTGATCTGCCAGAGACAGGAAGGTGAGTCTGGGGTGGGAGAGAGCAGCTCATTACCGGCGGTGGTCCAGGGAGCCCTCCACCCCAGCCCCAAACCACATTGCACACTCTTTGCAGGAGAGAGAGGCTTGACTTACAACCTCCTGTGAAGGAGACCTGTGAGTGAAATGAAAGAACAACAGCAAGAAAAATCAAGACATACATGTGGTGTCATATAGAATACCTTTCTGGGCTTGCTTTGTAATGATTCATTCTGTATTTTTAGTTCAGAACTAAAGGAGTTAAGTTTCAGAATTCCTGTTTAGCTGTTTTTATCTCGTGACAACTTGTCATGGGGCTAAATTGGGAGCCACGCCCGATGGTTCTGAGCACATTCAGGGGACTATATTAAGGAGCATGTGACAAATGTACGAACAATTTATAAAACCATTCGATCAGTTACTTACTGCTCTCTAGACAGGGGCTAAGCGTTTGAAGCAAACTTGGGAACGCAGACTATGCTGTGAAGTTCACTAGAGATTAGAGGGAAGAATTAATACAACATGTAACACAGTGACTCACTCACCCGTTCTTAGGACCGTAGGACTTCATACTGAAGACATGACATGAATGTCAAGACTGCATACAGGATTGCAGATTAATGGTCTGAAAACAAGTTTTTGTAAGGCAGAAGAAAATCAAAGGCTCATTTCTGTTTTCTACACAACTAGGATGAGAACTTTATATTTGGAGGACAGCAAATAAGCCAGCTATGAGTTGTCTTGATGGAAATCAGGCCATGTTGTGCCTACACTCTACTGGACTTCAATGTAACATGTTCCCACTGTGCTGTTTACAGAAGGATGGAACCTGTGGAAGTAGTAATCGTTTATACTGCTGTTAATTCACACATGGGTGATAACAGCTTACAAAGAGTATTTATTTGCATCTTTTCATGGGATGGAAGGTCAATGAGGCTGATTGATGTTTTTAAATCATGGAAGTTGCATGAGTGTCGTTATTCATTTATTAAATACCCATTCTCTACTAAGTTGGTTAGCACAGTGTTTACAAGTGTAAGCTTTGTGGTCTGGTGGCCTGGGTTTGAATTCCATATCCATGGTTTCTTCTAACTTTGTGGTCAAGGACACACCATGTTCCTCAGTGTGTTTTTGCGTGGCCCTTCATCCCTGCCTCTGAGGGGGCTATTGTCAGAATGGGGTAAGTGAGGTTTGTAAAGCGTGTTGAATAGAAACTGACCTGCACAGGCTCACAGCAGGGTGCACCTCTCCTTCCACACCTCAAATTTGCATCCTTGAAATCACACGATCATGTCTGTCTCAGAGAAAACACACTAGGTGATTCACACCAGTCCTGGGATTGCACTTGGGCTCTCTGACCTTGGCCTCAGCTTCTCTCCCCCATCTTGACTCAACACTGGAGAGATGGGTCCACTTGAGTTCTAGGTTTTGGAAACTCCCACCTAGCATTTTCCTTCAATCATGGTGGACTCCATGTGTACCTCCTGACTTTGCCTGGGCAGCTGGAACACCATGTTTAGCCAGCATGTCTTGGACTGCAAAGCAGAGGGCAAGCGTGGCTTCACCTACCTTCACCACGTTCCAGGGAGGTGGGGCCATGGCCCAGAAGTAGCTGTTTTTTTTCTTCTTCTTTGAATTGGAAACAAATGGGACTTAGGGATATGAAGTGAGTTGATTTGGTTCAGTTTCCACTGGGAGTGAGGAGCAGTCTTCCTTAGTAGACCAGTGATCCAGTTTTCATTGTACGTGTCCCAATAACATACCCCCTCTTCAGTTTTCTAAATTGGTTATCGTGCCTCCATGCAGAGAAGACCTGGCAGGTAGTGGTCCAGTAGCTCTGGGGGGTATCTGCTGGGACTGCCATGTCACTGGGCCTGATGGGGGAGGACCACAGGCTGAGATTCATGGTCAACATGTTCAACAACGTGCTTCCCTCCTTTCAGCCACCCAGCTGGAGACTCAATTCCCAACCTCCCTTGCAGAGGGCTTGACTACCTGATTAATTTATAACAATAGACGAGAGTAGAGGAGATTTTATGGCATTTCTAGAGCTGGCCTCAAACACCACCCATCACTCCTCCTTCCCATATGACCCTGAAACTCAACTTTGACATTGTAGACAAGCCCAATGTCCAAGAGGCGGGAGGGATAGTTCATTGAACATCCTCCTCTGGACTGTTCCTCCTCTGGGCTTCCTAGGTGGCTCAGTAGTAAAGAATCCTCCAGCTAATGCAGGAGATGCAGGAGATGTGGGTTTGATCCCTGGGTCAGGAAGATCCCTTGAAGAAGGAAATGGCAACTCTGGTATTCTAGCCAAGGAAATTCCTTGGGCAGGGGAGCCTGGCAGTCTATAGTCCATGGGGTCATAAAGAGTTGGACACATGGATGTACGTATACTCTGGGCTGTTCAGAACTAGCAGGGACACCAGTGACCACGTCTCGTTCAACCCTCTTCTACTTCTGCCTCTAATCAGATCAGGATTCTTAGTTTTCCATCTCTAGCATCTTTCTGCTGGATCACTTAAGTGGGTAACAAATTCTAAAGACAAAACTGGAAAATAGCCCATCAGCTACGCTATGTTCATGGAGTGAGAATGTGTTTCATAGAAAATGACTTTGCCATCTTTGGTGATTCTGCTATTTATTTTCTGTCCCAGAGCTACTTGCTTGAACAAAATCACTTCGTTATTTACTCGTGTCTACGTATATCATTAGGTTTCCTCCCTGGTTTGGAATTTGGTGGCTTATTGCTGGGAGCCATACCTGCATTTTAGAAATGACTTTTGAAACCATTTCAAAGGTTATCCAGAGAAGACCAAAAATCTGTGTAAGGAATCTAGTAGTAGGAAAAGTGTGATGGTGGAGGTGCATGGAACTGTCTTATTATTATACCTGCCGAACATAATAACAACTGAGCTCAGAAGACTCTGTAGCTCTTTATCACTCCAATTTCAAGAGGGGCACAAACCGCATTCTCTCACCTGTGAGCATTGTCTCAAAGGTGCAGCCTCTTCCCACCCCTGTGTCCAGGACAAAACTCGTGAGTCCTTGACCCCACCCCCTCCCCGCCTCCACCCTACCTCTCAATATCACCAAATCCTACTGATTAACCTGCAGGCCAGCTCCTTCTCTCCAGCCTGTCCAGCATGTCGCGGGCGTGTCCCCTCCATCTGTAGGGCTGATCTCGTTCTCGCCTCCCTCATGACCCATCCCTCCATCCTTTGTGGAACTGTGAGAGTTGTACAGCCCTGCCACTCCCCTGCCCTGAACTGCTGTGTTCTAGAACATTCTAGAGTTTGGGAAGGAGACTTGGTACATGCACCCCATATTAGGGAACACCCCAGTTGGGTCTGATATATCACCTCAAGTTCCAAAGTGTTAATATTTCTGTTCAGAATAATCGATCAAAGTGGACAAAGTCTATATGTAGCTTCAGATCCATGGAGGTCGGACTGTGTGGCCTTAAGTTCTGACTTTGTCCCCCAAAGTGTTGACCCCTTGCTCTGAACATCTGTCGCATTTCTCTGATCTGCTTGCTCCACTTCAGAGCAGATTCTAGCAGGATCTCCCAGCTTCCCACCCACCCTCCCCTCCAACCCCTCCACAACAAACTCAGCTGTTTCCCGTCCCTCCTCCCTGGGGTGACTCCACCCGGCTCAGATGCCTCCTCCTCCGGTTTCTGTGCTCAGTGGCTAGTGTTGACATGGTGGGTTGTGTGACCCCCAGACTCCTGAGTTATGCTGGGTTCTGTCCACAGAGCCCCCCACCCCACAACCCCCATGCACCTGGGCCCTGGGGGCAGCAACCACTTTGAGGACTTGGTTGAGAAATGACTCCCCACTGCTTTCTCCCTGGAATGTATTTACTGTTTTATTGTGGGTGTTAATGGGGAATCGGGATTCCATAGATGGACTTTGGGCTTTGAAGTTAACTTTTCCAGAAACAAATGTATGCATCAAGGGCTGTCTGGACTTTGCCTCCAAATTTCATAACTATGGCTCATCAGCGTCGGCTAAGTTGACAGGGAAAATCCTGTGCTCGCCACAGATCTCGGCAAACCGGTGCCTGTAGCTTTGTCACATGAGCTGCTGCAGAGGAGTCTGGGGTGTGGGAGGGGACCCCAGGAGGTGGCCCAGAGGAGCAGGAGGCTCTGCAGGTGGCCCGTGCGGTTTCGGTCTTGAGTTGTTTAACTTAAACCTGCAGTGTCTGCCTTCTGCTGGTTCACTCTTTTGTTTTAGTTGATTAGAGAGGCTTCGAGGTTTTCCGTGGGAGACCGTCCTTCTCATGTGGCTGCACTCTGAGAGGCGCTCTCAGGGTGGAGAGAAGGCGCTGGGTGTATATAGTGTTCTGGAGAATGTGCACAAGCACTGGGGCACACAGGAGCTGGTTTGGGAAAAGAAATTGAGAATTGTTGAAATGTAAGATTTTTAAAGAAATTTTTATTGAAGTGTTTTAGTTGATTTATCATGCTGTGCTAATTCCTTCTGTATAGCAAAGTGACTCAGTTATTCATATGTGTTCTTTTTCATGTTCTTTTCCATTATGGTTTATGACAGGATATTGAAGACAGCTCTCTGTGCTATGAAGTAGGACCTTGTTGTTTATCCATCCTATAGGAAATATAGGATGTTTGATGGCCCTTCTAACCTTAAAATTCTTACAATCCATAGCAATGAGCCTGTTAGGTCTTTGGCCTTTGGTGTTTTACCATGACTGCTACCTCATGTCATTTTTGGTAATAAATGCTTTATTTCTTTGCAAACTGGTCATCTGCTGTGTCTTTCATTTGGCTGATATTTATGGGATGATGACCATGAGGTGGGCGTTGCCTCAGGTGCTGGGGAGTCACTGGTGAGCAAACCCGGTGCGTTTCCACTCTGCCGAGGTTGCGGTCTGTTGTGGAGAGGAGGTGATAGCCACGAGTTCCAGCAGTTGGGGTAGGAGTCACTCAGGGTGGACCGGAAACCAGTAGATTCAGAAAAGCAGGATTTCCTCCCGCTGGGCTGGAACAGTACTCCTCAGTGTCTTTAATTTCTCACTCTCTTCAAAAGAAGCCCACACAGCTCTCTGAACGCCCTTCATAAATTGTCCTCTCCGGCGGGCTACCCTCCTTCTGCTGAGCCTCCTGGTACCGGCCGAAGCGTCTGCCGCGCTGTTTACATGCCTTCATTATTTATAGGCTGCTACGATTCCCTGCCTCCTCAACAGTCACCACCCAGACGTGCTGTACATAGTTATTTTAATCTTTCCCAGTAAATCATGGCTCCCTACCACCCCATTGCTTTTATTACTGGGCTCGGTACTCCCTTCAGCTTTCCTGCATCTTTATGGTGTTGAAGTGCCCGGAATTTCATGTAATTTTCCAGGTGGGGTTTGGAGAAGGCTATTAACGAGGGACTCTCACCTCTGTTCTCTGCTGATGAAACCACTGGGAACAAAGCCCAAACCTGCATTAGCCCTTTAGCTGCTGTATCAGTTTTACTAACTCATATCTCATTTTCTCTTCACCATCACCCTGCCTTGGCGGGGCTGGCTGAGCCCACGATGCTCTCACTAACTTGGAGCTTTCCATCAGGCCTCAGCACTGGCAGACGGAGGAGGGAAGAGGGGGCAGAGCCCCCAAGAGCAGGTGTCGTAGCACGGTGAGTGGCGGTGACCATGCCTGCCGGGGAAGAGTGATGGCGTGCAGGCTGGGGCTGCTGCAGGCCTTGTGTGTCTTATATTTGAGGCTTGCAGCATGCTGGCCCGGAGGCTGAGGAACAGACCCAGAGACTCTGGGGAAGTAGCAGGAAGCCACCCAGCTCCAGGTGAGCCAGCTGGTTTGAGTCGGAGCTGCGGGACTGCAAAGCCTTTGCTCTCTAGAACCAGTATGTCTCATGCGGGGACTCAGGGCAGGTGGGGTGATGCTGGGCAACAGGGCCGGGGCTGGACTCATGTCCAGTACCCAAGTTATGCGCTGAGGTGGCCCTGCTCCAGCCTGTTCCTCGTCCTCACAGAGTGTGGAGGAGAGAGGACCACTGAAATCTGTAAGCAGGTGACTGGAAATGAAGTTCCTGGCTGCTGTGGACACTCAAAAAGCATTGTCACACCTTCCCTCTCCACTCCATCACCTGGAGAACAGAATCAGGACACAAAGCCCAGCCAGACCTTTCAGAACCGTCATGAGAAGACGAGAACCAGCCACCCTCGGAGGCCGTATCTAAAGGAACTCGACCTGCAGCGTCTTAACGGCCTGTTGCCAACCTCAGCAGTGCCGCCGCTTCTCAACACTTTGCTTCTGTTTCCTCCTCCTTTTCAGGTCAAAGTTGAAATGGAGCAATTGAACTTTATTTCTCCTGATACATATGTAAACCCTGATCAAGAGTCAATGAGCTGTGGGTTTTGACATGTTTCGTGTGCAGAACCCCTGCTTTGGAGCCGTGGTTATGGTGGAAGAGCTCACTGGCTGCCTCTCCTCCCGCCCATCAGTCCTCAAAGGTTCACTTGCAGGACAGCCTGGTGTACATGGCAAAGGCCTGATCATTGGGCTTATGTAGATCTGAGGCCCAGGCAGTGTCATTTCTTAGTTTTATAAAACAGGGCAAGTCATTTAATTTATTAGAGCCTATTTTTTTCCCCTCATCTTTAGGATTTCTGCCCGTGTGTTGCAAGGGGTGAATACGGTCATAGCCCTGCTTGGTAGGCTTGGCTTGGTGTCCCGGCAGCTGCTCCACATGTATTGGCCTTCACTTCTGCTCATCTCTACCTCTTATTTCCTGTGAAAGCCCATGAGTATGTGTGGATGGATTGCCAGGTGACCCACATGATGGTGAATACTTCTAAGTTTCTGCTGTACGTTCAGAACTATATGATGCATACTATCCACCCCGCCACCAGCACGGCCATTACCACCACCACCACCATTGTTATCACCATTACCACCATCATCATCACTGTTTTCACCATCACCACCACCATCATCACCACCATCTGCATCAGCAGCATCATCCCATTATCATCATCACCACCACCACCACCATCATCATCACCACCATCATCACCACTACTATCATCACCACCACCACTACCACCATCATCACCACCACCATCATCACCACCACCATCATCACCACTACCATCATCATCACCACCACCACCATCACCACCATCACTGTTTTCACCATCATCACCATCAGTATCACTCTTACCATCATCATCATCACCGCCATCAGCATCAACACTATCATCACCATCATCACCAACACTACCATCATCACCACTACCATCAGTAATCATCACCACCACCACCACCATCATTATCACCATCAGTATTTTCACCATCACCACCACCACCACCATTAGTACCACCATCACTGTTTTCACCATCATCACCATCAGCATCACTCTTACCATCATCATTACCACCATCAGCATCAACACCATCATCACCAACACTACCATTATCACCACTACCATCAGTATCACCATCAGTATTTTCACCATCACCATCACCACCACCACCATCGGCATCAGCGTCAGCATCACCATCATCATCATCCCATCATCATCATCACCACCACCACCATCATCACCATCATCATCCCATCATCATCACTACCACCACCATCACCACCACCACCACTACCACCATCAATACCACCATCACTATTTTCACCATCATCACCATCAGCATCACTATTACCATCATCATCATCACCACCACCACCATCATCACCACCACCACTGTCAGTATCACCATAAATATTTTTGCCATCATCATCATCATCACCACCACCAGCATCACCACTACCATCAGTATCACCATCACTGTTTTCACCGTCAGCACCATCATCATCACCACCATCGTCACCACCACCATATCACCACCAGCATCCCCAGAACTGCCATCACTGCCTCCACCAGTGCTTACTGAGCACACACGGGATGCCAGGCACTAAGCCAAGCCCTTTGCAGACATGCTGTCATTTATTTTTCAAAATTACCCTTTAAAGTAGTTACTACTGTTATTCCAGTTTTGAAAACAAGAATACCGATGCTTGGAGAGGTTAACTGTCAATACCTTATTCAAGGCCATATAGGACTTGAGAGATAAAAAAGACACATGAGGCATGAGCCCTGCCCTGAGGAAGTATATGAACAGCTGGGAGGTAAAACCAATGCAAAATGAGTGACCTTGAGGGACTGTCTGTAGTAAGTGCCAAATGGCATAGTTCAGGCTGGAAATGCTGCAGATGCTCAGGGAGAAGGGCTAGTGAAGGTCACTGCGTGTGTATGGTTCTTTGTTTTATGAATTAACTTTAAGGGAATTCAACTTGCCCTCAGGACTGTATGGATGCATGTGGGAAACAAGACTCAGCCATTCAGACTCCACAAGAATCCAGGAAATGCTCTGCTCACAGGGCTCTAAAGGGAGACAGAAACTGACTTAGACCTGGACCCTCAGCAACTGGGCTCGGGAGGCTGCACTGGACCCGACTCTGCTCTGGTAACAGGGTGGCCTCGTGGCCTGGCAGCTACAGGACTTCTGGCTCCTTCTCTGAGGCTCTGCTGTTAAGGAAACATGACCATTTGCTCCTAGAGTACTCTCTGTTCTGTCCAGATTTCCAAGAGCAGGCTCTCATGCCCTGCCTAGTCCTCATCGTCCTTCTTTAAACAGACCCTCTGTACCTGCCCAGCAAACTCATTGGCCACTGGCCAGCCTAGGACTGTGGACCTCAGTTAAAAGTCCATCCTCACCTGGTCAGCTTCAGCCAGAGTCTCTTTCTTAGTTGTATAGATGCAGAGCCAGTCACCTAGGCAGAAGGACCCCCAGGAGGGCTGTGTCACAGGGCTGGTTCACACAGGCGTCTGTCACAGGAGCTCTGGTGTGGCTGTCACTGTCACCTTCACTGGCCTGGCCTGGTGATGGCAGCCTCTGAGGATGCATGGAATCCAGAGGAAAGGACCTTTAAAAGAGATACAAAGGGAGGACTGGAGTGAGCTCTTGGTGGCTGAGGACACGGGAGAGGACCAGCTACATCTGCCCCCTCTGGGCCCTTGTGAATCAAGCAGCAACATTTGGATAGCAGGTCTGAGGCCCTAGGGAGCCACTCAGGATGCTAGAAAACGGTGTTGAAGAGGCACCAGTGTGGCTGGACACTGAAGCCTGGAGTTGGGGGTTCCCGTCACCAGCTGTTAACCCTCTTCTGGGAGTGCAACCAGAAACAGGAAGACAGAAATTCCTTTTCAAGGAGATCCTAGTTTTTGGCTGAGGCACCTTTTAGGATTTCTGACCCCTTTGCAGACTCAGGCAATTAGCATGCTCACATGACCCTCTGTTTATAAGGTAACTCACACAGTCTGGTTTGAACAACAGCAAAAGACTGAAATGAACTCAAATCATAGAGTAGGTTGGTAATGAGTCACAAGATGTTTTAAAAATAGCTATTTTGTTTACTGAGTCCACCTGCTTGCTGGATTCCTGAACCAAACTTCCATACCTCTTGCTCTCATATTTTCTCCCTTGTATTTTCTGTTTTAAGACTTTTTGAGAACTCCCCTCCCAGTGTCTGCCGAGACCACATTGATTCTTATTCTTTAATTTTTCTGTCTTCTTACATGCTGCTGCAGGAGCATACCTAGCTCTTGACCTGTTGCTCTGTGGTCCCTCAAGCCAGCATGCATAAAAGAGCATGATTAATGTTTATTCAAGAAAACGCTTCTGAGTCTGAAAGCTTCCTTAGGAAACAAGACTTGGAGACAGGACTAATAGACAACACCCCACAATGCTTGTGCTTCCTCTGAACTAACATGAACTATTTGATTTTCCATTGTGTGTTGAACACATTCAGCATATTACAAAAAAATGTGAGATGCTGCTGATTAGAAAATCCACCATTATTTAATGTACTGCTATGAAATAAATATACTGCTGATTAAGCAGAGACATCATGAACCTTTGTAAAATAGCCCTTGATTAGAGATGTGAAAAATGAATGTGTTAAAAATAGATGTGAAAAATAGTCCATTTGAGACTCTGTGCATTACAATGGGTCACAAAAATCTCTTGAGTCATGTGTTCAAATGGGAAGAAAACCAGTGGGGGCCTAAATTCTAAGCCAAACCCTAATCTTAACCCTAACCTGAATGCCATCTAACTCCACAGCTAACCTAGTCTTAACCAAACTTCATCTTAACCTGAATGCTACCCAACCCTGCAGCTAACCTAGTCTTAACCCAAGCTTACCTCCTCTACTTGCCCACTCCTTTGCTTACTCAATTCTTTGAATATCATAGCAGAAATTGTTTATTTTTGAGATGATTTCTCAGCTGCCTTATCTTAGGCTTCCATGAACAAAATACCAGAGAATGGTAAACAATAAGCATTTATTTTGCACAGTTTTGAAGGCTGAATTCAAGGTCAAGGTGCCAGCAGATGGGTATCTGGGAGCCGACTGATCTCTGACCTCTGGTTCTCACCATGTCCTCACGTGGCAGAGAGAGCAGAGGGGGACAAGCTCTCTGCTATCTCTTCTTCTAAGGGCACCAACCCCATCACGAGGGCCCCACCCTCATGACCTAATCACCTCCCAGGACCTACCTCTGGACACCACCACACTGGGGATGGTGATTCCAGCACACAAGTTTGTGTGTGTGTCAGGGGACACAACACAGAGTCCATGATGCCAGCCATTACCCCATGTTCCTGGGGGCTCATCCCCATCTGCCCGGCCTCTTAGCCCATTCTTGCATCTCTGCCTCTGGTCCTGCCCTCTTCCATCCTTCCCTATTGAAAGTGTTGGTCTTTCTAAGGTGTAAACCTCATGCCAGTGTTCTGTTTAGCAGTTTCTCTCCTCTACCTGGAACCTGCTTTCCTTCCTTCCTTCTGTGTGATAAAGACCCAGCTCGTATGTCAGCTTGGTGACGTCTTTTGTGACACCATCAGTAATTTTTTTTTTTTTGCTGTGTCCTCATATTTATCACTTTGTCCAGATAAGACCCATGGTCTGGCATTGGGAGATGAAAGCTAGGGCATGTGAGAGTGGTGCTGGTAACAGACAAGCATGGGAAGGTCCTGTCCATGGTCTGAAGAGCAGGGCTCTGGGAGGGTATCGAACATGGAGAACTATGGTTGGTGAGAGACCCAGATGGGAGCCAGGCAGCCCGATGGGTCTTGGGAGGCTGGACAAAGAACGTGTGCCTGGATGAAAGGCTGAAGAGGGCAGCTCCCATCTTGGACCCTTCCCTCAGGTTCCTTTATCTGGATTAGGTCTGGATTTGAGGCCTCAGGTCAGATCTGCTTGCTGCTTGTTTTTGTAATAAAGTTTTATTGGGGGATAGACACACTCCTTTGTGTGTATGTGTTGTCCATGGCCGCTTTCAGCACGTGGCTACGACAGAGAGCATGCAGCCTGCCGAGTCCAAGCGCACTTGCTCTCCAGCCCTTGGCAGAGACCATCTGCCAACCCCACACCCAAGACATCTTGGAGGCACAGTCCTGCGGTGTGGGTTTTGTAAACAGTCACTTCTTGTCCTTGCTGAATAAAAGGAGGAAAAGATGAAATGAATGTTAATAAAAGTAAAGATGAAGTTAAAAGTAGCACATAAAAAGAAAAAAAAAAGGAGTGAAAGCAAAGGACTGGTTAACAGATCCAAATCCAAGGTCTGAGCCAAGGTCTCTGTCAGAATGAGTCCCTCTGAAGGTGCCTGGAGAATGCTCTCTGTTTGCAGGGACAGCAGGGTCCCTGCTGGGACCAGAGGCCTTGAGGGGTACATGTGCCCACAGGCTGTGGCGAGGAGGGGGGTACCTTTTCTTTTAACTTAGGGAGGCTGGGTCCTTCCCCCTCCCCTCGCCCCCATCCTTTCCTCCCCACTCAGCCCTATCCTCACCTGGCAGGAGTCTCTCACAGGCAGCCTGTGGCACGGACACTCCTGTGCTCCTGTCCATGGTCCCCTTAGTGCAAACCCATGCTCAGGAGAGGCAGGACGTGTGGCTGGGAGGACAGAGGCCAGCGGGAGGCTTCTCTCCACCGAGGGGCTGCAGACCTGCCTGTGGGCTGTGCGCTTCCTCAGGGAACATATGTCGATGTGGGCTCCTTGGAACTGAGCCTCTGGCCCTGGCTGGCTGGGTCTCAGCAGCTTGGGTTCTGGGGAGAGCAGGCAGGCCTTCCTTCCCCAGTGCTTCCTCTGCTGCTTATAGTCAAGTGTCATCCTTTGTCCAAGGCCTCTGGCGATGAGAGGTAATGGGGGCGCAGGTGAGCAGTGCGCAGGCACACAGGCCGGCCCCTGGAGAAGCTGGCCTGTGGCTCGCCTCCAACAGGGCCATATGTCATGTAATCCTAACCTGGCCCCTCTGCCAGGCTGAGTCCATTCGACTGTTGCTCAGAGACAGGCTCTGAGAGCAAAGTCGGGAGTGTGGAGGAGGTGCAGGGGAGGCCTTGCCCAGGTCAGAGATGTGAGATGTGCTTCTGGTCAGACAGAAAGACAATGGCCCACTGAGCTGCGATGTCAGGGCCATCATTGGGGGTGGGTGCAGAGCCTGCAACAAGGTGCAGTGACTCAAAGCAGCAACTTGCCCCCTTGGGGTGATGTGGCTCCGAGGGGTGGCATGGCTCTGAGGGGTGATGGGAGACAGCCCTGCCAGCTCATGCATCAGGCAGCATGTCCAGCTCATGTGTAGATGGAACCACCCCAGGACCCTGCTCCTATCCCCAACTGTCCTGAAGCCTGCGAGGGGACTCACTCTGCTCGCACCTTCAGCCCACTTGTTCTCTTGCTGGTGGCTTTCCTTCTCAATTCAATGACATGCATTGTGTCAGAGACGCACCGTTCCAGGTATGTTGAGCAGCAATGTCTGGGCCTGAGGTTGCATGTGCGCATGCGTGTGTGTTAGGATAAATATAATGCAAGGGGAAGTGAGAGAGGAACAAATGAGGAGCTGATGGGATTTGGCGAGGAATCATGTGCTTTGGGGGGATGAGGAACAATTTGATGGGAGTGAAATATGAGATCTGAGAGAGGAGTCCTCTCTCCTGGGAGAGGGATAGAATTTCATCATGAGAAAAGCAGTCCAGGTGGAGCATGAGACAGGGCAGAGGTGGGAAGCAGATGCACTTGGGGAACTGTGTATGGCTTAGTTGGGATGATGGATGGGATCTGCTTCAGGGAGTCAGGAGAGGTACGCTGGGAGGATTGGGGTTTGTGAGGATGAGGTTTGGCTGAGAGTGACAGAGAACCAAGAGGAGCGATGGCTTAAACAAAATGCACACACAGGGAGCCCAGTGGTCTCTACGGCTGGCCTGGGGCCCCACTGCATCCTGGTCTATATTCCTCATGCTGGTCCTCAGTGCAGGCCCTTAGCTGACGGTCCAAGGTTGTAGCATCATATTCTGAGTCAGGATGCAGAACGGATCAAAGAAGGGGTGAGAGGAGGGGCACATGTTCACCTTTTGAGGACATTCCCAGAAATGACTATGAAAACTCATCATGTGGCTGTGCCTAGCTGAAAGGGATGCTGGGAATCTGCTCCAGCTTAGCTGCCCCTATCCCCGGGAACCACAGGGTCCTGCTATGTCCAAGGATAACTGGTGGTACACATCCCGGGTCACCGGGGGGTCTCAAGTGCTGGGCTGGGAACAGCATATGGAACTTCAGAGACCATTGGATGCTGTGGAGCTTGGAGCAGGGGAATGACATGAGAAGGAACATTTTAGGAAGGGTAACCAGCCTGTAGTGCATGGACAGATTAAGATAGAAATGTAGTGAAGCTGGGGAGGCCAGTGAGTCTGCTGCAGTGCTGCAATGGAGGATTCACAGTGACACAGGAATAAAAGGAGGATTTAGATTCAATACCTGTTGCAAAGCTTAACAGAACAGAGCTAGCCAGCTGAGAGAAAAGTGAAGAAAACATCCAAGAGGTTGTGGAAGTTTCAGACCTGGGTGCTTGGAGATTGGGGTTGGCAATATCTGAACCACAGATCCATGAGAGGAGCTGGTTTTGGGGAGGTTATCTGGGGTCTGACTGTTATATCTGAGGGTCCAGAGAGCTTTCAAAAGAGGCTTAAAATGAGTAGTTGGACTTGTTGGTCTCGGATGATGCATAAACGGTTGCTCACAGGTCACTTCTGGCTTTAGGTAGGATGGTTTGTGCCTGGTCTGGGCTTCACCTGTACCATTAAAAAAATGGAAGTGGTTGCTCATTAACCGCTTATAAAAATCTGCAGTTCTGACTTCTTTTGAAAAACCTTATTATTTGGGGCTCATTCTCCCAAGACGGCAGTAGTGTGGAGTTGGAGGGACTGTGTGCTCCCACGCTGCCTCAGTCTCCAGTGCTCCCTCCCGTCCTCCCATCCAGCCTGAGTTATTTATACCACCTGGCTGGCCCCTCTGGATACTGGGGTGTTCAAGCCCTATTCTGAGGTTTGGAAAAGATGTCAGTGTCATACATACAGATTTGGGAGCCCTGACTTTAGAGAGATGAGTTGAGGTATTGATTGAGTGAAACTGACGAGGGGGAGTGAGTAGGGGATGAAGGGGGGTGTTCATCAGAAGGACAGAGGGGCCTGGGATGGAGGCTAGGGGGGAAGTACAGAGATGGAGGAGAAGACCCAGAGCAGTATTGTGTTGCAGAAACCAAAAGAGAAGTGGTTTTCAGGCTGGAAACCAGCCAGGTTAGTGCCGCAGAGAGAGGGAGGTGGAGGAGCCCTGCTGAAGGTCGCTGCTCAGGAGAGGGACGGTTTTGTGGAGTCTTGGTGCAGCAAGGAGGGCACAAGTGATTTGCAAACATGGCTTTTCTGTTTCTAATAATCTGAGGTCATCTGCACAAAGGTATTGGGGTGCAGAGAACGGCAGGGCACACCTGGGACTGGCCTTGCTCTCAATTTCTCCCTCACCTGGTGAAAGACCCGGGAGGGGGTGGACAGGAGGCAAGCAGACGGTCTTCCATTAAGATGCGGAGTCTTAATTCCACACCTGCTCAGGGCTAGGTGCTTGTTTCATTCTCATGACAACCTTGGCGGTGGGTCTCCTTGTTTGCATTTTTACGAATGAAGAAAAGAAATCTCACAGAGATTATGGGATGTGCTCAGGTGACTGCAGCAGTGACGGAGCTCAGGGAGAAGTTCTGAACGTGACCTCATTCCTCTTCTCACACACTGCCTAGGTGGGGGACCTAAGGCGGTCCCATTCTCAGCCACCTAACCCCAGCCTGGGTCACCCTTCCCATGGGCAGGAGGCTCTTCTCATTGCTCTGAAGCACTGCTCCAGCCAGTAGTCACATCTTGCCCTGAAATGGTTTGAGGACGTTAAGTTTTAAAGAGAAAAGAACTTATTTTGAGTCCCGTAATGTTGCTCAGCACATGAAAGGACTTTGCTTTATCCCGATTACACTAATATCTCCTAGGGCTCAGTTTATTTCTGAAAATCGTGTGCCATGAATAGTATCCACACTATTATACAAAAAATGGAAACAATCTGTGTTCTGTGATCAGTGGTCTGGACTTGGTTCTTTACAGTCTTTCTATATAGGTCAGAGTACTGACTCAACCCCATTTTGTAAGAGGGTAGACAGTCGCAACACTTTGTGAATATGAGGCCCTCTATTCACACGTGAAGGAGTGAAGATGCCTTCATGAAAGATCACAGCTCTGCACTTGTCCGTCCACCTCACATCCTCTGGCTCTGGGGAGAGGGAGACAGAATCTAGAGTCAACATTCTCAGAATCTCCCCATTCCCCCCAAAATGACTCTTTTTCCCCTTAGGGGAATCACTAACATCTAGCATCATAGGATCTAATATTTCTTGAATACTTACCACGTGCCAGATACAATGATAAAGTGCCTTGACCAGTGCTTGCTTATTTTATTTTCACAACTACTTCTGATTGTTTTTTAGTTGCTAAGTCGTGTCTGACTCTTTGTGACCCCATGGACTGGAGCATGCCAGGCTTCCCTGTCCTCCACCATCTCCTGGAGTTTGCTCAAACTTATGTCCATTAAGCTGATGATGCCATCCAACCATCTCATACTCTGTTGCCCCCTTCTCCTGCCCTCAATTTTTCCAAGCATCAGGGTCTTTTCCAATGAGTTGGTTCTTTGCATCAGGTGGCCAAAGTATTGGGGCTTCAGCTTCAGCATCAGTCCTTCCAATGAATATTCAGGATTGATTTCCTTTAGGATTAACTGGTTTGATCTTGCAGTCCAAGGGACTCTTAAGAGTCTCTTGCAGCTCCTTGTAGGTATGTTTATTATTTACATTTTACCGATAAAGAAACAGAGGAGGTGAGAGGGCTGGAGGCCATACATTCAGCTGCTGAGCTAGAATTAGACGGACTCTTCCCCGTGTTGCTGTGAGCCCGCCAGAGAATCAGCTGTCCCAAGAGGGACCGCAGGGCAGCATCAACCAGTGTGATTATCAATCAGTCTTCCCTCCAAGGCACCATGGTGCCCTGGAGAGACCTGCTTCTCCGCTGCACTGGCTCACTCTCCTTGGGGAATTATCCCTTCCACCGATTTACAAAATGGTAGACTTCAGACCAACGATGTGTCCTCGTTTCTGATCCTAGAAGAAGGCAGGACGTGCAGTCCGACCAAACATTGTTCTCTGACTTGTGCCAGGACTTACATGGAGAATTATGCCACGAGTGAACATGAAAACCTACTTACCTCATGTTTAATGACTTGGTGATTAAAAGGAAAAAAAATGACAAAAAAACCCAAAACAAAACAAAACTGAAATTGTTCTGGGAAATCTGGGGACTGCGTGCTCAGCGCACTCTCTCATCTCTGTGATTCTAGGAGGGTTTTTTTGGGCTGGATGGGCCCAGATTACTGCACAGCCCTAAATGCAGATGGCTTCTCCTTGGGGAAGTGGCCATGCTCAGTAATGGACCCCACGTGTTAACAAGAAACATAAGGTGGGGATGGGCAGGGGGCTTCACAAGGTATTTATCACAGCGACTGTGCCCAGGGCTTTCTCACAGTGATTGCTCCATAAATTTCAGTAATCTTTCTTCCTCTGATTTATGTGGCTTTTCTAAAGGGCATTGTTCGCCAGCACATGAACGTGGACGCTAAATTTAGCTGGAAAGCACCCAATCTCTGATGCTCCAGTGCCCAGTGGAAGGCAGGCATCTGCCAGTCAATAACCTACTTTTGTTCCAGTCTTCCTCGCTCACATAGATCATGCCGTGGAGGCTATTTATAGCTGGAAAACATGCTGGAAGTTGTCAGGAGCCCTTCCTGCCGCAGTGAGCCGCCCTCCCAGGAGCCGGGTGGGTACGTGTGCAGTCTTCCCAGCAGCGCCAGCACTGGGTGACCTTGACGGGCTTCATCCTTCCTTTGAAAACTGAACCTCAACTTGGAATTTCAATTAAAAGGCAGCGAGCTGGCTATCAGGCTTTGACATTGGCTGAGCTGCTGTTCATCATGGTGTGGATTGGAGATCCCCATTGTGAGGACCGTAAGGTTCACTTATCAGGAACCACAGCTGCTGAATTCATCTCTAGGTTCACCAGGAGTCGGGGGGCTCAGGAGAACTTTTTTTTTTTTGGTTCATAAAAGAGATGTGGTTAGGAGCACAGGGAAATCAAGGAGGACAAGGACATCCACCCTGTGGAAGGGAGGGAGTGAGGGGCGGACAGATGCATCTCTCGGTGGGGTACCACATGGAGCCCACCCATGTAACCCACAGCAGTGGGCACTGACTGGTGGTAGGTGTAATGGCTCTGACTCGGGGCTCAGTGAGGCTCTTGGAGCACCCCTGGTTCAGCTGGCCCATAAAATGACTTAGGTCTGGTTGAGTGGGTTGTTTTGCATTGAGAAAGTTATTTAAAGCCTTTTAAAAAATGGCATTATCAGAGCCTGTTATTGGTTTACGTTACTTTGTGGGGAGGCACACGTCATTTACTGCAATGGAGATCTCTCGATCCCTAGATAAAAAACCCTCTCTGTGATGGGGTCACCCTGTCAAGATCCCCAGACACTGGCCCCCTGAGTCGGGGTGGTGGCAGGGCCATGCACCTGGGTCCCGTGAGTCGGCCGGGGGTGGGGTGCTCCCCAGGCTGGGATGCCAAGGGGTCCTGGAGTTTCCTATGCAGGCTCGTTCTGTGCTCCCCTCAACCTGCTGCAGGGTGCTGTCCTTCAGTGAGTGTGACTCTATGCTTGAAGGTTCATAAAAGATGCGGTTGGGAGCACAGGGGATCGAGTACAGTGCCACTCACCTGGCTGAAAGGAGGGAGTGAGGAGCCCGACAGACATGCCTCTTGCTGGGCACCGCCATCATCTCAGACAAAGATGCGGGGAGCTCCTAGTTAGGAGCCTCTGAAGTCCAGTGCAGTCTTGGGAACATGATGCCTGGGATCTTCAGAGAAGAAGTAGGACTTGGACCATGCTGCTCTCTCCACTTCTGCTGTGATGGTAAAAGACTGTCCCACGACTAGTCAGGTGGCAGCTGGGTGGGGCTTGCCCTGCACCCACTGTTGGATGCTCTAGGAAACCACGCCCCCTCAGTCCTAGCCACCCTTGGGCAGACCCTGGCACCCCCACTTTACAAACAAGGAGCCAGGTATGGTACACAGCGGGTCCTGGCAGGAGGTAGAGACCTCGGCTGGCCCCTCTGTCCCTGCCTCAGTTTCTTCTTGGGCTAATGGAGCCTCAGCTCTTCACCACTTGTAGCCATGAAGCTGACCTCCTTCCCCATACCCTCTGCCCACTTCAATGGGTGGGAGTGGGTCGAGGTAAGGAAATGGGACTGCCCCCATGTCCTGATCCTCTGCTCTTCATAGCATCAAGGTCTAATTCTAAGCAGAGGTTTAGTCCAAGGTTTGCCAGACTCCACGGTGTCCCACCCTTCCTGCTGGACCCTAGAGATGGAGGGCAGAAGGGGGCAGGCACCTAGAGCCTCCTCCGTGGCTGTCAAGGAGACAGGCAGGGGATGGGATGGGGAAGCCTGACAGGATTTGCTGATTTCCACGGTGAACATATTCTCATCATGGCTGACTTCAAACTACCCATGGCTTAACAACTGGCTTTGAAAGTTCCTGGACATCTGACCCCTGAAAATCACATATCAGCCCTTAAATGTGTGCCTGGCCTCTGTGGCCGATGTCCGTGCCATGCCAGCTTTCCTCTGTTTGGCCAGCTTCACTCTGCCTCATTTTAGACACCCCTGCTTAGTGGTCTTGGTGCCAGTCCTGCAGATGGTCTGATGCATTCTGTGTGTGTTATATACACAGTTCCACAGAGGGCACGAACTGGAGCGATGGTGCTGATGACCTTCCAGCAGCTCAAGTTGTTCACGTGGGCAGTGCGCAGGGACTGCCTGCCTGAGGGGGTGGGAGTCAGCCTCATGGTCTTGGGGGGCCCTGGGTGTGAGGATGGGTGCAGGGTGGGGCTGGGCTGGCAGAGCAAATGGAGACAGAGGGGCCTCTTGCAGCCCCGGTGCCGCCTGAGCGGGTCTGGGCCGGTGACGAGCAGCGCCAGGTGTAGATGGAGCAGCTGTGTCTTCACGGCAGGACCGTGTTTATCTGCGCCCCACGTGGAATCCCTGGGAGCTCCTCATTGGGACTTTCAGCCTCTTCTCCCTCGTACGCCATGTCCAGAAGCTTCTGTGGACAGGACCATGGAGACGGGGAGCTGGCGTCTCTTGCTGAACTGTGACCTGGTCATCTTTAAACCTCCTGTGCTCAGCACAGTGCTTGCTCCACAGTCACTGGTCCCCAGGAGCCTCGGATTCCAGAATCCAGCTCCCAGTCCTGGGATCTGCGGGGGTGAGTTCTCTCTGGGGTCCTCCTGCCCCTGATCTGAGCTCCTCCCATCTGCCCTTCACCCTGTTTGGTAGGTGTTTTCTTTGATGAAAATCTGATCATCGCCTTGAATCAAATCTCTCCCATCTTCAGAGTGAGGTCTGGACTTGGTAAGGCATCTGCCTCATCCCCACTCTCAACCTGGGGTCTCTAAGTTGGCCTCCATCCCTGTGACCCCCCCACCCCGGGCTCCAGTCCTGCTGGTGGTCCTGCTTGCCTCCACTGGAGGCAGCCTGGCTCCCCCTGGCCCCTCCTCGGTTCTCCTCCTCCATGTGTTCCCCTTGCTCCCCTTTCCAAGCTCGCTTGGGCTCTGAGGGCCCCTCTCGATTGCCCATGAGACCATCACAGCAGGTCCATAGCTCATGTGTCTTGTCCACCCTGACGTCAATGACTCCACAAAACACCCAAGATGTAGTAGGCACAAAAAATATGCTTCTTATGTGAATTGACTCAAATGGATTATTCACCTTTTGCGTATTTGCTTTCATCACACACATCAGAACCTAGCCTTGGCAGCTTTCCTTAGGATCACGGAGTGGAGGGAAGGGTGGCAAGTGGAGTGGGTGTGACGGGGTCAGGCAGAATGCCCATGGAACCCCTTACCCCCAGGACCAAAGGGTTGATAGCGGACTGCATGCGTGAGTGCACGAAGCATTCTGTTCTCAGCTCTAAGTGGAGGGCAGACGACACAGGGACCCACCAGCTGCCAGGAGCTTGGTCTGGCCGTGGATGCCGGACGCCTCTAGGAGCCTGAGTGTCTGGTCCCTCTGGCCTCGAGTGCAGCTCCCAGCAGCCCCATCCGTGAGGGGAAGGACCCTGCACAGCGCCAAGCGGGGACCCGACATCTATGCTGTTGTGTAATCGGCTCTCCTCTGGTCCTCAACAGAAAGTGGGTCATTGATGTGCGGACACAGCATAGCCTGGTGTGTTTGGGAAGGCTGTGATTGAAGTCCTGCCCTGGTGCCGTGACCCCAGAGGGCTGCAGCGCTGTGATGCAGGGGACAAGGAGAAGATGATGAAGCAGCCTTCTGGAGGACCCTGGCCCTTGGTTTGATGCATTCGTGTTGGCTTCTGCAGCTGAAGATGCAGTGAGGCCAAGACAGCAGTGCCCCGGCAGCCTCTGTGGAAGTCGGCGAGTGGCTGTCTGCTCTCCTTCTCCACCCATTTCACAGACACTGACCCTCATGTGTTTAGATAAACAGGCCCAAGGCCTTCACTATGCGGGGTTTCTTGGTCACTACTGGCGACTTCCTGTTTTGGACCAGCTTCTTTTTCACCTGGCAGCTCTACCGAGTTTGGGGAGAACATCATTATTTTATTTTTATATATGTGTGAGTAAATCATATTACCTCTCATGGGGCATTAATAAAACTTTTCAATAAATAGCAATTCTGCTTTATTTATTTTTTAAGTAGGCTACTGAGAGTACAATGAATATAGATTCCAAGACCCAGGCCTCCCTCTGTCATCCCCAAGGAGATGTATTTGTGTATGGTTTATCAAGATGTCTTGACCATCATCTGTAAAATAGACAGCCAATGGGAATTTGCTGTATGGCTTAGGAAATTCAAACAAGGGGGTGTTTATCAACCTAGAGGGGTGGGATGGGGAAGGAGATGGGAGGGAGGTTCAAAGGGCCTATATGTACACCTATGGCTGACTCATGTTGAGGTTTGACAGAACACAACAAAATTCTGTAAAGCAACTATCCTTCCATAAAAAAAAAAAGAAGTCTTGACCAAAACACACTTCGTCCTCTCCAGACTTTCTTGACTTCATTCACTGATGTCAGAGGAGATAGTTGGCTTTCAAGTTACACAGTCACACAAAGGAAGTGAGGTTAAGTGCGGGCTCAGCAAAGTCAGCTGCATCAGATACTAGTTTGTCACCAGCAACCGTGGCCGTCATGCTCTAGAAGAATAACTCACATGTATTAAATGCTGTTTATGTGACCAGAGCCTTTCGTGGATTATCTCATTTAATCCTACCAGGTCCTTCCTGTGGTCATGCCCATTTTCCAGGTGAGGAGGCTGAGGCTGATGAACGTTGTGCAAGATCCCCTGGTGAGGGACAGAGCCAGGATGTGAATTAGGTCCCTGAGCAGACGCTCGTTGCGCATGGGCAGGGTGAAGACTTGGGTTCACCATCGAGACACCTGCACCTGGATGAGAAAGTCCTCTGCTCTGGGTTTTGTCTTCAGGTGAGAGTGAGATGTGTCTGTCTGTGCTGCAGGTTCTCGGTGAGCTGCGTTGGTCCAGACAAGCGCCCTGTGCTTCTGCTGGAGAGCCGGGTGGCCGGCCTGTGTGCGGAGCCCGTGGCCCATGTGAGTTCTGCAAGGGGAGTTCTGTGGCTCTCACCTCCGCCGACACCCTCTTCTTCCCCCTCCTGCACCCCAGATCCAACCAGGTAGGCAGGCAGGACCCCAGCCTGTCAGTGTGCCATGTGGCTGAGGTGACCTTGCACCTTAATGGGCTGTTAGGGAATCTGTCACCCAAGTTCCCAGATGCTTGGAAGTTCATGAGCCATGAACTCACGGGGACCGTCATAGGTTGAACGATGTTTGCCCAAGTGTGCTGAAATCCTGCCCCTGGCCCTTGGGACAGTGAGCTTATTTGGGAATGGGATCTTTGCAGAGGCCATCCAGCTAAACAGGGTTACAGCAGACTAGGGTGGGCCCTTGTCCATGACTCCTGTGGTCCAACAGAAGGGGAATTTGACGCAGACCCACAGGAGATGGCCCGTGAAGACAGAGGTGAGACGGGAATGAAATGTCTACAAGCTGAGGACAGCTTCCCACCAGAAGCAGGAGGGAGGTGGGCAAGGGGCCTCCTCCAGGCCTTCAAAGGCGCAGGCCCCTGAGCACACTGCCTTCAGGCTTCTCGGCCTGGAACCATGAGAGAAGGACCCTTGCTGTGCTAAGGTGCTCAGCGTGCACCATTTATCGTGGAGGCCAAAGCAAAGTACAGTAAGACAGGGAGTAAAATGGGAGCTTGGTTAGAATGCGTATTCCTCCCCCGACCCAGGTTCTGAGGGCTTCTGTGGGGGTCTTCAATAAAGAGCCAGGTGACATGACCTGGAGGGTCAGGAGGAGTGACCCCAGACTAGACTAGTGGGTGCACACCCATCACCTTCACCATCAGAACTACAGTGTTTTTATTTCCTAGAACAAAAAGCTGCTTGTTTTTGTCACAGCAAATGATAAAGAAAAAGAAAAGCCCGCCGCTGGTTTTTGTACAAGGAAAGCGTCCGAGACGCATTCTGGATAAGGCCGTGCTGTCTGCACACCTGTCTGGGCTCCGAGGCCAGCGTTTGGGTTCACACCCTGTCTTATCTTTATTACTTTCTTTATCTCTAACATTTGAATGTTGACCCAATGCGGGGCGTGGGGCGGGGCTGGGCCATGGGTGGACCTTGTTTTGAACCAAAGGATACAGCCCAAGGGAGTTGGAAATGTTTTTATGTAACTTCTAGCTTGCCTTCTGGGCTTCCGCTCCCTGAATTCCAGAAGCCAGAGACGCTCTGGAGCCTGAGTCTGTTGCTGCCTTGCTCTGCTCATCCCTGCCAGGGCACTGGCTCCGCAAGACCAAGTTAAAGCTCTTGAGTTTGATGGGGGAATTCCCAGTGGTAAAGAATCTGCCTTCCAGTGTAGGAGATCATAGGAGGCCCAATCCCTGGGTTGGGAAGATCCTTGGAGGAGGAAATGGCAGCCCATTCCAGTATTCTTGCCAGGGGAACCCCATGTACAGAGGAGCCTGGTGGGCTGCAGTCTGTGGGATCGTACAGAGTTGGACACAACTGAGCACACAGAGGCCTGAGCACTCTGCAGTTTAGGCTTGACTTTTTCTGCAGCCCATGTCCCCAGCTTCATCACTTGATCTTCTTCGCCCTCTGCCCATCCACCCTGGCCGACTTACTGGCTTGTTCCCCCATCAGGATCCTCAGTTTAGAAGTCGCTTCCTACGCAGACTTTGTTAACCCTTTGAGGCTGGCTCAGAGTCCCTGCTCTCTGAATCCCTGCAGCACGTGTCACGCTCTGCACGTGTCATGTCAGGGAGCTGCAGGCTCCCTACTCCACCTCCACTCTCCAGGTTTCTATGTTGAGATCCTAGCACCCAACGTGGTGATGTCAGGGGATGGGCCTTGGGAGGTGGTGTAATAGTGGGAGGATGCAGCCCTCCTGAATGGGACTGGAGTCCTCATGAGAGAGCCCCCCCAACCCAGACGCCCCAGCTTTCCCACCACGTGAGGACACGGCAAGAAGTGACCTGGATGACAGCCCTCACCTGACAGTGGTGGCACCCTGACTTCAGACTCCCAGCCTTGAGAGTAATCAATCCCGTTGTTTATAAGCCACCCAGTCTGTGGTGTTTGGTTAGAGCAGCCAGGATGAACTGGGACAGGACAAGCCCTGGATGTGATCGTCCTGGGAGATGGGGCCTTTGGGTGAGGATGGGCCCCCCTAAGGGGATGGGTGTCCTCAAAGAAGGGAGACAGACCAGAGCTGCTTCTCCACTGTCTGCAAGCCCCAAATGGGCCTCTTACCAGAACCAGCCCAGCCCTGGGCTTTGCATCCTCCAGGACTGTGTGTCTGCCTCCTCACCCCTACTTCTCTGCCTGAAATATCTTCCCCACAGGCCTACTATTTCATCACCCTGGATTTATTTGTGTCATGAACGTCTACTGCATCTTCACGTAGTATGTTAAGTTGTGCTGAGCCAGGATGGAGACACTTGGCCGTGTCTCCCAAGACTCCACTTCAACCTCTCTTATTTCTGTTTTTCCCAGGGAGTGAAGCTCGATAGAAAAGCACAGGAACAGGTTGAGAGAACTGGATTCTAATTCTTGGGCTACTAGGAATATACTGTGTGATCCTCAGAAGTGATTTATCTTTCAATTCAGTGCTCAGTCGTGTCCGACTCTTTGAGACCCCATGGACTGCAGCACGCCAGGCTTCCCTGTCCATCATCAATTCCTGGAGCTTGCTCAGATTCATGTCTTTTGAGTTGGTGATGCCATCCAACCATCTCATCCTCTGTTGTCCCCTCTTCCTCCTGCCTTTGATCTTTCCCAGCATCAGGGTCTTTTCCAATGAGTCAGTTCTTCACATCAGCTGATGAAAGGTATTGGAGTTTCAGCTTCAGCATCAGTCCTTCCAAATGAATATTTAGGACCAATTTCCTTTAGGATGGACTGGTTGGATCTCCTTGTAGTCCAAGGGACTCTCAAGAGTCTTCTCCAAAACCATAGCTCAAAAGCATCAATTCTTCAGCACTCAACATTATAGTCCAACTCTCACATCCATACATGATTGATCTTTGGGGGCTTTTATTTTATCATTTGAAATGGAAATAAATGGCGAGAAGTCTTGATAGCTTTAGTTTGTTGATGCTTACTGTACCAGACTCAATATTACATCTTTTCCCTGCATTTTTCCCCTTTTGATTTTCACAGAAACTCTATCTGAAGACCAGTTGTCTTTATTTCTATTTTACAATTGAAGAAATGAAAGCTCAGAGAGTTAAGTTATATGCTGGTAAGTGACTGAGCTGGGGCAAGATTCAGCTTTATCCATTAAGTTGTATAATCAGGTCACTGCCAAGTTTCCTTACATTTATAATATTCCATGAATACAGATGGACAAGATCTATAGCAATCTCTGTGCTCCTGTGGTTAATAGCATTTGAGCTTCAGAGTTACGTAAATATAAGGACTAAAAGCAAAATCATTAATACTTATTGTTAGTCACCTTACATGCCACATTTTTAGATATCTTTTTGTCGGTTGGATATTGGACTTTTTCATTTTATCTCCATTTATTTTCATCTCTTTTTCTCTTTCTCTGTTGTGTTCTGTATAATATCCTCAGGTTTATCTTCAGTTTGCTAATTCTTCCTTCAGCTTCGTCTAATAGTGTGTTAAACTGATCCACTGAGATGTTTTAATTTCATTGACTATACTTTTTATAACTATAAGCTCTATTTGGTTTTTAAGTCTGTGTCTTCCTTTTTTTAAAAAAAGCCTCATTTCTTACATTTTTAGTTATTTTCATCTTAAATCATTACATTTTTTTTTAAGTTGCTATACAATAGTTCTATCAGCATAAGCTAAATAGCATAATCTCCTCGAAACTGTGAGCTGGCCTGAGGTTTTGAATTCTCAGAGAGGGGAAAAAACCCATGAGAGATAGAAAGGCTTTCTCTTTCTCTGCCTGTGTTGGGGGTGAGTTTTCCCTAGTTCATTGTTTCCTGGATTCTTTAAGACTTGTGTCTTTATGTGGCAGTTTCCCTTCCACCTCCTTGTCCCTTTGGGGAGCCAAGGTTGTCAGCCCCTTCTCCCTGGAGTTATCAGCGTGGGTTCACACAGTTCTCACTCTGGTTTTGGTTTCATTTCTGGCCCTTAGGGAGTTTCTTTCTTTCTTTTTTTGAGAATCCAGCTAGGCATTTAAAAGGCATCTCATGGTTTATGCAGTATCTTAAACTGTATTATAGTGGGAAAATTTCCAGGTTATTAAATCCTTAATATTGTTGCAAGTGGAAGTTCTCCATTTATTAACTATAAATATAATAATGGTTCTTCAAGGCAGGCATTGTTATCTCCAGTTTGCAAATAATAAGGTCCTTAAGAGAGGTTTAATGACTTGCCCAGCATCACACGGCTGGTAAACAGAGTCCAGATCTGTCCTTCTCCAGCCAGCGCTCTTCTTCAAATGCACGGGCTGGGAGCCTGGAGTGGGGCACCGGCTCTGGCTTGGGGGAAACTGGCCACAGGGAAGGCTGGGGCCTTGCTAGTGTACACCATCCCTGTTTTCCATGTTTCCTAGGAAGGGTTCTGAAGCCCCAGTCACTTCAGGGCTGTAGGGTTGGGGCACCAAAATGTGTCCTCACGTGATAAACACAATCTGCTTGGGAGGAGGGAGGAGCAGGGTGGTAGGGGCTGAGAGGAAAGGCATCTCCTTAGCCCTGCATTAGCGGGTTCCCTTGTCTCTGGGGAAAGAAGGCTCCGAGATGACTAGGAGAAGAACACAGCACAGAGAAGTCTGACTGAGGGTCGCTCAGAGGACAGGTGGAGGCCAGGGCAGAGGGCCCAGGCCGTGCTGTGTGGACGGCGGGCCTTGTCTCCACCCTCAGGCTGAGGCTTGCTCCCATCAGCCCTGCAGCACAGCTCTGGAAACCCGACACGGGTGCTGAAAGTGAATCCCCCATCTCCACTTTCAGCGACTTCTCCTCCTCTTGTGATTCAGTCTCCCAAGGGCCCTAGCCCTGATTAAGCCATCAGTTGGTGAAGGTATTAGGTTCAAGCAGCATTAAATGATTCTGGGCTCCAGGCAAGAAGGGCAGGGTGGACACTCCCCATGGTCCATCCTCTCTGTTGGTGTTGCTCAGTGGACAGTAAGGATGTTAGAATGGCATAAGCCATGGGCCAGAAGGTAAAGGACAGCAGGGAGCACACGTTTGCACTTGAGTGTGCTGTGAGGAGCTTTACAAAACTAGAGAATTGGAAATGAATTAATAGGAGCATAGAAATATAAGTAAATGAAAAACAGATAAGCAAATTCCTGTGTCAGCCAGGGACAGAAACGACTGGGTAACATGAATAATCTGTGAATGGGATATACAGAGATATAATAATGTGATCTCTGAATATTGGTCAAACTAAATTGGAAACTTGGAAAGAAAATGTACATGTGTGTACACAGGGCTGGGGGGAGAGTCAGCAGCTAATCCCTGAGATTGAAGTAGCAATGAGTGCAAGTTCTTCAGAGACATGCATGCCAATGTGAAAATAATGAGCTGGAAGATCTGACAGTGGTTGCCTTCGGGGAGCGAAAAATGGGGCAGGAATTTTTAAGGTTTTTTTCTTCCCAAGTCTCACAGAACAATTTGACATTGAATTAAGCACAGGTGTAATATTGATACAAATCAAGCAAAATGAAAATCAGTATGCAACTTCCTAACAGAAAGTACTTTATTTTTTAAAAAGTAAATTAAAAAAGTTAAGTGACTGAGTCTTACCTGAAATCAGAATATCTGATGGCAATCTTGGTGTCAAGCCCCCAGGGAGCCCCTGTGCTCTCAGCCCGGTCTTCTGGGCTCATCTCCACACATGGGCCTCAGGCTGCAGTGGCTTCTGACCAGGCCTGGTTCTTGGTGCCGTCCTACATGGCTCTGTTCCCTCTGCCCCTGCTTCTGGGGTCCTCCATGTTCTGGACTTGCTGCTTGGTTGTTTTGTTTTTTTTTTTTTTTTTAACTAATTAATTATTTTAAATGGAAGTAGAGTTGATTTACAATATTATAAGAGTTTCAGGTGGGCAGCATAATGTTTAGTGTTCTTACAGAATATGGTCCACTTAAAGTTATTGTTAATACAAAATAATGGCTATAATTTCCTGAGTCACACAGAATATCCTTGTTGCTTGTCTTATACATAGTAGTTTATACCTTTTAATCCCCACCACATCTTGTCCCTCCCCTCTTCCTTCTCCTCACTGATAACCTCTAGCTTGCTGTCCATTGCACATATATATATATTCCTTTGTTTTTATTTTTTAGATTACACATATAGTGGTATCATACAGTATTAGTCTTTGTTTGACTAATTTCACTAAGCACAGTATTTTCTAGGCCCATCCACATTGCTTCAAATGGCCAAATATCACTAATTTTTATGTTAATATTCCATTGTGTGTGTGTGTCTTCTTCTTCTTTATCCAGTTGTATGTTGATGAGCACTGGGTTGCTTCCACATCTTGGCTATTGTAAATAATGCTGCTACAAACATTGGAGTGCATAGAGTGTTGGGATATGGATATAGGATTACACACTGTTTAGTTACAGCTGTTTAGTTATAGCACTCATGGAATTTAGCTCTCAGTAAACATGTATTTGATTTCCCACTCTCTGCAAAATGCAAGCAAGCTTCACGCTTGTTAGTCTTAGAGTTATGTCTTGGTGTACTCTCCCAGATGGTCAGAGGAGGACTTAGAAGTGGCAGAGGTAATAGTTTAATTGAAAGGCTGTAAAATTAATAGAGTCTTTCTTCAATGCCTTCTATCTTTCTTTCTATCTCTCTTTGGTTGAGTGGGGATTATGAGAAAAACGGGAGTCTGTGAAGTGTCATATCTGATCTGGCAGCATCCTGCTCTGGTTTGCAGAGATTGGTGTCCAACAGAGATGGGGTTCAGGGTAGGAAGAGGAGGATTACAAAGGAATGCCAAGTTATGTTTGTATGTGGAGGGCAGAGTTCATTTTAAATTTAGAAGTATTCGGGGGAATCTGTAAATTTTTGTTGTCCTCCAGCACCGAAGAACCAGAATTATAGTTATCAAAATGTAAGTGAAACAACTGTTTTTTTTTTTTTTTAAGTAAAATGGACCCTGACAATATACATGGTTTTTCTTGTGTCAGGGAAGTCCTTGTGTCTAAATATGTAATTGCAGAAAAATAAATGTGATAAAACATTAAATAGAAGAGGGTGTTGTTTGAAAGAAACTAATTGTTAACAGGTTGTTTAATTATGAGGATAACATCTTTGAAAAAAATAAAAACCATTCACATTTCTAACTCCAGATCCTCTTCTTTACTGTTGTCATATAAGCAGTTATTTATTACTCTGGTTTAGGCATTAGAACTAGAGAATAGCAGGCAGCTTTAGGGTGGAACCAATCAACTCTGTGAAAAATCTAACTGTATTTTAGTTCAAACTTTTGGATGTGGGACCGGATTCTAGCCACCAGGATGGAACGTGGTCCAAGAGTCCTTGCAGAAGCGAGACGGCAGGACCAGTGAGACCTTCATCTAGATCCTGTCAAAGGGGAGGGTTTTAGGTTACCTGGAGCCCCCTTTCTTGTCAGGCACTGACATAAGTCATACAGTCTCACTCCTCACACTGTGTGAATCTGTAGAGGCTTTGGGCTTTTCCCCACCTCACTGGATCCCGGGTGATCCAATGCTGAGCCATGGGATCAGGTGCCAAGGTCCTAGAGCAGAAAAGCCACAGGCTGTCCGGGTAGGAGGTATTAACACAAGACCACCACGATGCTCACTCTTTGCAGATCCAGCCAGAGGGACAGCCTTGATTCTCAGTGTGGCCGTTCAGTTCAGTTCAGTCGCTCAGTCGTGTCTGACTCTTTGCGACCCCATGAATTGCAGCACGCCAGGCCTCCCTGTCCATCACCAACTCCGAGAGTTCACTTAGACTCACGTCCATTGAGTCAGTGATGCCATCCAGCCATCTCATCCTCTGTCATCCCCTTCTCCTGCCCCCAATCCTTCCCAGCATCTGAGTCTTTTCCAATGAGTCAACTCTTCTCATGAGGTGGCCAAAGTACTGGAGTTTCAGCTTTAGCATCATTCCTTCCAAAGAAATCCCAGGGCTGATCTCCTTTAGAATGGACTGGTTGAATCTCCTTGCAGTCCAAGGGACTCTCAAGAGTCTTCTCCAACACCACAGTTCAAAAGCATCAATTCTTCAGTCGCTCAGCCTTCTTCACAGTCCAGCTCTCACATCCATACATGACCACAGGAAAGACCATAGCGTTGACTAGATGGACCTTTGTTGGCAAAGTAATGTCTCTGCTTTTGAATGTGCTATCACCTAATATTCTTCCTGGCTTATGTTTTCCTGAATGGCTTCCTTCTCCTGGGCTGTCTTGATCTCTGAGAGACTTCAGTTAAATGGAAGAGCGTGGAATCTGGAGTCTGGCAGACGCGAATCCAAACCTTGTCACCAGCCCTGTTAGCTGTGTGACTGGGGCAAACTGTCCTTTCTGGGCAATGATCCCCTCATCTGTAAAACGCAATCAGAAAACAAACACAGAATCAGTGAGGATGAGCCAGCCTCTATGTGCATGGTCTGGTGCTTCTCGGTGTCTCCTAAGCGTTGGGGCTGCTCTCCAGCACCCGTCCCGGTAGGGGCCCATCTGAGATGGCAGGTGTGCGCGCAGCTCAGGGACTTGGAGCACAGGAAACAAACCAGAGACAAGGGCAGGAACGATCCATTTAGTAAAAGAGCGTGGGCCAGGCCTCACCTATGGCCTGAGGACAGGCCAGGTCTGTGGGTGGGAGGGGCGGGTGTGGAGATGCAAGTCCTGGAGGCGCCCCAGGTGCCGCAGGTGCAGGCTCGGGCACTTCGGGGAGGTGGCCCGAAGGACCAGATGTGTGCGCATGCACGACCGTGTCTGTGCGTCCATGCCTGCCTATGTGTGCGTGCGCACGTGCATCTGGGCACGTCCACGGCGGCAGACCCAGTACCAGACCGGAAGAGAAGACATATTTCTATGAGGCAAGGTGCGAAGATTGGACAGGCGACGGTAGACAGCTGTCCACAGAGGACTGTCCGCACTGGGTTCCTCCCGGAGCATGGGGGCCTCGTGCCTTGGCCTGTCTGCTCCCGGGGCTGACTGCGGGATGCCAGTGCCGCCCCCGCTTCCGCTCCTGTCTCCCTTCAGGAGGGCAGGGCCTCGCGAGTGGGTGGGCAGCACGGGATGCGGCTTGCTCTGTGACCGGTAGGCCTCGCTTCCATGGAGACCGCGGCCGTGATGCGTGTGTACGACTTCACACGTCCCCTCGGAGCAGTGACAGTTGAGGAGGAGCCTTGGGATGTTCCCTTGACCTGCTGTTTAGTGTCTGACTGGTTTGAGGTGTGAGCCCGGCACCGCCCTTGGGGATTTGCTTCTACCTGGTGTGTTAGTGCGCGAAGCCAGTGACCACCTTCAACCTGAAGGTCGATCAGAAAGCCACCAGCCCTGAGAAGATGGGTCTCCTCTGAGATGATGGCTTGACGGCCCTTTGAGACAGATGCCACAATGTCTTTCTCAATTCTCCAAACATCCTGGTTTCTCCTCTGGGCCCACAGGAGGGAAGAAGAAGGAGGAGAGTGAAACGTGAAGAAAGCGTCTGGAGGAGAAGGACCCAGGAAACGGATTCTTGGCAACGTCCTCCATCGGATAGGCATCATCGGATAATATGTTTCAATTACCTTTTCACCTGGACCTTTGTTTGTCCTTGATTTTTATCCGTGGCACATTGATAATATTCTTCGTTAAACTGTGGGACTTTCCCGGACTCAACACCGTGCTCGTAAAACACCATTTCAAAATGTCTTTTTTTTTTTTTTTTTTTAATAAAAAAAAGTGTAAACAAAAAACACACCTAGATCAACAGAGAAGTACAACTGCTGCAACAGAGTGGCTGTAAACAGGTTGACAAAACCATTTGCTCAATGGATACATTAGATATTAAAATGCAGGAGTTTAAGTGAAGAGCACAAATCAAATGCTTGTGGTGACACTTAAAGAGCTCACAACTCTCTGCGATAACACAGCCAAATTTAAAAAGCATTGTAAACATGGGAGGAATGAGAAGTATACATGAATATTTGAAGCAGAGTCAGGCCTGTGGTGCCTCCTGCCAGGAACAGCTGGCTGCCCCCAAGGGTCAACAGAGCTGGTGGGTCAGGGGAGACCTGCAAACCAGCCAGTAGCTCTCATCTCTCAGAACATATGTCTTCACGGATGCCCAGGAGAGTGGAGATGCTGATCCTTGAGAGGGGTGGTAACAGCCTTCCTTCTCAGTGCCCTTTGCCAACATTCTAGTACCTAGTGAGCATGCAGACTCCAGAACAGTATAGGAGAAAAATGTGCCAGAAAAGAGTTTTCCCTTTTACTTCCTGAGAAGTAAATTTAAAAAAGAATATCCTGCTTGGGTCCTCAGATTTCTGGTATGAGGAAGTCATGAAGACAAATGCCCAGGGGACAATGTCTTCCTTCCTCTCAGCTTTCTTTTCCCAGCAGGGCCAGCCCCAGGTCAGGGGCGTGTCCCAGCAGCCCTCACCACCTGGCCTGGGGAGCATGAGGTTCCCTAGGACAGGGAACAGCCTCAGGCCTGGGGGCACAGGAGGGACCGACTGCGTGTGTGCTCTGGCTTCCACACACCTCTTAGGCCCGGCGCTAAAGTGCTTTATTCCACTCAAGTGTACCCCATCTCTACATCATTTCAGTTGGGTTTCCTTGGTCTTTCTGTTTACAAGGTCGCAAGTTGCTGACATGGGGTGAGTGGAAGGTGAATGCCACCTTCTAAAACCATTGTCAAATCAGCCCAGCACATCTCTGTGCTTTTCATAAGTTAATTGCTAACTTCCAAGGGAAAAAACACTGTTTCTTACTTTCTGGTCTCTTATCACATATGCTGAGCACGGCTTGGTTAAGCAGTAACTCTCGCTATGCAGGTAAACAGAATTCCCTGCCCCACCCCCTTCGCCCTGCGAATCTAAGAACTGGGGGGAACAGTCAGCAGCTATTAATAACTCGCCGAACTGGAAGTGATTCAGTTTCATTAATACACCTTGAGAACATTTACATCCACAGAGGACAGAGTGTTTACAAGGCCTGAGTAGGTTTTATGGAAAAGCAGCTTTATAGGCCCTGGGGCTGTTCTCGTGCCAGCACCGACCTTCACAACAGTGGGCTATTACTTGACTGAAAACCTCAAGCTTTTGCTGAAGTTGGGCCTCACTCTGGCTTTTCAGAGGTTCTATAAACGGCCGGCACCTCAAGAGTCAGCAGTGGTTTGGGGACTTGGTAGTGGGTGAGTTTGAACTCCATCCAGGCCTTGGATGCAGAGAGTGGAGGAGAGACGGCAGAGCTCCCGCTTCGTCCACATGAGTGGGTGGAGGGACCAGGCCACCTATGGAGTGTGACTTGGAAGTTGCCAGAAAAGCAGGCCCCTGACCGAGAAGTAGGCCTCTTTCCTCAAAGACCTACCTCAGAGACTGAAATTTAGACCAGGAGATCTCTGCACTTCTGTTTGGGTGTGGTCTCTAAAACATCTCTTGTAAAATGCAAAAATCCTACTTAAAAGAGGAATGTATTAACATATCAGCACCCAGACCACAGTCTGTGCATTGGAGTCACCTGCAGGATGGGGGCCTCCCCCAGCTGGCTTCTGACGAGGGGCTGGAGCCCCCTACTTCCCTAAACCCATGTTGCCTGCATGTCCCCAGGAGCGCCTGTAGAGAGAGCCTGCCGCTGTTGTCTGGAGCTCTTGTTCTCGTGGTGGCTTTGTCTGCCATAGTGCGTACATTCAGGATTGGAGTAAGAGCTTTAATCCTGAACCTTTTGACAATCTTCCCCTCCCTGGCCAAGAGATATTCCAGTTCAGCCCCCGACCACCCCGTCCACCTCTCACCTCTGGTTCTGCGCCCCGCCCCCGCTCCTCTGGGGACAGAAAACGGCTGTAGGAGCCCACCACACAGAAATCTGCCTCCCTTCGCACCTGTGCACTCATGATTCCAGCTGCAGTGCTTGGCGCAACCTGTCTACCTTGTGCCCGCCTGCTGGAGCCTGCCGCGTCTTGTCCCTTCTTGGGCAGCACCAGCCTGCACACCATCCTTCCCACTGTCCTTGCACCCTGGCCCCCAGGATGCTGCTTGCTGCACCGTCTTAAGTAACTTTGTCAGAGGACTGTCTTCCTGCATCACGTTTGCAGGGCGCTGTGGTTGGCGCTGAGGTTAAGGACTTCAAGGCGGGTGCGCTGCCTCTGAGGCTGGAGCGTGGCGAGGTGCCACATAAGCTGGGCCATAAACCAGAACCACTGCTGCGTGCAGCCATGGGTGTACTGCTTTAACGGGGGTATGTCAGGGTTATCCCCAACTCACACAGGGAACTGGAGGCTCCTAGGGTGGAATGTGGAGGCCGAGGCCTCGCAGCAGGTGTGGAGGGAGGTGGAGGCGGGGTGCTTAGGATGGCTTCTCGCTTCCCATGCTTCCGGGCCAGTTGGTGTGGGGTTGGCACAGTGTAGGAGGGCTGACGCTCGCCATTGCTCGGTAAAACAACCACTCCTCTCTGGTCACTCTGCTCGAATGTATGTTTTAAGTTTTATTTGTGTCAGCAAGGAGTCTGTTGTGTGTGTGAGTTTTGCAAGATGGACATCATGGGAGCGTGACGTCAAGAGTTGCTGGGTTGAGTTGTGGAAAGAGTAGCATTTGCTGTCGCCTGTTTTTCCAGATGATCTCACAAGTCAGTGAATTAGTTCATTCCTTCACCAAGTGTTTATTAAAACGTACGCAAGATACTGTTGTGTACTCTGGTATCAGATGATCTTAATCTCGTGGTGAGGCACAAAGCAGAAGCTGGTGCTGAGGGTGCGGGTCTGGGAGGGGTAGGATGTCTTGAGACGGAGGCCGTTTCTTGTCGAAGTAACTGCAGGTGGCATGTGACCTGGCTGCCAGCAGTGGGGCGTGTAGACTGTTCAGTACGAACGTGGCAATGAGCCTGTCGCCTCCCTCAGGGCCATAAAGCAGGCACTCCATCAGTATTTACTGAGCTGATTTGTAATCTCACGTGCAGCCACACAGCTGAATAGAGGACTTGTGTTTATGACTGAGTCTGGTACAGTGTATTTCATTAGCACAGTGATGATGAAAAACAGCTCGTGTTATTTGCCTCACTCTACAATGCTTGCATATTTTAATTATAAGGCCAGGATTCTTAACCTGGAGATCCCAAATGAACCTAATCTTTAGACCCAGATATTAAATTCAAAAATATGTATATATATGTAAATGCTTATTTTTCTATTTTATCGTTTTTATTAGATTCTTAAGGGAAAATGTAGGAACATCATAGTTGAAAGAGGTATATTTCACAAAAGGATAAAGCTGGTCTTATTTCTTATGCAAAATCAATGCATTCTTTTCTTATAATAAATATTAACAAGAAAATGATTTGCACATAACTTGTTAATTTTTAAATTTTTATTGAAGAATAGTTGATTATAATATTAAATTAGCCTCAGGTAATGTTGTAACTTTTAATTTATTTTTATTGACTTTTTTTTTTGGTTACGCTAGGTCTTCCTTGTTGCATGGGGCTTTCTCTAGTTGCAGTGAGTGGAGGCTACTCTTCGTTGCGGTGTGCGTGCTTCTCCTTGCGATGGCTTCTCGTTGCAGAGCACAGGTTCTAGGTGCACAGGCTTCAGTTGTGATTCATGGGCTTAGTTGCTCTGTGGCATGTGGAATTCCCATACTAAGGATAGAACTTGTGTCCCCTGCATTCACAGGTGGACTCCTATCTGCTGTACCACGCAGGAAGTCCCATAACTTTTTAAAATGTTATAATTTGCAATAGATAATGTGTCTAGAATATATCACTGTGGCTTGGAATATGAGAAAAGTTCAAGTGCTTAAGAAACATTTTGGAAATAAGTGATATATTAACTAAATTGAATGATCAGCACACACCAAAATCCTTAACAGTATTCCATCCATGTGCTAGAAATATAAAATCAACAAAGATTTCCCAGACTCTAGTTGCTGGATTCTAGTGACTTGAGGAGTGTCTGGAGCAGCCTTGGAGATGGTGTGAGCCTCCCTGCAGTTGGTGGGGTTGCCACCCTGTTTGGGGATGGTGGCAGAATGTGGTGAGCCAGCTGGAAGCCATCTGGAGCTGGGGTGTGGGGGGAGGGGGGTTTGCAGTGGGTGGGCGCCATCCCAGGGTGGATTTGGAGGTAAGAGTTCCAGGGCAAGCAGCTTGCCTGGGAGCTGATGCTAGGAGACCCAGAGAGGGGGTGAGCCCCAGGAGGGAAGCAGGTGCTCATGCAGGTTCCCCTGGGGGCATCCAGCCTTATTCCTGCCGGGATCTTTGGGGGCCAGTGCAGTCCTGTGACTCTGAGTGACCCTGCTGGGACGGGAAACTGATTCCTCTGCGACGTTGGTTGAGGGCCACTCCTGGGAAGGGCGAACTCCCCAGCAAGGGTGGAGAGGGACAACGTCCTCCTTTGGGCAGGGCTGCAGGTTGGCAGCTGGGGAGTCTGGCTAGCCTGTAGGGAAGGGTCAGTGCTGAGCACATGGGGCAGAATGCCCACATTTCTGCTGCAGACGTCTCTCACTCTGCTGCCCAGGCCCCTGGATGGCACCGGGGTCAATAGGCCCCGACCCTCTCCGCCCCTGACCACCCCTCCTCACACATGGTCAGAACCGGGGTGCCATCCACAGGTTCCTGCCGAGGTGCCGTCTGTCAGCCTGGAGCACTCAGCTCTGAGGTTGTAGGAAGTGCTTCATGTGGTGTGGTAACCGGAGAGATTAGGGTGGCAGTAGTGGTTTGATATTAGAAGTGATTAAGGCAAAGAAGTGTGCTTTCTCTCAGCTTTGAAGAGCTTTGGGCTAAAGCAGTTGGCTTATTAGAGTGCTTAGGAGCTGAGCACTGTGTGGGTAGACCTAAGCACCCACCCACCCCCCCACCCGCTCCCGCCCTCCCCACTTCTGCGCCTCTCTCATTCACTGTCTTTCTCTTTAGGAGAACTTCCACTCAGAAAGCCTTCTCCACTTTCAATAGACTGTTTTCCTTGTCCTGAACTTAAAAAAAATTTTTTTTTATTAAATGTATTTATTTTTTAATTGAAGGATAATTGCTTTACAGTATCCTTAACTTTTGAGGAAGACAGGGACCATGTTTTGTTGATTTTTGTGTTACTGGTGCTCAGCTGAACTCCTGGCACATGGCAGGTCTTGAGAAAATGTTCGTTGAATGAATGTGTCTCCTTGGTATACTGAAATAGGGCAGCACAGAGGACCATCTCGCAGCACAGAGCACAGCTCTGCCCTTGGTTGGCGGCCTCTCCCTGTGCTCTGGGTCCTGCCTGCCCTGCATTCAAAGCAAGACTCAGGTCTCCAGAGTCCACAGGAAGCGGATGTCGTCTTAGGGTTCAGCATGGTAAAGCAGTCTTTCACAACTAAACCTTTTCTTCTGAGAATTGGCAGAAAACCAATTGGTAAGTGAAAAACTGATGAGTTTTCTGGAGTTACTGTCCTAAGAAATTTTACATCTTTGTAATTTCTTAAATTCAGCTGTGGAACATCTTACCGAGTGAAATTAAATGCTGTTTTCCTCATCACCGCCCTGGTACTGTCTCCTGTGAGGTTTCTAACCCTGTCGGCACTGGTACTTCTCTTTTTCCGCTGTTTTTAAACTTCTATTTATTATTATCTTTTGAGTCTCTGGCAAAGGTTATACATATACATTGAAGAAAACTTAGCTGCAAAAGATATGAGAATATGAAAATAATTTCATCATGCAATGATAAAAATTATTAACATATTGGTCTGAAATCTCTTTATGGATATAACACAGAAAATGTTTTGTCTTATTACAAGCTGAGAATATGTGTTCTAGTTTCTATTTAGTTAACAGGCAGGGGTATTTGAGAAGGGGTTTTATTCTGACCATTTCCCATTGAAAACCTCTCTGCATTGTCTTTCCCTGCCCTTGATTGAGTGAAGAATTTTAGAAATAAAGTGGCACAAGATACACTTTATTGAAGCAAAATTTTTACAATGCTTAAAAAATTCTCTGTGTAGAATAAATATTTTCTTTTTTTGTGTGCCACCTAGCTGCTGAAATTTGGGCTAATCCTTCCACTTACAGCTTTGAAACTGGCATGGAACAGTAGTAAACTCCTCTCGTGAGGTTTTACTTATTTCGTTTATTTCCCCCAAATTAATTTTACTGTGGTAGGCTAGAATAACATGTCGCCAAACATTTAGGTTTATGTGGTGAGGTTCAGCCAATGAAAGCAGGAGGTAGAATGCAGCTGGACTTGGAGGCTGACAGAGAAGGGATGGGAAAGCCTCTGTGAGGCGCTGGGAAAAGTCTTCAGAAGACATGGACCATTTGCTCAGACAGCAGGCTTGGTCATCGAGAGGGGACAGTGCTTTCAGCTGCTTAAGTCTCACAGTTTCTGGTGGATCCCATGCTTACATGAGTGCTTGTTACAGGATAAACGCAACCGCCCTAGTTGGGTTACTATGTCCTTGCCAAAAAGTCGACGTACAGGAAGAGCCAATTTGGGTTAGTTTACTCTTCTTGACAAATACAGAGGCTTCACAAATCGTCAAGGAAGTAGCCATGCAGCTGGACTGGAGGTGCTCATGCATCAGACAATACCTGGAATTTCAGATCAGTAGCTGCACTACAGCCTCCATGACAACATCTGAAAATAAAAACAGGGACAGTGTGGGTCACAGCTCTTGTGGATTTGCTAAAACATGCTTTAAATATCATACAACCACTTAGAAATTCCTTCTGCAAAGCTCACTGCCTCCCCAGACTGACTTGAATGCTTCCCTGTAAGAAGTTGCTAACACTGGAGGACATGTGTGTTTAGAGCTTCGTTTCTAAATATTATGCCCCACTAAATAAACCAACACTCCTTGGAGGATCTCAGGGCTGGGAGGAAGTCCAAGATGAGTCTGACTTGTCTCAGTAAGTCAGAAGGTGAAGAAGTGCTCTTATGGTATAGAACAGCCCACAGGAGCATGGACAGGTCAGGGGCACTCCCTGCAGGCGAGGGGTCACCTGAGTGGCAGAATAGATGAGGACAGGAATGGACTGTGAGTCACCGAGTCATGTAGGAACCCCTAGGTTCATGGGGCTAAAAAGTAAGTAAACAGAGAATAATGGAAAACTTCTCTTTACAGCAGAATGTCATCTGATGAATGCATGAAGAACAGAGTTAGAAAATCTCCACTGTGTACTATCAGAATAAGGTCTGTTCAGGTCGACATCGGAGAAGGCAATGGCACCCCACTCCAGTACTCTTGACTGGAAAATCCCATGGATGGAGGAGCCTGGTAGGCTGCAGTCCATGGGGTCGCTAAGAGTTGGACACGACTGAGCGACTTATGGCAACCCACTCCAGTGTTCTTGCCTGGAGAATCCCAGGGACGGGGGTGCCTGGTGGGCTGCCGTCTATGGTGTCGCACAGAGTCGGACATGACTGAAGCGACTTGGCAGCAGCAGCAGCAGGTCCGCATCGGTCATGGATGCTGAGACCGTTGGTTGACAGTCTGAGGGAAATGGGATATTTACATTGTCTCAAGGTCTTCCCCATAGTGTTAATCACAGGGTAAAAATGACAGTTCTGTAGTGAAGAAACCTGGGGATTCAACAATGAAGGAATCAAAGCTTCTGTCACGGATCACGGGCCTTACTGGCATGCAGGTCCCGCCATGATGCCTCACACCGAGCATCTCTACTCAGATGCATAACCCGTGTCCGATTCAAATCCAGCGGCGACTGGCCTGAAGTCTGCAGAGGTGCCAGTATCACAAAAGACCAGGGAGGTGGAAGAAGTGTTCTAGAATAAATTAGATTTGGGAGACAGGACCACTGTGTGCCACACATGAGTTCTGGATCAGGTAAAACGGACTGGAAAGACATTATTGGGATGCTGGGTGTAATCTGATATGGAGGTAATACAAATCAAAGCTCGCTTTTCTGAATGTTGATTGTTTATTATCATGCAGGAGAATGTTCTTGTCTTTGAAAAAATGCATGATGAAGGATTTGGGAGTGAAGAAGCAGGAGATTGTCAGCTAACCCTCAAAAGGTTCAGAAAGAATGCGATTATATATTATATACGAAGTACATAAAATGTGTTATATATAATATAAAGGGGATGATAAAACAAAGTGTTAAACTTGTGAATCTGAATAAAGAGTATATGGAAGGTTTTTATACTGTTTTTTGCATCTCATAAATTATTTCAAGGTGAAAAGTTAAAAAAGTTGCTAATACTGCCACAGTTTGGGGTGGAGGTGGGCGGGAGAGCCACACCCACGTCTCCATGCATGTCCTTTGTTCCTGACGCTCTGTGGGTCCCTCTGGAGTCCGCCTGCCGCTGTGCCCTGCGGCCAGGCTGCCCGGCCCCAGACAGCCAGTGGTGGCCTCTGCTGCATCCCCACTGCATCCTGTGGTCCTCCTGCGGTTTGTTCCTCCCTCTCCCCTTGCTTGTGCACTCTCCCTCCGGCCAGCAGCACCCTAGAAGACCCCACCTGGCCCTGCTCCCCACCTTTTACATTTGCCTTGTGTTTCCCACCACAGGCTGTGGGCACCTGGAGGTGGGCATCGCTCAGGTGGTCCCCCTCTTAGGTCATGGTCCACCTCTTGCTGACCACTGCTTGATGGGACAGACCTTCCTTTCCCCAGGAAGGAAGGGGACAGGATGGGACAGGATGGGTTTCTTCCTCGCATGGGCTTTGTCTTCCTCGAAGTGTGCCTGCACTGGGTGATCAGAGGACCTCAACCCTCTGGTAGCCACCAGAGCCACACGCCCTTGGCTGTGAGGCGGTACTCCTCACTTCCCTCTGCCCTCATCTGCAGCCCCTCCTTCCTCAGTCGTTGTGAGGTGAGGTCAACTTGGTTACGGCAGCTTTGAGAGATTGTTATGTGATTGGTAACAACTTTCATATTAAGGGAATTTGATCATCTTGGCATTTAGACAGTTTATAAGATACTGTAACTAAGTAAGACCCAGGAAATGCCAGGTTTGGATTTATGCCTCGCTTGCTGCTCTTATGCTAGGATTTCCTTGTCCTTTAAAAAGAAAGCAAAACTTGTGCTGGGAAGGGGAAATTGAGCCTTTAAGACTTGGTTGGACTGTGGAATGACTCTATTTGGTAGCAGGGGTGTGGCTGTTGCCTGAGTTGCTCTTGCCATTAAGGCAGGGATGACAGTGCAGGACCCTCTGCAACTTCCGTTCATGATGTGGGCGTTAGCACCTTACCAAACGCTTAGCGTTTGTACTTTGTGTCTATGTCATAAGGAAGGCTGAGCGTCGAAGAATTGATGCTTTTGAACTGTGGTGTTGGAGAAGACTCTTGGGAGTCCCTTGGACTGCAAGGAGATCGAATCAGTCAATTCTAAGGGAAATCAACCCGAATATTAATTGGAAGGACTGATGCTAAAGCTGAAGCTCTAGTATTTTGCCCACCTGATGTGAAGAGCTGACTCATCGGACAAGACCCTGATGCTGGGAAGGATTGAGGCCAGAAGGAGAAGGGGACAACAGAATAATATAGTCAGATGGCATCACCGACTCATTGGACATGAATTTGAGCAAACTCTGGGAGATAGTGAATGACAAGGAAGCCTGGCGTGCTGCAGTCCATGGGGTCAAAAAGAGTTGGATACAATTTAGGGACTGAACAGCAGCAGCAGCTGTTGTAACCTACTTGTGAAAGATCATTCATCCAGCCTTGTTGAAAAGGAAGTACTCATGTTTGCTTTAGGCAGGGGGAAAGCTGTTGATGGGTCGGCTGGCTTTCTCAAAGCCCCTGCTGCCCTGTTTTATTTAGAACACTAATAACTAAGTAGTTATTTTTCCACGGAGAGAATTCTGCTTCTTTTGTCCTTAACCAAAATAGGGACCATTTGCTGAAAGTTGTGTTGGTATTTGCAAATGCCTAGCTTTTGAAATCAGTGTCATGGTTAAAAAAATGAAGGGGGGGTGTCAAACAGCCCCCTTAAAGCAAACATGAGCATTGTAAGCCACTTGGCTTTGATAATTTCTTCTTTCTCTGGATAGCCTTGACCTTGTCTGAAACAAAAAGATTTACAACATGAGTGAATGTCTAGAGGGCAGAAACTATGTCATACATGTTCTGAGCTTGCCATTTCCTGTTGTAAAATATAAATCATATAACGTTTGTATTAGATAAATTAGAAATGTGAATTAGTTGCTTTATTTAACGAGTTTTCAGAATACATTTATAGAATGTATCTTTGCTGTATTATGATTTTTAAATTATCCTTTAAAAGTTGATTTAAAAATGAAAGTAATATGTGTAGAAGGTTAAAAAAGTAGATCACATTCACTTCAGTTCAGTTCAGTCGCTCAATCGTGTCCAACTCTTTGCGACCCCATGCATTGTAGCATGTCAGGCCTCCCTGTCCATCACCAATGCCCGGAGCTTGCTCAAATTCATGTCCATTGAATCGGTGATGCCATCCAACCATCTCATCCTCTGTCATCCCCTTCTCCTCCTGCTTTCTATCTTTCCCAGCATCAGGGTCTTTTCAAATGAGTGAGTTCTTCGCATCAGGTAGCCAGAGTATTGGAGCTTCAGCTTTAGCATCAATCCTTCCAATGGATATTCAGGACTGATTTCCTTTAGGATGGAGTGGTTGTATCTTCTTGCAGTCCAAGGGACTCTCAAGAGTCTTTTCCAACACCACAATTCAAAAGCATCAATTCTTTGGCACTCAGCTTTCTTTGTAGTCCAACTCTCACATCCATACATGACTACTGGAAAAACCATAGCTTTAACTACACAGAACTTTGTTGGCAAAGTAATATCTCTGCTTTTTAATATGCTGTCTAGGTTTGTTGAAGCTTTTCTTTCAAGGAGCAAGCATCTTTTAATTTCACGACTGCAGTCACCATCTGCAGTGATTTTGGAGCCCAAGAAAATAAAGTTTCTATTGTTTCCCTATCTACTTCCCATGAAGTGATAGGATTGGATGCCATAATCTTTGTTCTTTGAATGTTGGGTTTTAAGCCAGCTTTTTCACTCTCTCACCTTCATCAAAAGGCTCTTTAGTTCTTCTCCGCTTTCTGCCATAAGGGTGGTGTCATTTGCATATCTGAAGTTATTGATATTTCTCCCGGAAATATTGATTCCAGCTTGTGCTTCATCCAGCCCAGCATTTTGCATGACGTACTCTGCATATAAGTTAAATTAGCAGGGTGACAGTATACAGCCTTGACGTACTCCTTTCCTGATTTGGAACCATTCCATTGTTCCATGTCTGGTTCTTACTGTTGCTTCTTTACCTGTATACTGATTTCCCAGGTGGCAGGTAAGGTGATCTGGTATTCCCATCTCTTGAAGAATTTTCTGCAGTTTGTTGTGATCCACACAGTAAAGGCTTTGACATAGTCAATAAAGCAGAAGTAGATGTTTTTCTGGAACTCTCTTGCTTTTTCTGTGATCCAACAGATGTTGGCAATTTGATCTCTGACTTCTCTGCCTTTTATAAATCCAGATTGAAAATCTGAAAGTTCTTGGTTCATGTACTGTTGAAGCATAGCTTGGAGAATTTTGAGCATTACTTTGCTAGTATGTGAGATGAGTACAATTGTGCAGTAGTTTGAACATTCTTTGGCATTACCTTTCTTTGGGATTGGCATGGAAACTGACCTTTTCCAGTCCTGTGGTCACTACTGAGTTTTCCAATTGTGCTGGGATATTGAGTGCAGCACTTTCACAGCACCATCTTTTAGGATTTGAAATAGCTCAGCTGGAATTCCATCACCTCCACTAGCTTTGTTCGTAGTGATGCTTTCTAAGGCCCACTTGACTTCACATTCCAGGATGTCTGGCTCTAGGTGAGTGATCACACCATCATGGTTATCTGAGTCAGGAAGATCTGTTTTGTATAGTTCTTCTGTGTATTCTTGCCACCTCTTCTTAATATCTTTTGCTTTTGTTAGGGCCATACAATTTCTGTCCTTTATTGTGCCCAACTTTGCATGAAATTGGGCGGGTCATGGTGGAGAGATCTGACAGGGTGTGGTCCACTGGAGAAGGGAATGGCAAACCACTTCAGTATTCTTGCCTTGAGAACCCCATGAACAGTATGAAAAGGCAAAATGATAGGATACTGAAAGAGAAACTCCCCAGGTCACTAGGGGACAATATGCTACTGGAGATCAGTGGAAAAATAACTCCAGAAAGAATGAAGGGATGGAGCCAAAGCAAAAAGAATACCCAGCTGTGGATGTGTCTGGTGATAGAAGCAAAGTCCGATGCTGTAAAGAGCAATATTGCATAGGAACCTGGAATGTCAGGTCCATGAATCAAGGCAAATTGGAAGTGGTCAAACAAGAGATGGCAAGAGTGAATGTTGACATTCTAGGAATTAGCGAACTCAAATGGACTGGAATGGGTGAATTTAACTCAGAGGACCATTATATCTACTACTGTGGGCAGGAATCCCTCAGAAGAAATGGAGTGGCCATCATGGTCAACAAAAGAGTCCGAAATGCAGTACTTGGATGCAATCTCAAAAATGACAGAATGATCTCTGTTCGTTTCCAAGGCAAACCATTCAATGTCACAGTAATCCAAGTCTATGCCCCAACCAGTAACGCTGAAGAAGCTGAAATTGAACGATTCTATGAAGACCTACAAGACCTTTTAGAACTAACACCCAAAAAAGATGTCCTTTTCATTATAGGGGACTGGAATGCAAAAGTAGAAAGTCAAGAAACACCTGGAGTAACATGCAAATTTGGCCTTGGAATACGGAATTAAGCAGGGCAAAGACTAACAGAGTTTTGCCAAGAAAATTCACTGGTCATAGCAAATACCCTCTTCCAACAACACAAGAGCAGACTCTACACATGCACATCACCAGATAGTCAACACTGAAATCAGATCGATTATATTCTTTGCAGCCAAAGGTGGAGAAGCTCTATACAGTCAGCAAAAACAATACTAGGAGCTGACTGTGGCTCAGACCATGAACTCCTTATTGCCAAATTCAGACTGAAATTGAAGAAAGTAGGGAAAACCACTAGACCAATCAGGTATGACCTAAATCAAATCCCTTATGATTATACAGTGGAAGTGAGAAATAGATTTAAGGGCCTAGATCTGATAGATAGAGTGCCTGATGAACTATGGAATGAGGTTCGTGACATTGTACAGGAGACAGGGATCAAGACCATCCCCATGGAAAAGAAATGCAATAAAGCAAAATGGCTGTCTGGGGAGGCCTTGCAAATAGCTGTGAAAAGAAGAGAAGCAAAAAGCAAAGGATAAAAGGAAAGATATAAACATCTGAATGCAGAGTTCCAAAGAATAGCAAGAAGAGATAAGAAAGCCTTCTTCAGCGATCAATGCAAAGAAATAGAGGAAAACAACAGAATGGGAAAGACTAGGGATCTATTCAAGAAAATCAGACATACCAAAGGAACATTTCATGCAAAAATGGGCTCGATAAAGGACAGAAATGGTATGGACCTAACAGAAGCAGAAGATATTACGAAGAGGTGGCAAGAATACACAGGAGAACTGTACAAAAAAGAGCTTCACGACCCAGATAATCATGATGGTGTGATCACTGACCTAGAGCCAGACATCCTGGAATGTGAAGTCAAGTGGGCCTTAGAAAGCATCACTACGAACAAAGCTAGTGGAGGTGATGGAATTCCAGTGGAGCTATTCCAAATCCTGAAAGATGATGCTGTGAAAGTGCTGCACTCAATATGCCAGCAAATTTGGAAAACTCAGCAGTGGCCACAAGATTGGAAAAGGTCAGTTTTCATCCCAATCCCAAAGAAAGGCAATGCCAAAGAGTGCTCAAACTACTGCACAATTGCACTCATCTCACACGCTAGTAAAGTAATGCTCAAAATTCTCCAAGCCAGGCTTCAGCAATATGTGAACAGTGAACTTCCTGATGTTCAAGCTGGTTTTAGGAAAGGCAGAGGAACCAGAGATCAAATTGCCAACATCTTCTGGATCATGGAAAAAGCAAGAGAGTTCCAGAAAAACATCTATTTCTGCTTCATTGACTATGCCAAAGCCTTTGACTGTAGATCACAATAAACTGTGGAAAATTCTTCAAGAGATGGGAATACCAGACCACCTGATCTGCCTCTTGAGAAACATATATACAGGTCAGGAAGCAACAGTTAGAACTGGTCATGGAACAACAGACTGGTTCCAAATAGGAAAAGGAGTACGTCAAGGCTGTATATTGTCATCGTGTTTATTTAACTTATATGCAGAGTACATCATGAGAAATGCTGGACTGGAAGAAACACAAGTTGGAATCAAGATTGCTGGGAGAAATATCAATAACCTCAGATATGCAGATGATACCACCCTTATGGCAGAAAGTGAAGAGGAACTAAAAAGCCTCTTGATGAAAGTGAAAGTGGAGAGTGAAAAGGTTGGCTTAAAGCTCAACATTCAGAAAACGAAGATCATGGCATCTGGTCCCATCACTACATGGGAAATAGATGGGGAAACAGTGGAAACAGTGTCAGACTTTATTTTTGGGGACTCCAAAATCACTGCAGATGGTGATTGCAGCCATGAAATTAAAAGACGCTTATTCCTTGGAAGGAAAGTTATGACCAACCTAGATAGCATATTCAAAAGCAGAGACATCACTTTGCCAACGAAGGTTCGCCTAGTCAAGGCTATGGTCTTTCCTGTGGTCATGTATGGATGTGAGAGCTGGACTGTGAAGAAGGCTGAGTGCTGAAGAATTGATGCTTTTGAACTGTGGTGTTGGAGAAGACTCTTGAGAGTCCCTTGGACTGCAAGGAGATCCAACCAGTCCATTCTGAAGGAGATCAGCCCTGGAATTTCTTTGGAAGGAATGATGCTCAAGCTGAAACTCCAGTATTTTGGCCACCTCATGCGAAGAGTTGACTCATTGGAGAAGACTCTGATGCTGGGAGGGATTGGGGGCAGGAGGAGAAGAGGACGACAGAGGATGAGATGGCTGGATGGCATCACTGACTCGATGGATGTGAGTCTGAGTGACCTCTGGGAGCTGGTGATGGACAGGGAGGCCTGGCGTGCTGCAGTTCATGGGGTCTCAAAGAGTCGGACACGACTTAGCGACTGATCTGATCTGATCTGATCTTGCATGAAATGTTCCCTTGGTATCTCTGCTTTTCTTCAAGAGATCTCTAGTCTTTCCCATTCTGTTGTTTCCCTCTATTTCTTTGCATTGATTGCTGAGGAAGGCTTTCTTATCTCTCCTTGCTATTCTTTGGAACTCTGCATTCAGATGGATATATCTTTCCCGTTTTCATTTGCCTTTCATTTCACTTCTTTTCTCAGCTGTTTGTAAGGCCTCCTCAGACAACCATTTTGCCTTTTTTGCATTTCTTTTTCTTGGCGATGGTCTTGGTCACCGTCTCCTATACAGTGTCATGAACCTCCATCCATAGTTCTTCAGGCACTCTGTCTAACAGATCTAATCTATTGACTTTATTAGTTCTCCCCTGGTAGATCACACTGGGAACTACAAAAAGAAGCAGTGGTCTCTGGGTTCACCCTTCCTCATACTCCCTTTACTCAGGCTCGACTATTTTATCTCTTTCAGCTGTTTCTTCTGTTATCGTCAGTCCCTAGATATTGATTTATACTGTTATTTCTCTCTTTTGATGGGATAGTTGAGGATTTACACATCCTCATTAACATTTCTCCCAGTGTCTCGAGATAGTCATCCACATTTTGAGTCCCTTCATTGCTAGGTTACTTTATTGCTTTAAGGAGCATAAGTAGAGCTTGATTTCTTGCTGTATTAAGTACAGGGAGTTTGTCAGCTTCTAACTGTGCACTCTGCCCCAGGACAAGTTGCAGAGCCCCTTGTTTAAAAAGTATTATGAATATCACGATGATGACAAAGCATGGTACTCCATGGGTGGAGCCCTTCTGGTGGTGAGAGGGGTTCTGTGGAGCTGTAAGGGTGGCACATCCTGACACTGCCCCTTACCTTTTGGCTCTCCTTCTCTTAACTTCTGTCATTTCTTTTCTTACTTTTAAAATATCAAGAGTTATAACATTTTAATTTTTTTCTGAAACTATAAATATCTCATCTATTCATCTATATGGGTTAAATATTTAAGTAGGAAAATGATATATAATTTATTGTTGTGACTATGCAAATATTATTCATTGCACAGCCAAAGATTTTCTTTCCTGTACATCCTTTTGCTTTTCCTGGAGTTTATAATTGCTTTTACTTTTGTGTTGGCCTTTTGCTTTATTACATTCTCAGCTGTAACCAACTTTGCCCAGTCTGTCTAATCAGATGTTCAATCTAATTGTCCCCAGAGACCTCCCCAGCCCCAGACAAAGGGTCTCTCTCCTCCATCTGGACATCACTCTTTCCAGGCCTGCTGCTGGGTTGGTGTCCTGGGACTTTGTTTCATTGCTTCCCTGGTTTAGTTTTACTGCTTCCTAGATCCTGAGATTTTATCCTTGGTTGATCCTTTGACTGTGCCAGCCTCTCCTCTAATACCTTTTTGGTGTAGTGAGTGCAGGAAGAAGTTTCTGAAGATTTCTTTCTTCCATTTCTGAAGATATTGACAATTTATTCTCAGTCTCGGTTTGCAGTTATGAGAAGAGCTCTAGGTAGAAAGCAACTCCAATGTTGCTGCTACTGCTACTGCTAAGTCGCTTCAGTTGTGTCCGACTCTGTGCGACCCCACAGAAGGAAGCCCACCAGGCTCCCCCGTCCCTGGGATTCTCCAGGCAAGAACAGTGGAGTGGGTTGCCATTTCCTTCCCCAATGCATGAAAGTGAAAAATGAAAGTGAAGTCGCTCAGTCGTGTCCGACTCTTAGCGACCCCATGGACTGGAGCCTACCAGGATCCTCCGTCCATGGGATTTTCCAGGCAAAAGTACTGGGGTGGGGTGCCATCGCCTTCCCCGACTCCAATGTTGGAGTGGCCTCTAATTTCTCCATCTCTTTCACTTTCATTCTTTCCAATGTTTTGAGTTTGGAGAAGTTCTCTTGTCACTGGCATCTGCTGTTATTGACAAGGAGGCTGCCCGATGCCTTTTGTTCTACACTGTGGTTGATTTTTCTTCCTTAAGACAATGTCCTCCCATTCTTCGTATTGTGAATTTCACAATGTTGTAGCTAGGTGTACCACAGGTGTAGGTCCTGTCTCACCTATTATTACTCTAGGCATGTGGGAGCGTTTTAAACCTGGAGATTGTATCTTTTAATCTTTGGAAAAGTCTCTTGAATACAATGATAATTTCTTCCCCTTTGTTTTTCCCCATTCTCTTTTCCAAACTTCTATTGATTGCATCTTGGACCTCTTAGACTAATTTTCAATATGCTTCTTGTTTGTTATCTCAATAGATAATAGAGATTTGTCTCCTTAGGAGACAGAGTTCTCATTTTGGGAAGGTTTTCCTAATATATCTTCCACACTTTTTATTAGCTTATCATGTGTTTTAGGCTCTAAAAGTTTCATCTTTCTCTAATTTTTCTACTTACTGCCTTGTCTTCGCTTTATGAATATGAATATGATACCATTTATAATAATTATACAAATTGAAGCATTCAAATTATTCCTGAATACTCCACTGTATTTTTTCCTATCTATCCTGGCCTTTTTTTCCAAGATGAAGGCTTTTATGTTGGTGATCCTTGGCTGACCTTTTAATTTAGAAGTGAGGTGCTAAAAACCAATGGTGTTTGTGAATTGATAGGGTTTGATTTAGGGTGTTAGATGTGACAGTATGTTTTACTGGGGACTTCTGTATACCAGAATGATTAGTTCTTTCCTCTGTAGTGGTCAGATGTTTTAGGGTAAAGTTCTAGATTTTTTGTTTTTTATTTTGGCTTGGAGGTTTTTACCTGGTTGGAAATCAATGCATGTGGAGTCAATAGCTTCCTACAATATAATAACTTTCAGTTATTTCCTCATTTTCCTCCCAGGGCCTGCTCCTCTGCCTCTGCTTTTCTGCTTTGGTTGCACTGTTTCCTCAGTGCGGTCCTTCATGGCTCTGATACCCTGGTACACCAAGCCTCTGGGGTCGACCTGGAGAAAGGCCCTCCTGAGAGCCCCGGAGCCGGGGCTCCCAGTGTCCTGTACTGTCAGTTCCTCTCTGTAGCTTCTCAGTCCTTTAAGTTCACCTACCTCTCACCCCCTCCGTCTGTGCATCATTGTTGGTTTATCAGCCCTTCATTACTTTACTGTCCTTTAAGTGAGGTCTTGAAGGAGAAGGACACTGTCTATATGTTTTGAGGAAGATTCGCTATTGCTGTTGTTCAGTTGCTCAGTCGTGTCTAGCTCTTTGCAACCCTGTGGACTGCAGCACGCCAGGGGTCCCTGTCCTTCACCATCTCTGGAGCTTACTCAAACTCATGTCCATCGAGTCAGTGATGCCATCCAACCATCTTGTCCTCAAACTGCCTGTGGCATCTGCATATGCCAAGGACACCATCCATCCTCATCACACCTCTCATCGTATAGTCAGAGGAAAATCAGTGCAGGTTTACACAGGAAACTGTAGTTTACAAAATCCCCAACTGTGTGTCTGTGTATCTGTCTGTCTTTGTGTAGGCAACTCCTCCTGCAGGGACATGGTTCACACACACAGAGCCTGTTAACCGAGCTCAGAGAGGATGAGCATGTGGTTGCCTTTGGGTTGGATCAGAGGAGCTTTTATTGTTGTTCTTAATCAGTGGAAAGTGTAAAAATTTTAAATTAAGAAGTGGCTTTAGACCACTCAGTATTCTTCAGGTCATCAGGCCTCTTATCTTCTTATTATTTTAAAACACACTTATAGGCTGACTGATGTCCACCTTTATTCAGTCATGTAAATAGATCATTTAGTGAAGTTTGTGTTTTTTCACCCGGGTTTGGGGAAAATACTGCAGAAGTGATGTGTAAGATGAAGGAATTGGCGAGGCTGCCAGCACATGCCTGTAGCAGTTGTCACGTTATTCCTGCAGCAGCTACGTGGTGATTTATGCCTGCTGAACTGCAGCTCCTCCCCGGGGTAGCCTCCCAAGTTTAGGTCTGGACACCAGCCTGGGAGGCATCTCAGCTCTCAGCGACCTCGTTCACACCTCGCAGAGGTTTCTGCTGGAGCATGTCAGTACTTTTCAGGAGGGAGATCTTTACCTCCAGGGAGAGCCCAGTGGTCAGCAAGCACCATAGCATCTCTGCCTCTCTTTCCTGGCTGCCCAGCAGACAGTGGTGACAGGGAGTACTTCTCAGCGTCTGGAGGCCATGTTGGGACATCTGTGCACTAGCTTCACGGTGGGCCCCTAGGGGAGGCGGCTGTGAATCCGGAAACGTGTGAACCGCGGTGACATCCACAGGCACTTGGTCTGAATGTCGTACCTGGAGAACAGCGGGCCCATTGGATACTGTTTGGCCCATTGGATTCATTGAGGGAAATGAAGTTGAACCAGAGGAGTCTAATTCAGCTAATTAAAAGATCTGTAAGGTTGTCATGTGGTTTATTTTTTATCTTTGTTAATTTTTTAAGCAAGCACATAGCCTAGCTGGATATCAGGCAGGGTGCGAATTTTTCCTTGAGTCCTCATTGTTTGACATGACGTGTCCTGACCTGATCTGCTGTCTATGAGCTGGACACTGAGGCTAACGGATGCTGCAGGATGAACCCCTGGGTCCTCCTGAGGTGGAGCTGACATCCTGCCTGCCCCACCTTCCCTGTCTGTGCCTATGTTTGCCCTGCCCTTTTGCCTGGAACACGCTCTTTCTCTGCCTGAAGCTCAGCTCCCCTTTAAGTCCCAGCATAAGTGCCAGCAGCATGACATCAGCCCACATTGTAGAGCCCAAGTTGAGTGGATTTCCTCCTCCTCTCCCAGGGTGAACCTCCCGGCTCTCAGTCAGGTGTTCCCTTCCTCGCCTGGGCTCCCGTGCCCTCACGGCACCTCTGTGTGCACCTCTGCGTCACCCGCTGGGATGCCAGCCATCTGCGGTCCTCAGGTGCGTGGACATCCTTTCTCTCCCATCCCCACGGGCTGCCCCAGTGTCTGCTGCCTGTCGCACCCTGGGGTCTTGAGGAGAATCCAGTGGAGAACCTACGGTGAGCAGGACTGGCCACCCCCAGTGTGTGCTGCTTAGGACATGACACGGCAGGGTCAGTTGACTGACGTCAGGCTGCACAGACGTCACTCCTGCTGGTTTTGTTTTTTTAATCACTCAGTTTTCTGGGGAGGATAGAATACTCCGTACAAACTACAAGATTGCTCAGAAAAAAGAGGACATTGGCTTGATGCTAAGAGGTTTGAAGTCAGGGACCGTGGCTGCTCTCAGAGCCCGCTCTGCAGCCTGGTCACTTAAGGCCCTGTGGGGCAGGGGGTGAGCCGGGGGCAAAGACGGGTCCTGCGCAAGCTGCCCTTCCCATGTCGCCCTCCTGACTCTGGGATTCCTAAGACTTTAACCAGAGGTCCTTTTTCTCTTTCACTGTTTGTGTGAATTCTTTCCAATGTTTCATCCTCACTTCCCGCAGCAATTTTAATTCTTCTCCTTTGCTGTAATTGCTGGGTATTAAAAGCCTGTGTGACTGTGTTATGAAACAGAGTTGTATTGTATGAGTATTCTTATCCTGGGGTTTTCCTGTTCTGTGATGCTGTGAGAAGTCTCTTTTTTACCTCTCTGTCAAGTCTCTGAAGGGATTTTTGCAGCTAATTTGGGATAATAAAGGCATTCTTACCACGATGCTGCTCTTCTCTTAGAAATCTGTGTATTTCAGTCGCTTCTATTTCAATTCTCCCCAAACTGAATGAAGTTTCCTGCAGAAGGGTTTTAAAGGTGTTAATGTGTTTGTGTGCATCTTCCCAGGCCTACCCCCTTCCCACACATCTTCCCAGTGACCTTCTCAGCCTTGACAGTTGCACCAAACATGCTCCTTGGGTGCTCAAGGCTTGTTCACTGTGGTAAAAAGTGAAAGAGATGGAGAAATTAGAGGCCACTACATTGTCATGGAGCATAAGAAACTGTTTGGCTTGAAGGTCTTAGTTTTGACTGAGTCATAGGCAGTGGGAACCCATAAGGGAGTCACTGCTTTCCTTTGGTGACGCTTTGTTTGGCCATCTGAAATGACTCTCCATTAAATGCATTCAAAACGCCTGCTGACCTCCTGGATGCTGGTGGCTTCCTGTCTGTGACCTTTACCAGGGAGACCCCAGGACTGGCTGTGGCAGATCACCCCTCTCAGCCTCATGTCTCCCTGCACCTGCTGTGCGGCTTCCCCTGTCCCCAGGCACACGCCTGCCCCAGGGACATCCTGCCCTTTTGGGCACTTTCCTTTTGAAGAAAACCATTTTTTTTCCTGTGCAATGGTTGGGTCTGTATCAACTTGGCTAGACTGTGGTGCCCAGTTTGTTGGTTGGACAAATAAGTTGAAAAATAATAAATACATGTACGTGTATAACTGAGTCACTCGGCTGTACACCTGAAATTAGCACAACATTGCTAATCAGCTATATTCTAACATAAACAAATTTAGTTCAGGTCGTCTGCAGATATGGCTGACGTCTGTAGCTTTAATTAACTTTAAGTGAAAATTATGCTTGACAATGTGGGCAGCCTCATCCATCAGTTGAAGGCCTGAAGAGCAAATGCTGAGGTTTCCTGAAGAAGAAGGGCCGTGGCCCCTGGACCGGAGCATCACCCCTCACAGGAGCTGCGGGCTGCCCTGCACACTCCAGGCTTGTCCCGTGAACGCATGACTGCACAAGCCAGTTCTTGAAACCACCCCCTCCCTTGTCTCTGAGTATTATGTCACATGTATCTGTGTCTGTATCTGTATTCCTGTTTGTTCTGCTTCTCTGGGGCCCCTGATACACTGTGTTTCAGACGTCTAGACTCACAGCCTCACCGGCTCTGATGAGAGCAGCAAGGTGCTCTTCACAGTGTTGGTTACATTAATACTTGTTACTGAAAAGTACACCTCTAAAGCTGACTCAGCAGTGTCTGTCCCTGGATTCTCCGGCAATACTGTGTGCCTCCCTCCCCTGCTGACCACAGAGGTCCCCCGTCCGGCGGGGTGGGTGCCCGCCCCCTCCCCCCACCCCCCAGGCTGTCCCCTGCACCACGGCCACACTCTGTCACTTCTGCTCAGTGGTTGTTCTGGGGGCTGCCTGCATGCACAGCACTGCCTTCCTGTTTACTGTTCACATTTCCTTGGCCCCATTACAGAGGCCAGAAAATAGGTGACCTAACAGTCAAGGGTTCGCCTAGTCAAGGCTATGGTCTTTCCTGTGGTCATGTATGGGTGTGAGAGTTGGACTGTGAAGAAAGCTGAGCGCCGAAGAATTGATGCTTTTGAACTGTGGTGTTGGAGAAGACTCTTGAGAGTCCCTTGGCCTGCAAGGAGATCCAGCCAGTCCATTCTGAAGGAGATCAGCCCTGGGATTTCTTTGGAAGGAATGATGCTAAAGCTGAAACTCCAGTACTTTGGCCACCTCATGAGAAGAGCTGACTCACTGGAAAATACTCTGATGCTGGGAGGGATTGGGGGCAAGAGGAGAAGGGGAGGACAGAGGATGAGATGGCTGGATGGCATCACTGACTCGATGGACATGAGTCTGAGTGAACTCCTGGAGTTGGTGATGGACAGGGAGGCCTGGCGTGCTGTGATTCATGGGGTTGCAAAGAGTCGGACACGACTGAGCAACTGATCGGATCTGAACAGTCAAGGGAGTGGGGGCAGTGAGGAAGGGAGACTGGCTATTTCCTTGTTGCTTCTACTTTTCACCTGAGGGTTGTTTATGCAGTAGATGGATTTGCAGAATGAAAGTTTGTATTATGAAAACATGAGAACATATTCTCCAGATGTCCTTCTTTTTACATGAATATGTTCTAAGAAAATAGGGATCTTGCAGAGTATGTCGGATAGAACATACATCAGGTATAGTTCCCTAGACAGGAAGTCTTGAGGGGACACATCCCTCCCAATGAAGGCTGACTGGGGGAGGGGCTTAAGCACCCACACGAAAAGGGTCAGAAGGGACCAGATGAGCAGGACCGTGAGTGGAACATTGGGGCTCTGAGGTGATGTATTCAGTGGTCACACGGAGACGCTCAGGTCAGAAGGGCTTTCCTGGATGAGCTTGACCACCCTCCTGGAGACAGGGGCACAGAGCAGGGCTCTGAGACTCAGCTCAGCCTTCCACTCAGAGGGATTGAAGAGGCTCCTCAAGGCTTCCACTGAACAGCAAAGGACATGTGGGGTAAAAAGCTGTACTTTGGGGCTTCCCAAGTGGCTCAGTGGTAAAGAACCTCCCTGCCATTGCAAGAGATGTAAGGAGAAGTAAGAGACACAGGTTTGATCTCTGGGTCGGGAAGATCCCCTAGAGGAGGGAATAGCAATCCACTCCAGTATCCTTGCCTGGGGAATCCCCATATAGGTACCTGGAGAGTACAGTCTGTGGGGTTGCACAGAGTTGCACAGGACAGAAGTGATTTAGCACACATGCAGCTATACTTTAAACATAAAGTTAATGAAAAGTCGGGTTTTATCTCAAGGAACTTTGTTTTCAGCTTCTCTGCATACACTTGGTCTACAAAGTTGGAGAGGCTTTTCTCCCTGCCCAAGAGTTCCAGGCTTTTCTGTCTTATATGTCACTGCCATGTCACCTTCTAGTCACCTTGGCTTACTGGGTATTCTGAGAGCAATACCATTTTTTTCCCCTCTCAATTTTTGTTCATTTCCCTATATCTCCCTGCAATGGTATGACTGACGAAGTCTCGCTGAATCTCTGTCTGGAGAGCAGGTGCTGAGGTTCAGGACTTAGTTTGCTTCTCATCGGGGCTCTTCCCATCTCAGTTGAGCTGGGTGAGTGGTAGCTTGGCTCAGACCCTTGAGTGAGTGGTAAGAGTTTTGGGGTCGGAAAGCCTTGTCTTTCCCTAGTCCCGTCCTTTCCCAGAAGTACACCCTTAGGCCAACTCGTTCCCTGCTTCTCAGTCTTCTTAGCTGTAAAGTAGGACAGACATCTGCCATTAAGATTCAGTAGGAAGACAGCTATAAAAGAAGAGATGCTTAATTATTGGACACTGTTATTATTATCTATCAAAGGCCATTGATTTGTGTTCCAGGCAAGAAACAGGAATCCGCATCATATCTGTTCTAAAGAGTTCTCACCTCTCCCTCCTCTTTACCTTCTCCCTTTGCTTTCCCAAGAACAAGTGCAGCAGAGAGCAAGATCCACTTAGCCTTGTTATGTTATGCAGTCTGAGGAGAAAACATCTTTTGGAACTTTAAATAAAATTAAAGTTAAGGGTATTTCCCATTTGTGAGTGTCACCATGGAGACACAAATGTGTGGTCGCCATGGCGACCTTTAATCAACACTCTTCATCTGAAATCCTTACATATGAAATCAGGTATGGCTGCTGCTATGAGAGGACAGGGTATAAATAAGTGAATTCTTGTGATGACAATGCTTCCCCGGGTTGGTTTCACAGCACAGTTCTAAAAGTGTCATTAATGGTAAGTTGACACCCGGTGGCTGCTTGGAGCTTCTGAGCTGGCAGGACATTCTTAGATGGGGTTGCTCCTTGTTTCCTCTTTGGTCTCCTGCCTCATTTGAGGCAGCCTTTCTGTGTCTTTGCTTTTTATGGCCACCTTTGGTACTTCCTGTGGCTTCCCTGAAGGACGCTCTAGTTCTGGTGTGTTCATAAAAGAAATAAATCATGATTTTATAACAACTTCCATATATAGCTAATAGTAGTAATTTTGTTAGATAATTGCTTTTGAAAAGAGATGAGCATTCTTCTATAACATGCTAAGATGCATCTTATAACCTACCATACATTATGTATCCAAAATGAATCTGTATTTAGAAATGAATAACTCCCAAGTGTGTGACAGGCCATTAGTTGCTCCAAATGGTGCAAAAGTATCCACTGTGTGCATTAAAGTAGAGGCAGCCAAATTCACCCACTGTTAGAGCCTGTGGTGCATGGTGGTCTCCCAGGGTAGGAATGGCATTCTTCAGACTTAGGGAGACTTGGTCACGCTGCTGGAGATGGGCCAGGGCAGGCCAGTGAGTGAAGCTGGGGGTAGACAGGGCTGCAGAGGAGAGGAGGAAGGAAGGCAGGGGTGCAGGCTGGACAGCGCTGAGGGGCACACCTTCCTGTCTGCAGATCTTCCTTGGTTTCACAGTAATGCACCCAATTTGAATTAGATAGGAACCTCAGAACACTCTTAAGTGAAGACAGTTTGTAATTAAGTTTAAAGTTTTGAAACAGAACAGGCATCTCTTCAAAAACATCTTTTCAAGCGCTGTCTGGCAGCGCTCAAAAGATGCTACATTTGAGTGGGAAAATGGACTCTACGTTACTGGTTTTGTGAGCAAAATGACTCCCACCCCAGGGTCCCCCAGGAGGATGGACGTAAACTCTTCGGGCACCCTGGAGGGAATGGCAGACTTGCCCTCATGGTACACTGAGCAGACTCTGGGACTCTTCTGCTGATGGCATTTCTTTGCTGGACAGAATGCCTTCTGCAGATCCAAAGACTTGGAGGTCTGGAGCCAAACCTGGTCCTTAGAGTCTGGGGGTTGTTTCCCTGGGCAAGATGTTGACCTCTGTTTCCAAGAAAAAAGTCTTTGAAAAACTCTGTGGACATTGAAATAGCTCTACAAAATAACATTTTTGGTGTTTTAAAGTGTAAACTAACGAGAAACACATGATTTTAGTTTCCCATAAATCACAGAGGGTTTTGCCGAAGAGAAAAATGCATGTCAAAACACATCTCGGGTAAACAGTTTAAGGCAGCGATCTGGCTGCACAAGTAGGTCAAGGACTGGGGAAGGTGACATGCAAATTTGCATCCAGGTGGAGTGTGGAGAGCATGTCAGCATCAGCTCCCAGCTGCCGGGAGACGACACGAGCAGTGCTGGTCTGGGCAAGAGGGTGGCTCTTGGTCTCTTTGTCCTTCCTTCGGAGGCTGAGCTGTCTGTGTGAGCCTGTATTTGGAGTCCTCATAGAGAAAATAAAACCAAGTTATTAAATATTCCAATTATAAATGTTGTTGCGAAAATAAATTTCTGCTGTTCTGCACTTATCCTGGCTCCTGCTCATTAACCCAGCGCTCCCTGTCGTCACCTACACTGGTGGTTGATAAGAGGAACTGACAACCAGCATGTGGGAGCTGAGTTTCTGAACTGCATCAGGATACAGGAAAACACTGCTGGGGTTTACAAATATCCTATGTTTGATATTCTTGGCACTGTAATTTGTCTTAGTTGTGAAGAAAATTTCTTTTCCTAAGGAAGGTCTTTGATGAAATGATCACAGCATGTGAATTAATAGAATCCAAATGAATTTATAAATATTTAAAGTGAGTATAAAAGCATTCACTTGACTTGCGTTTAGGTTGTGAGGTTTGTTGGGAGTTTCTCGGAATCTCCTTGACTCCTAGGTGGGAGTGCTTCTGAGAAGCTGGGGGGAAGGGAGTGGTGGGTGTAAGGTGTCTTCTGTGTGTGTGTCATGCTTTAAATGCTCACAGAAGTCCCTGAAGAAGGCTGGTTACCTTGCGTGAGTGCGGAAACTGAGGCTGGAGACATTTGGGCCATTTAACCAGGATCTCGACAGAGACGATCGTTGCTCACTTGGCCTTGCGCAATATCGCCCAGGACTGCAAAGTGCTCTGCTGGATCAGTCTGTAGTTTATCAGACTTGCAGGATTCACTGGCTATCTTCTCCAAGGCTGACAGCTTGGGTGGGAATCTAAGATGTGTAAATTAGAAGGCCAAAGACCAATTCTCTTCTTAATTAATTTTTTCTTTTTCCTTTTTTTTAGAGAAACCCAAAGACTAAAAACAAAAAAACAAACAAAATTCTTTCATCATGTGAACCCAGGAAGGCTGACTTCTGAGCCACACAGCACCCTGAGGTAAGGGTACTGCTTGTTACAAAATAAGTAACATCATAGCAACAACAGAATAAGTAACAATGCAGTAAGAAACATCATAACAGATAATTATGGAATAAGTAACAGTGAAAAGGTGAATAACCTTTCTGTACACTTTGACACTTGGGGAGAAGTATCTGTGAGGAAGATCTATTACTATGTGGCCTGGCATTGCTAGGGTGCAGAGGGCATCCTGAGTGGACGTCCAGTCCTCCGGGGAAGCAGGGAAGCGAGTCCAGCTGTCCTTCTGATGCCCTGGTGGTGAGCTTGGTGCTGTGTCCTTGGAGTCTGGCAGGGGTGACGGTGCAGTCTGTGCTCAGCCATGGAAATTTCTCCAAGTGCTGTTTCTAAGAGTCACCGTGAATTCATCCATTTGGTATGTGGCTATTTGGGCAACAAGTAATGTCTTTCCCTCACATGATGGAAGTTAGAGCATTAGTTGGTTAATATTAACGACCCTCTCTGGCTGGAGTGGGATGCGGTGGGCGGGGCCTGGAAACTTGTGGAATTCACAGTCCCTGTGCACGCTGAAAATCACAGAGAGTTGGTCCCTTCTCTCCTGACTGTGGCCACGGAGAAAGGAGAGGAGAACGTTCTGACCAACAACAGCTGCTCTCATGGTCTGTGGCCCCATGTGCTGCACCATATGCCTAAAAGGATGCTTTTTAACCCTGAAATATTTGAGTTTCAATATTTTTTTAGATGCACAGCTTAGGTAGGTTCTTAAGGCTGAATTTGTCAGTTTTTGTTTCAGAGTGAATGATGCCATTGAATTGTATCAGAAAACAAGAGGTTTGGAAGGAAGTCTTTTACACTACTCAAATTATTTTTCAAAGCAGAGATTCAACCTGGGCTTCTATACTTACTGGTTCCAGTAAGCTGTGGCAGAAGAAAGCAAGGACAGTGGCTTCCAGATAGTGACATGTCTCTAGTTCCTCCGGCAGCACTGCTCTTGGGACCAGGTTTTGACCGTATTTTAGAGGATTGACTGCCCTGAAGGGGAGCACAGTTGTGGGGAGGACTTCCCCTGACTTTGCATTCTGTTTTTTCAAGTTATCTACTTAGGGAGTCTAGTCATAATGCATACATGTCATTGCTCCTGTGCACTTAATTATTCTCCCCAAAATGGGCTTTGTATTCCTACCTCCTTCCCTACAAAGCAAGGTTTTAACAGGTTGGAGTCTGGGAGACCTTTCCATGCCTCTCATCTGAAATGACCACTCTGCCTGCTTCCATGGTCAATTCTGACTGCTCGTTTTCAGGGGGGTTTCTGCCTGGAGTGTGTAAACCATCTCCTTCAGCAGTGATCTGGTGAACATCTGTGTTGTGCTGGGCAGATGCCTGGCACAGGTGGCTCTGGGGCTCGTAGGCTGGACAGAGCAGAGGGTGGACTATGGGGGTGTGACAGTGATCATGAGGTGAAAATTGTGATGACTGTCGGGACACGGAGGGCCAGAGGCTCCAGAACATGGCCAGGACCAGCCAGGGGAGGGCCTTCTGAGTTAAGGATGAGTGTTGAGACCAAAGCATCTGTCTAGTGAGGGGCAGGTTGGAGGCTTGGGGGCTGGAGAGGTGGGATGTGGCTGGGTGTGCTGGATGCATCCTGTGGGGGTGGGGGGATGCTGTGTCACTGGTGCACTCCTGCTGGGGGCCAGCCTCCAAGAGCAGCAGTGTCCAGTAAGTGCCAGGGGACAAGCAAGCATCAGTCAGGAGGTTTCATCAGTAGTTTATGGAATAGTTAATTTCCAAAGACAGTTGCAGTCTAGGCCCCAGAAAATTTGATTTGAATTCTGTGTAATGATTAAAATCCTCACAAGGGCAGCATTTTGCATCAGACAATCCCTGGTTTTGAGAACCATTGAATGTATAGACTTGGGTCTCAAGGTTTGAAAAGAGAACCTCAAAAGCCCTTTTGGCCCCCTCTCCACTCAATGGTAATATCATTTAGCACCTCTGGGGAGGTGGCATTCAGGGGTCATGGTCACTCTTAAGGTCAGATAGAAAGTCATGGGGCAGTTTCTGACTCTCTGGGTTTGCGGGTTTCTGGACAGAATACCACAGGTGTGAAGCTCCTTCTGAGCCCATTCTATCAGAGGAGGGCACGTCTGATTTACCCCATTAGAATGTGTCTCTGGTGGAGGTGAACGTGCGCTTGGTTAAGAGTGTCTGCTCAGCCCTTTCACTGGACACTTACCATTTCCACTTTCTACACTCTATCCTGTGGAATTAGGTCATTAAGTCCAGCCCATGTTCAAGAAGAGGGGAGTTAGGTTGCAACCTTTTCTCTCTATTACCTTTCATATTCCAACCCCCCACCCCCTGCCGCCAACTCCAGTATCTTATAAATTGGCAGAAGAGAAAGCCAACATCAGAGAGAGACTCATGGGGTAGGTAACTCATTTTATCTGTTATTTATCATCTATCTATCATCTTTATCTATTATCAGTCTGTATCTATCATCTGTCCACCTAGATCTAGTATCTGTCATTTATTATTTATTATTAATCTATATCTATCATCAGTATCTACCTTTTATTATTGATCTTTATCATCTATATATACCTATTATCTATCATTTATTATTTATTATAGAGCTATATGTATCAATCTATTGTCTATTATCTGTCTATGAAATAAGAATAAAAGAACAGCTTGGGGCAGCTAGTAAGAGTTCTAGGAACATTGTCTTCTGAAAAGAAGGTCACCGAGGCTGAGGACTCCAAGTGTCTCAGCCTAACCAGGAAGAACCAGTCTTCCTTAAAGACTTCTCCTTAAATTGGACCCTTTTATGGATCCCAGCAGGAACTATGTGGGGCTCAGAAAGAGCAGGTCTCCCAAGTCATCCACATGTTGTTTAGGTGCACATTCTGCCTGGGTCATTGGCTTTTTAGTATATTTGACAAGTTGTGTTAAGTATTTCTTATTAAGAATTTATTTTCTCAATTGAATTTGATTATAAAATACAGAGAAGTACAGTCACAAATACAACATTTTGCCCTATCTTTTCAAAAAAAATTATCTATTTTTAATTTAAGGCTAATTGCTTTACAATATTGTGTTGGTTTCTGCCACACATGAATGTGAATCAGCCACAGTTACACATATGCCCTCTCCATCTTTTGCCCTAACTTTTGAAAAGAAAATAGAAATAGAGGCAGAATTGAATGCCCTCCATGGTGCTGGCCCTGCCTCTGGCTGTAATTTCTCACCTTCCTCCGCAGGTAATCATTATCCTGAAGCAGGCGTGTACTGTTTATATCTGTGCACTAGCACCTTCACTGCAAAGCAAATTCCTCTTTTCATTTCTACCATGTAAGTGTGTATCAAAGTAAAATAATATATGGTATTTTGGAGAGTATTTAACAATCATACAAATAGTATCCTACTGTACAGCTTATGTTTTGCACCATTTTGCCTCTCATAATTGTGTGTCTGAGACCTAGTCCTGTGGATACGTGTAGAGCTAGTTAATTCATTTTAAATGCTCTTCATTGTACCACTGTATGAATGAGTCAGAATTTATTTATCTATTCCCAATTGATTTTCCACTCTACCAAGGAAATTGTTATCTTAAATTATTTCCAGTATTTTCCCTGGTAAAATAATGCAAACAATGTTGCTGTCTGTGTTCCCCTGTGCAGTGTGCTCGTCATTCCTCTGGGGTGTGTCCTGGCCTGGGGTTGGTGCCCGCTCTGACTTGCTGAGGTGTTGCTGGCTGCTGTTCAGTGTGGTCGCAGCCGTGGAAACTCCTGGCCAGCCCCCCACCACAGGGAGTGGGTCTCCCTGCTCCGCACTTCAGGCCTCACGAGCTGTTTCCAGACTTCAGATGTTTGCTTGTCTTATGAATGTGAAGTTGTGTTTTGCTTCATTGTTCATTTTCCTGATTACTAGTGATGTGATATATATTACAGATATTTTTCTGAAAATTTAGATTCCTTCTTCTGGGCATTGTCTGTTGATATCTTTGCCTGTTTTTATTTTCTCTCTTGATTTCTTATTTGCTCATGGGGGATATTTATATATTAGGCATCCTAAGCCTTTCTTGGCAACCTGTATTATAAGTTATCTTCACTCTGTGTGATTTACTAGAGGACAAATCAAGCAGTTTGTGGAAAAAAGACCTTTAGGTTCATCAAGAGACTTGGGCTTTTGTTCTGGTTTGGCTGTCAGCTTGCTATTTGACCTTGGAGGGTCACTTAATTTTCCTGGACCTCATCTTCCTTATCTCTGAAGTGATAAATGATATCTTTGATTCCAGAACCTCAAATCTCTTGTAGACACACAGTCATATCAGAGTTAGAACCAATTAAATGGAGAGAAAGTTCTATCGAAATCAAGGGAAATATCTGCCTCCTGAAATATCTGAGAACCGACTCAAGTTTTGCTGCTTAAAGAACTAGACAACTGGGATTATGTGGATGAAGTTGGCTAGCATTGGGATAACCCTTCAGTGTTCAAGAATACTTCCACATATTTGATTTTGTTCATGAACCTGACTTGTAGGATCTCGTTTTCGTCATGAAATGTGTCATCACGTCTCAGGTTCCAGGCTCAGCAGTATGTCTGTCTGCTCTGCTGTGGGATGGCAGTGTCTTGGATCAGGGTGCACTTGAAGGATTCTGAGTACCCATGTGCCGAGTGACTGAGGGGTGAGTGACCGGCTCAGCAGTGTTAGTCAAGAGCTCCCGGCTCATCTTTCTGGGGAGGTTCCTAAGAATATCCCACATCTCCCCTCTTGGATGTCTTAGCATTCTCTGCAGTTTTGTGTCTTCTACAATAAAAGGATAACGTTGATTTTCTTAAAATGACTTTGTCTCTGTAGAGTCTGAATTAATGAGCTTTATTTTGACTCCAAGTGGAAATTATTAATTTGTTGATTCTTTATATTTTGTCAGGGGCATGACTGTGATCATAATGATTAACAAGATCACTAACTTTTCTTCCCTTTGGCCCTAAAAAGCAGCTGGAGATATACCCTCTCTTTACTGAGAGTATCTGTCTTGTAGCATGGCTGTGACAGTGAGCTTCGGGGTAGGAGCGTGAGTGTGAGTTTCTCTCATCTCCTCTCAGCTGCTTTGGTGTCAGACCTGGACCAGAAGCCACCTGGCACTGCCATGGTTTGTGCGGCTGCAACCATGAGGCTGTTGGCTCCTCCAGCACCAGGGCTTGCTATACATGCTCCGTGTCCCTGTCCCTGTGGTGGAGCCTTGGGCTGTTGGTAGGCTGACACGTCCTGCTGCTCCTTACGAGGTGCTCAGGGCAGGGCCAAGGTTAGTGGGGGAGTGAGCACCCCTTACTCGTGCAGAACACATGACCTCTCTGCCTCCCCCCAAGGAGCCCTGGGGCAGGGGCCCTGGGATCACAAGACGTGCCTGCCTCGCTGGCTGAGAGAACTCAGTTTTCCCCAGAAAGGAGAGAAAGGTGCTTTTCCTTCCCCATTTCTAGACTTTCTTTCCTTCGGGTGTTTTGCACAAGAAGACTGCTGGTCATGCTGAGGAGACGCCTTACAGGATCGGGAGCGGGTCCTCGGCTGCTTCCCAAACAGCTGTGACTGGGTTAGCGTGTCAGGGACAAGCCCTGAGGAGCGATTTAGAAACCACCACACCTGGAGGAACCGTCTGGATGCTGAATGTGAGGGGCACAGCCCACCTGTCCTTGGGGTTCCGTCACTTCTGCGGAAACTGGGGTTTTCCAGTTTGGTGGAGCCTCATGGACCTGATACTTCACATTTAGCCCTTTTCTAGGCATTTGGGGGAGAATGAAGCATTGTCCTCATTTTCAGAGAATTCAGCACTTTCTGCAAAAGATGGTTGAAATAACTTAGTAGTAATGCCAGGCCTTGCCTTTTCACACTGTTCATAGGATTCTCGAGGCAAGAATGCTGGATTGGTTTGCCATTTCCTCCTCCAGTGGAACATGTTTTGTCAGAACTCTCCATTATGACCTGTCTGTCTTGGGTGGCCCTGCATGCCATGGCTTATAGCTTCATTGAGTTACACAAGCCCCTTAACTATGACAAGACTGTGATCCATGAGGGGGAGAAGTATCAACCACCTCAGATATGCAGATGATACCACTCTAATGGCAGGAAGTGAAGAGGAAATAAAGAGTGTCTTGATGAGGGTAAAAGAGGAGAGTGAAAAAGTTGGCTTAAAAGTCAGCATTCAAAAAACTAAGATCATGGCATCCAGTCCCATCACTTGATGGCAAATAGATGGGGAAAAAGTGGAAACGGTGGCAGATTTTCTTTTATTGGGCTCCAGAATCACTGTGGATGGTGACTGTAACCATGAAATTAAAAGATACTTGCCCCTTGAAAGAAAACCTATGACAAACCTAGACAGTGTATTAAAAAGCAGAAACGTCACTTTGCTGACAGAGGTCCATATAGTGAAAACTATGGTTTTTCAGTAGTCATGTATGGATGTGAAAGTTGGACCATAAAGAATGCTGAATGCCAAAGAATTGATTGTAGTGCTGGAGAAGACTCTTGAGAGTCCGTTGGACTGCAAGGAGATCAAACCAGTCAGTCCTAAAGGAAATAAACCCCGAATATTCATTGGAAGGACTGATGCTGAAGCTGAAGCTCCAGTACTTTGGCCACCTAATGTGAAGAGCCGGTTCTTTAGAAAAGACCCTGATGCTGGGAAAGATTGAGGGCAGGAGGAGAAGGGGACAACAGAGGATGAGCTGGCTGGATGGCATCACTGACTCAATGAACATGAGTTTGAGCAAGCTCTGGGAGATTAGTGAAGAACAAGGAGGCCTGGTGTGGTGCAGTCCTTGGGGTCACAAAGAGTCACATGTGACTTAGCGACTAAACAACAACCACCACGCCCTAGATAAGAACTTCTTATTGATTTTTCAGACAGTTTTTCACAAAGAGCAACCTGGAGGAGGGGAGAGGGTGTCCCGGGTGGGAGAAGGGTATGAGCAGGTGTGGAGGTGGATGCGGGGAATTGCCCATGGATCTGGGGGGAGAGGGAGAGGAGAAACAGGGGAGAGGGGGTGGGAGAGAGGGTGGGGGCCAGTTTCTCTAGAGAAGCCCTGGTCCCAGGGGCCAGAACACACGGACTCCCCTTGGGCCTGGCTCCCCACTTTCTTGCTCTGTGACTGGGTGGTGGACTGTCCCATTTGGGCCTGGCTCCCTTCTCTGTGAGGCGGTGGCAGGCGCTGTACCTCAGGGTGGTCCAAGGATGAGAGGAGGGGCTGTGCTACTGCCCTCAGGAGCCTCCTGACCCAGGATGCAGGGCCCTGGGTGTGTGAGGTGCCGTCCTGGGAAGGAGGTGGAGCTGGGCAGGGTGCAGACTGCAGACCCCAGGAGAGCTGGGCCGCACCTCAGGCCTGAGGAGCGTTTCTGTTTGGAATTCTGCTTTAAACGGGCTCCTCCACCTTCCTTCTGTTAGCTGATTTTAAAGGCGGTCTCTCCTTTTGTGAACAATTAGCTCCCTCTGGTCCACCTCAGCCTTTGTTTCTAGGGGGTCACCCCGTTCCCTGCCTCCCCACCCCGCATCCCTGCACTGTCCCGTCTGTGTCACCTGTGGGGACCCAGGAATGCAGCGGGCGCCTGCACTCGAGGGACTCAGCAGATGGCTGTAGCAACACTTGGCTTCTCCTCGTCCGTTTTTAGAGCCTTCTGTCTCAATGGAATGAGAAACAGTAAAAATAGCCCAAGCAGGCGCTTCAGAGGTATCTTAAATTATTCTCCGCTCATCTTTCTTCCTATGGTGTGAGTATCTTTAGCTTCTGTAGAGGGACAGAGAAAAGAAAAGAAAAGAAAATTCCTGGTTGCCGTGAGTGCTATTTCTACCCAGGGGTACGTTGTATTTCTGTAGAAATAGCTTGGGGGCTGGGAGCCTGTGCTAGTGGAGAGCCAGCTCTTCTGCCTCTCAGTGCGTCAGCAGAGGGGGTGCGCCTCCTCTGAAGCAGCCGCATCCCGCCCCTGAACTCCCCCACCCCCACCATCAGCTTCTGGAGAAATGGCCCAAGAGACTGGGCTCAGACCTGTGACAGACAGGAGCCACAGGGGTGCACCCGTGGTGACAGGGCCTCAAGAGGGGACACCTTCTGTGTGGCCGTGCTGGTCTGCTGTGTGGGGGTGTCCCCATCCAGTAGCACCTACCTTCGGCCTTGTGAGCCTGGCAGGAGTTTGAGGTTGCCTCTCTGTTTTCTCATGAAAATGCTTCCTCCTGTTGTTCAGTGTTGGTGCTCTGGGACAACAGAACCTACAATATCAACTCAGTAGAGTGAGCGAAGTCCTTTCTGATGAATGTGTGTGAGTCTTTCTGTAGTGGGGAGGACGACCGGGTGCGGGGTGGGCCTGTAGTCACCCACAGGCTGACAGGGGCAGGCCTGGCCTCTGACCCAGGAGCAGGGGGCAGCCAGCTTGCATCCTGGAGCCTGGGTAAGTCCCCCCTCACCCTGCCACTCGCTGCCCAGGCTCCTTGGAGTACATGGCTGTCCATTAGGACAGCGGCCTGCGTTCATTGTCTGGGGGTTTACCTCTCTGCTCCTTCGCTCCTGGGTCACTCCCAGTTGGGGTGGAGCTGGGGGAGACCATGGCTGGGGACTGCCCCCAGATTCTATGTTTTTACACACATAGCAGGAGCCCCGCAATGCCACTTGGCTTCACTATTCCTCATTCAGGATGAAAGGTTCTATAAAGGATGGAAGAGGAGCGGACAGTCCTCAGTTTCAAGCAGGACAGAGACTGGTTCTGAAGGGGAATGTGTCCTGGTGGAGGTGGAGAAAATGTTTGTTCAGGAGCCAGAGGGTGTGGTGGGCTTCCTGGAGGAGGGGCTTCTTAGGGGGCGGGGCTGGTTGTGCAGGAAGGGGAGTGGGAGCCCTGAGAGGAGCAAGTCCAGGGAAGGGGGTGAAAGGAAGCCCATGGGGACAGGAGGGACTGGTCGTGCTCATGGGTGGGCTGGCATTTTGTTGTGGCCATGCACAAGAGTCTTGGCTGTGATATCCTAACAGTCGGTACCCAGTCCAGAGCCTGACACCCACCCTACTGAGGCCACCTCAGCCTCACTCCCCTCCTGACCCAGGGTCAGGGGGAGATGGGCCTTCCCTGGCCCAGCTCTGCTCTAGTGCTTCCAGATTCCAGAGGACAGTGGTCCGCTTGGGAGGTCCATTCAGTGGTCCACGAAGGGGTCCGTCCAGCGGTGTAGGCCAGCAGCCCAGAGTCTGCACTGCAGGGGCTGGACAGGAGGGAGGTTGGGCTGGTGGGTGCTCAGAGACGGTGAATGTGGGGGTGGTGGAAAGGGGGGTGACCAGGGTGGGATTGCAAGCCCGGCTGCCTGGGGAGGTGGTGGTACTGACAGAGAGCACACGGTCAGAGAAGGAGCCAGTTTGTTAGAGGATGAACCTGGCCTCAGACATGCTGCCTGTGGCCCAGGTTGTCACAGGGCGGTCTGGGAGGACAGTCAGTCTGGAGGGAAGCCCGGGGTGTCTGTGTGCAAGGCATGTTGGGGCTCAGTGGGGTGAGGGCAGAGTGGGAGGGGCAGGGTGGAGGTGTGGGGAGGGGGGACCCTCGATGGGGTCAGGTGCTGCCTCCATGTGTCTTGGGGTTCAGAGAAGATGAGACCCCCAAAGGGTCCCAAATGGTCTTTTTCCTTTTAGAGGTGGGGTCACTGAAATTCAAGAAGACCCAAGAGAGGAGAGCGGAAACCAGCACGTGAGCTGTGGGCAAAGGCAGGTGTTGGAAGCTTCAGGAGACCGCCTTGTCCTCTTGGTACTGTCTTCTGACATCTTGGGGTCCCGGTGTCCCTGGTGGTGATGAAGGCCTCCACCTGGGTATTCCTCACCAAAAGCAGACTTGATGAGGTTTCAGATCAGATCAGATCAGTCGCTCAGTCGTGTCCGACTCTTTGCGACCCCATGAACTGTAGCACGCCAGGCCTCCCTATCCATCACCAGCCCTCGGAGGTCACTCAGACTCATATTCATCGAGTCAGTGATGCCATCCAGCCATCTCATCCTCTGTCGTCCCCTTCTCCTCCTGCCCCCAATCCCTCCCAGCATCAGAGTCTTCTCCAATGATGAGGTTTAGAGGTAGCCTTAACTTTGCCCCCGATGGACAGGGCCGGGCTCAGCACCATCTGGGGTCAGGGCTCAGGTACTGGAAACAGTGAGAGGAGAAAGCCGCAGAACCCTGCGGCAGCCGTAGCTGGGCCGCTGGTAACAGAGGTGAGGGCCGCTCCACCTTTGCTCTGTGGCGGTGGTAACTGGGGTGGGGGTGGGGCCGGGAGCCCTCCCTGGGCTGCAGTGCCAGAGTGGGACCCACCGGGACTGCTGGGCTGACGCCCTGGGCTTGGGTTTCGGGGGTGGGAACCTCCGGCGGGCGGGTTGGCAGGCAGCCCAGGTTCTGGAATGCACGCTCTGCCTGGTGGGCTCACAGCTTGGCATCAGGTTCCTCCAGGACTGCAGGGAACAAAGGCAAGTGGCTCCAGGGCTAATTAGCTGGTGAAAGCCCTGAGGTGGGGACTGGGGGCCCAGGCGCGCTCCCCTGCCTCTGGGGAGCCTGCTTGAACACTCTTGGGGTGGGGGTCCCACAGGCCAAATGGGGCAGCTAGGATCAGAGTCGGGAGATGACGTGCTACTCAGCCCACGGGGTGGCCAGCAGTGACCTGGGTCCAGGAGAGGGCCCTGGGCGCCCGTCTTGCTGTCCTGGCCCCTGACCTGCGGGGTCACAGGGGTGTGTGCAGAGACAGCCTCCCACCCCGCACCGGTGGCCAGCGCATTTGGGCTGGGGCCCGGCCGTGGCTTCATGTCTTGTGGAGCGAGGCTCTGTGCGTGCCGTGTGCTGTCCTGTGTTTAATGTTCCCGTGGGGGCGGCTGAAACGAGGGCCAGGCTGTGGAAGGCTGCAGGGCTCCTGGGACACCAGCCAAATTCTTGGGGGAACGTGTGTCTGGATTTAGTGGAGTCTTAGGTTCGAGAGAGTCAAAAGGTCTTGAATATTTGGTGGGAAAAATAAGAGTGATTTTTCATTCAAAATCATCCAACTCAGGTCAACTCAGATTTACATGATTAAGAGTGCTGTTTATTTAACAGAAGTATTTACAACAGGAATCTTCTAATAAGAAGTCTTTCTCAAAGGCTGTGAAACCTAAGAAGGTGTTTAACTTACAGCTTTTAAGGTGTTCATCTCATTTAGAAAGCAAGGCCTCCCTTCTTCTGGCCAGGGTCCCTGGGAGAAGCTCTCAAAGTGGATAAAGGGATGGGTTTGCTAATCAGGTATTAACACAAAACCCAGCTCTCTCCTGGGCACAGCCCCCTTGCACCTGTTCCCAATTCAGTATTTCCTCTCTCAGCAGCTCCCTCAGGATTCAAGATGTAGGACCAACTCTAGAGGCCTCCGTAGGGCTTCATGGAGGAAATAGATGTTGAAAATATTCTCCTCAAAAGTTCTTCAAAACCGCTTCCAAATTGGTTGAAGGTGATGATTGTTTTTCTAAAAGGATGAAAGAATCAGTGCTTATTAGTGCATCTGGGAAGGTTTGCTGGTGGCAGAACCTGGCTGTTCAGGGTGGTCATTGAGCAGCCCCTGGCCTGGGAAGGTCTCTGGCCTCACCCGCCAGCCCCTGCCCCCAGACAGCTGGTTCTGCCTTTTGACTGGACCTCTGGGAACGTGTCAGGACAGAGCCTGGGAACAAGCAGGCACCCCTGAGTGGAGAGTCTGAGTCTCTCTTTGTTCTGTCCTGAGTGTTCTCCACACACCCCCCAACTCCGTCTCCTCGGCTGCTAATCCACGCCGAGGTCCTGGACCACCCTTGGGACTCCTCGAGTTTTCTCTGTGAAGCATGTGAGGTGATTTGACAGCTGGAGACCTTCCTGTTAACAGCCATTATAATAAAACATTCCCTCAAACCAAATTCGACAATTATTAACATGTTTAAACAGAAAACGATGTTTACTAAGGCATTCTTCCTGGGCTTAACATATCCTGTGAGGAGGGAGGGGTGGGGGAGTGGGGTAAGTGGAAACCTCGGCTCTACCTGTGGTTCAAGGTAAAGTCAGAGCCACTGCTTTTGGTGATCAGTGCAGAGACCCTTTGACACATGCTGTGGGTAGTGACAGCCATCTCACTGGGGGACTCAGATCCCAAACTTCCCCCCGACCTGCCCCCCGCCCTGAGACTCTGACAGGGCAGCTCTGCTCAGGAGGCGAGACCCGGGGACGGGCAAGAGGGGCAAGGCTCAGGGGCAGGCCCCGATCTGCTGCCCCAGGGCACCTCGGTACCCACACAGCCAGGGTGGTGCTTGCTCACTGCCTTGTAGCAGCAGTTTAACTTGTGTGGGGCTTAGACATCTGAATTATTTAAGGCTGTGAACCTTCCTGGTGAGGTTGAGGGTGCTGCGCCTGGCGAGGCGAGCCCTGCTTTCCTCGTCCTGAGGTGCACATGCAGAGGCCCAGGCCTCCCAGCCTCCACGGAGTCTCGCAGCAGCTGGATGGGTTGGGGGTGGGCCCAGGCAGCTGTGCTAGACGAGGAAGTGACAGACCACATCTCACCTTCAGGGCTCACAGGCCAACGGCCTCCACACGTTTACACACACAATGCCACTATTTACTTCTTTAACAAAAGAAAAAGAAGCGTGTGTAGATGCAACGTGGGGAGCAGAGGAAGGGGGGCACCGCCTCTTGCTGAGACCGCGGGTCACAGCCCTGTCTGAGGATAGTCTCCAGGCGACAAGTGTTCACCCTGTGCCGGGCCCCGTTCTAAGGGCTGTACATGTGCCTGCTCACTTAATCTCCACACCAGCAGGTGTGTCACACCGCTTTGCAGTGAGGAAGCTGAGGTCTGCAAGGTGGCGACTCGTGTGGCTGGTGTGCAGTGGGGGTGGGGCAGGGGTGACAGGCAGGTGGTGCCGCTCAGAATGGGGTGCTCACCAGGGACGAGGTGCGCCCCAGGAGGAAGGATGGTCCGTGTGCAGCCCGGGGCGAGGACACTGGACACGTCTGCCTCCGGGGCGGCCTCTTCACAGGGCTTTTGCAGGACAGCCCAGGGTGGGCTCCTGACATCAGGCCGTGGGGAGAGCACTGCTCCACTGGGTGATGGCTGTGGAAGGATTTTGAGCACAGAGGTGAAACAGACAGAAGGTGACATTTCACACTTCACAGCGTAGCACTCAGCATGGAGTGCCTCCACCCTGTGCTCCCATCGCTGCCCGCACCTCCAGAACTTCTGCTGCTGCTGCTAAGTCACTTCAGTCGTGTCCGACTCTGCGTGACCCCATAGACGTCAGCCCACCAGGCTCTCCTGCCCCTGGGATTCTCCAGGCAAGAAAACTGGAGTGGGTTGCCATTTCCTTCTCCAATGCATGAAAGCGAAAAAGTGAAAGTGAAGTTGCTCAGTTGTGTCCGACTCTTAGCGACCCCATGGTCTGCAGCCCACCAGGACTTCTGTCCCTTCCCAAAGCGGCACTCTGACCCTATGAGACAGGAGTTTGCCATGTGCCCCTCCCCAGCCCTTGGCATGCCAGTTCTATGCGCCTGACTGCTCTAGGGGCTTTGGGTAAAGTGGAATCAGACCAGGTGTGTCATTTTGTGTCTGACTCAGTTCATGCACCGTGATGTCTCCATGTTCGTGCGTGTTGTAGCCGCTGGCAGAGTCCCCTTCCTTTCTAAGACTGAGTGATGTTCCACCCTCGTCTCTCTGTGGATGCGTGGTTGCTTCCACCACCTGGCTGCTGCGTGTTGAGGGACTTTAGGTTGGTAAGTGACATGTCAGGTCTACATCTGCCAGGCACAGAGGTGCCAAGCAGACAGAGCCGAGGCCACATCTGTCTCACATTCCCTGCTCTGAGTGACTCTGCAGGAAGGTCTGTGAAAGGTAGAGAGTAATCTTACATCTTAGAATTGAAGTAAGGGATTAAATGAGAAAGGAATGAGATAAAATGACGTATGAAGAAACACACACAAGCCGTAAAGCATGGCATGAATACCGGCTCTTACCCCCATTGTTGTCTCTGTGTTTCTGGGCAAACTGCTTCTGAATTCAGAATCCAGTCATTACGACAGCTTCATTACGACACAGTTCCCTCCTCAGAGCTCCACAAACCCAGATTTCCTGCAGCCGTCTCCGTGCTCAGGTGAGTGTATGTGAGATGTCTGAAGTTCACTTTGCACAGAAGCTCTTTTTCCAGTGTAAAGGCACCCATGTATTTCAGGTGGCTCTGTGTCCTAGCTCACCTTGGGACTGTGCTTGAGTGGAGAAAGATTGGAATCCCTGACCACATTAAAATACTTCATCATGAAAAACCTAAGACACAGAGCCAGGGAGTGAAGAGGAGTGTGAGCATTGGTGAGTCCGTCAACTGACTCCACAGCGACTATGCTCTGCTGCTTTGCCCTCGCTCTCCTTTTATACGGGTAAAGAAATACCTGGAGCAATATTCCGTTTTACTTCTGCTTGCTTCAGACTGCATCTCTAAGAACTATGGACATGTCTTAGGTGATGTGAGGCCAGTGTTAGAATTAGTAACACTGATTTACTTGCATAACTAAATTATCCTGATTGGCTTAAAATTGTTCCCTGATGCTTGGTTGTTCCCATGGCACTGCGGGTCTTGGCTCAGCAGGCTGTGACAAAACATGAGAGCCAGGCTGGCATGAGTGGCAGGCAGACAGCCGCTTCTCACAGCTCTGGAGGCTGGGAGGTCCACAGTCAAGGTGCTGACCAATTAGGGATCTAGTGAGACCATTCCCCTGGCTGGTAGACGGCCGCCTTCTTGCTGTGGCCTCACATGACAGAGGGCTCTGGTCCCCAGCTCGTCTTATAAGGGCACCAGTGCCATCATGGGGCCCTGCCCTCATCATCTCATCTAAACCCAGCGGCCTACTGAAGATCCGCCTCCAAATGCTGTGACGCTGGGGGTTGGGGTGCAGCTCATGAACACGGAGGGGACACAGACATCCAGCCCGGAGCACCCACACCCTCTTACACACTGCACTTGTTCATAACGTCCCTTGAGTCTTTGCACACAGAGCAGACCACGCCCCTCACGAACTCCTGCAGAACCTGGGCTGCCCCACAGTGTCCCCTGTTCTGACCTTGTCCTCTGGCTCCGTGTTCAGCCCTTGAACTCGCCCTCTCACGGCCGTGTTCCCTGCAGGTGGAGGTTGGCTCTGGATGGCCAGTTTTCTTCAGGTTCACCGTGTGCGGCAGGAATGCGTCCCAGGTGCTAGCTTGCCTGTGCCCGGAGCCCCGACACCTGCTCATCCCAGCTCACTGCTACTGAGGGTCATGGTGGGCTCCGAGTCATCTTTCAAATATGCTGTCAAAGTTATGGTTCTTTTATTCAGAAGTGAGACAATTAATTGTAAAAGGTTTACAACATATAGGTAAGCAAAAGAAATAAAACCATCTTAACATCCTAGCCCTTGATAGCTGCCATTGAAGTTTTGATGTGGGATCTTCTACTATTTCTTTATCTTATGTATAATTACATTATAACCACATCTTCCCACTTACTGTAAATAGCTTTTGATGTTGTGAAATATTCTTTTACTGTGTCATTGGCTTTCTAGTCCCCAAATACTAGAATCACTATTTAATTAACGCACCACTTTTGTACAAGTTGTGAACATTGCGAATCCCCTGTCCAGAATGCTCATTTGGATTTGGCCCCAAAGCTCTTGGAGAGGACAGACCACTGCCTGTCTGCTTCCTAGAACGACTGCTGTCTCTTCTGGGGCAAGGTGGGGTTGGGGGGATGTGGAGGTGTTGGGGTGATGGGGGTCATGGAGGGTTGAGGTGATGGGGGTCATGGAGGGTTGGGGTGATGGGGGATGTGGAGGCTTGGGATGATGGGGGGGCTTGTAGGGTTGGGGCGATGGGGGATGTGGAAGCTTTGGGTGATGGAGGGACTGGAGGGTTGGGATGATGGGGGACATGGAGGGTTGGAATGATGGGGGCACATGGAGGGTTGGGGTGATGAGGACAGGGTGGGGGGTGCTGTGGGGGGAGGGCTGTAGACTGGGTGCCCTCTGAAAGCTTTCTGAGGTGCTGAGGACAATCTTGTGTCTTGCCTGACATGGTGCTGGTCTGGGACCTGTCCCACAGTGACTGCCGATTCCCTGTACCCAGCCCTGTACTCACTTCCACAGTGTCTCCCGGGAGTGCAGTGTATCCCGGGAGCTTCTTGGAGCCGCACGCCCTCCCAGACGGGCTCAACCAGAACTTGCACTTTAATCAGATGCCCTGGGGTGAAATGGGAAAGTCACTTTCTAAAGCACTTTTACCCAATTACCGCCTAGAAATGCTGGTCCATTTGTGAAAAGAGATTCATATGGGAGGAGCGTGCTAAGTTCAGCTGAGGGTGGAGAGGTGCTTGGTAGGGAGCCCCCCAGCTGTCTCCTTCCCCTGGATGCAGAGGGCCAGTCGGGCCAGGGGCTGGCTTCTGTGGTTCAGGAGCAGTTTAGCAACTGAGTGGCTTCAGCAAGTTAACAGTGGTCTTGGTTTCCTCCTCGGTGTGATGGAGACTATGTTCTTTCACAGGTATGGCGTGAGGTCTACGTGAGACAGGAGCACAGTGCCCGGCACGCTGTCCGCACTCAGTCAGCTGGGCTGCGCCCACAAATGCATGATAAGGTGGTGTTGAGAGCGAAGGGCAACTGGTGAACATTGCTTTGGGGAATCCCAGGGTGTTGAACTCTTTTCCTCCTACTTTTTCAGCCACCGATCAGTTTTAACAGCTGCTTCCATGTAGAGAATGCGACAAAAACCATTTTGGATTAAACACATCCATGTTAAGCTTAGAGCAGCCACCCACTATGTACCATATGCTATCTTATTCTTTAACCAAATGAGGGGAAAAAAGGAACAGCCCACTTCCCCTCACTCTTTTAAAAAGGTCTTTCTCTTCAATACAGGCTGAGGCTTAAATGTGCTTTGATTCCAGAGAGATTGTGTTTACCAAGTATTGATACCTTCATCTTTAAGAAGATCTGGCTGGTTCAGTTCTGTTTCATTCCCAAGGGAGTCCCCGTGGGGTACACCCTTGAATGTTTTCTGAAGTCAGTGAGATGGAACCACTACCAGATGCAGTGTGAACTTTTCCAGCCCCTAAAATAAATACTTGTGAACTCAGTGGCATGAAGATGACAATGTTGAAGGGTTAATACACAATGGTGAGTTTCTTACTGATGGACCTCCTGACAGTCAGATGTTGGATTCTTGTCCTGGGACTGAACTTGGATGAGTCAGGTGCTCTGGAGTGAAGTGACCCCTCACGTGGACAGCGCTCTCTGGGGGGTGCTATTTGGCTCTGGTGAAAGGAATCTGTGAACACGCTTACCTGCATGAATATGCAGTCACATGTCACCGTGTCCTGGTTATTTTGTGTTTCTTTACTTTTCTGCGCTTCTGGTTCATACTTCAAACTCAGCTTCTTACAGCAATGTTCCAACTCCTTCCCATGCCATGACTCTCCCCTCCCCTGAAGGAAAGACAGCCCTGTGCTGCTGACCTAAACCCCCGGCTTGCTGACTGTCAGGGCTGCACAGGTCTCCTGACCTCAGACCACAGACAGCTGCTTATTTCCTTTGGAGGTATCTGTTGCTCCTCCACCCACTTACCCTTTGAGTGACTATATTTTCAAAATCAGTTTGTGATCTTCATTGTCCCAGCTTGTAGATTCTTAGGAATAACTTTCTCAGACCTCGTGAAACAATTGAGGCAGCTTCAGGGCAGCCTTTTCCTGAAGCTGAGTCAGTGCACCGAGGAGACGGTTCCTGCCTGCCTTCAGAGTGGCCCCACGGGGAGGCCCTGTCATTGTCTGACTGGCCACTTGGTCTGAGGACCTGGAAGGAGGAATTTTTTTTTGTAAATATCAGTTCAGTTCAGTTCAGTTGCTCAGTCATGTCTGACTCTTTGCGACCCCATGGACTGCAGCATGCCAGGCCTGCATGTCCATCACCATTCCTGGAGCTTGCTCAAACTCATGTCCATCGAGTCAGTGACACCATCCAACCATCTCATCCCCTGTCATCCCCTTCTCCCAATGACTCAGTTTTTCCCATCAGGTGACCAAAGGTATTGGAGTTTCAGCTTCAGCTTCAGTCCTTCCAATGAATATTCAGGACTGATTTCCTTTAGGATGGACTGGTTTTATCTCCTTGCAGTCCAAAGGACTCTCAAGAGTCTTCTCCAATACCATGGTTCAGAAGCATCAATTCTTTGGCGCTCAGCTTTCTTTATAGTCCAACTCTCACATCCATACTGGAAAAACCATAGCTTTGACTAGATAGACCTTTGTCAGTAAAGTAATGTCTCTGCTTTTTAGTATTCTGTCTAGGTTTGTCATAGCTTCTCTGGTGGCTCAGAGAGTAAAGCATCTGCCTGCAATGCCGGAGACCTAGGTTCGATTCCTGGGTGAGGAAGATCCCCTGGAGAAGGAAATGGCAACCCACTCCAGTATTCTTGCCTGGAAAACCCCATGGATGGAAAAGCTTGGTAGGCTACAGTCCATGGGATCACAAAGAGTCAGACACGACTTCACTTTCACTTTCTTCCAGGGAGCAAGCATCTTTTAATTTCATGGCTGCAGTCCATCTAGTCAAGGCTATGGTTTTTCCAGTGGTCATGTATGGATGTGAGAGTTGGACTGTGAAGAAAGCTGAGGGCCGAAGAATTGATGCTTTTAACTGTGGTGTTGGAGAAGACTCTTGAGAGTTCCTTGGACTACAAGGAGATCCAACCAGTCCATCCTAAAGGAGATCAGTCCTGAATATTCATTAGAAGGACTGATGCTGAAGCTGAAACTCCAGTACTTTGGCCACCTGATGTGAAGAGCTGACTCATTTGAAAAGACCCTGATATTGGGAAAGATTGGGGGCAGGAGGAGAATGGGACGACAGAGGATGAGATGGTTGGATGGCATCACTGACCCAAAGGACATGGGTTTGGGTGAACTCTAGGAGTTGGTGTTGGACAGGGAGGCCTGAGGTTCATGGGGTCGCAAAGAATCAGACACAACTGAGCAACTGAACTGAAAGTGAAAGTGCTTTCAGTTGCTGCTGCTACTGCTGGTAAGTCACTTCAGTCATGTCCGACTCTGTGCGACCCCATAGACGGAAGCCCGCTAGGCTCCCCCGTCCCTGGGATTCTCCAGGCAAGAACACTGGAGTGGGTTGCCATTTCCTTCTCCAAGGCATGAAAGTGAAAAGTGAAAGTGAAGTCGCTCAGTGTCTGACTCCTAGCGACCCCATGTACTGCAGCCCACCAGGCCCCTCTGTCCATGGGATTTTCCAGGCAAGAGTACTGGAGTGGAGTGCCATTGCCTTCTTCAGGGGATCTTCCAGACCCAGGGATCCAACCCAGGTCTCCCACATTCCAAGTAGACGCTTTAACCTCTAGCCACCAGGGAAGCCCGAACTGAACTGAACTGAACTGAAGTCACCATCTGCAGTGATTTTGGAGCCCCCCCCCCCAAAAAAAAAAATAAAGTCTCTCACTGTTTCCATCATTTCCCCATCTATTTGCCATGAGGTGATGGGACCAGATGCCATGATCTTAGTTTGTAAATATCGCTCAGCTGCAAAAGTTTTTGTTTGGGGCACTAATAATGAAAGCCATTAGCTGGGTAATGTCACCATTCTACTGTTAGACAAACAGGATGACTCCAGCTACATCGACGTTCCATTGCTTGTTAGTAATAATGCCGTGCAAATGTTCACCCAAAGGCCGTTTGCACCTGGGGCTCCTTTTTAAAAATTGTAGAATAAACATGAAATTGTACATGAAATTTACCATCTTAACCATTCTGAAGTGTATAGCCAGTGGCGTTGAGCACATGCTCATCGTCGTGCACCCATCCCCACCCTCATCTCCAGAACTCTTTTGACTTTCTCACGAGAACCTCTGTCTCCACTGAACACCACCTCCCTGTCCACTCCACCCTCCTGCCCATGGTGACCACTGTCCTACTCTCTGTCTCTATGAATTTGACTTTCAAGTGTTGCATCCATGTGGAATCACTCAGTATTCATCTTTTGTGACTGGCTCATTCCATGCAGCATCGTGTCTTCAAGGCTCCTCCCTGGTGTGGCCAGTGTCAGGGTTGTCCCTGTCTCTCTAGGGGTGAGCAGCATTCCACCCTGTGTTTATATCGCATTGTGACTGTCTATTCGTTGGCGGAGGGGCACTTGGGTTGCTTCTACTGTTTGGCTTTTGTGAATAATGCTGCTGTTTGTGCAGGTATTTGTTTGAATCTCTGCTTTCACTTCTTTTGAATATACACCCAGAGGTGGGTTTTCTGGATTATACAGTAATTCTATTCTATTTTTGAGGAACCTCCATATTGTTTTCTACAGGGCTATACCATTTTATATTCCCACCAGCAGTGCACAAGGGTTCCAATCTCTTCACATTCTTAATAACTCTTGTTGTTTTCTGTGTGTGTGTGTTTTTTTAATAGTAGCCATTCTGCTGCTGCTACTGCTAAGTCACTTCAATCGTGCCCAACTCTGTGTGACCCCATAGATGACAGCCCGCCAGGCTCTGCCGTCCCTGGGATTCTCCAGGCAAGAACAGTGGAGTGGGTTGCCATTTCCTTCTCCAATGCATGAAAGTGAAAAGTGAAAGGGAAGTTGCTCAGTCGTGTCCGACTCTTAGCGACCCCATGGACTGCAGCCTACCAGGCTCCTCTGTCCATGGGATTTTCCTAGTGAGTGTAAAGTTATATCTCATTGTGGTTTTGATTTGCATTTACCGAAAGACCAGCAGAACACAAGCTGGAATCAAGATTGCAGGGAGAAATATCAATAACCTCAGATATGCAGATGACACCACCCTTATGGCAGAAAGTGAATAGGAACTAAAAAGCTTCTTGATGAAAGTGAAAGAGGAGAGTGAAAAAGTTGGCTTAAAGCTCAGCATTCAGAAAACGAAGATCATGGCATCTGGTCCCATCACTTCATGGGAAATAGATGGGGACATAGTGGAAAAAGTGTCAGACTTTATTTTTTGGGGCTCGAAAATCGCTGCAGATGGTGACTGCAGCCATGAAATTAAAAAACTCTTATTCCTTGGAAGAAAAGTTATGACCAACCTAGACAGCATATTAAAAAGCAGCACATTACTTTGCCAACAAGGGTCCGTCTAATCAAGGCTATGGTTTTTCCTGTGGTCATGTATGGATGTGAGAGCTGGACTGTGAAGAAGGCTGAGCGCCAAAGAATTGATGCTTTTGAACTGTGGTGTTGGAGAAGACTATTGAGAGTCCCTTGGACTGCAAGGAGATCCAACCAGTCCATTCTGAAGGAGATCAGCCCTGGGATTTCTTTGGAGGGAATGATGCTGAAGCTGAAACTCCAGTACTTTGGCCACCTCATGCCAAGAGTTGACTCATTGGAAAAGACTCTGATGCTGGGAGGGATTCGGGGCAGGAGGAGAAGGGGATGACAGAGGATGAGATGGCTGGATGGCATCACTGACTCGATGGACGTGAGTCTGAGTGAACTCCTGGAGTTGGTGATGGACAGGGAGGCCTGGTATGCTGCAATTCATGGGGTCGCAAAGAGTTGAACACGACTGAGTGACTGAACTGAACTGAACTGAACTGACCAAAAGACCAGCGGAGGAGCTACCACACGCCCGAGGTCGGGGTGGTGGCCGAGAGGAACAACCTCACGTCTAAGGAGCGGTGGCTGCACAGGGGGAGGAGGGCTGAGAGGCGCTACTCCATGTTCAAGGTCAGGAGGGGCAACTGTGAGGAGATACCCCTCGTCCAAGGTAAGGAGCAGTGGCTGCACTTTGCTGGAGCAGCCGTGAAGAGATACCCCATGTACAAGGTAAGAGAAACCCAAGTAACATGGTAGGTGTTGCGAGAGGGCATCAGAGGGCTGACACACTGAAACCATAATCACAGAAACTAACCAATCTGATCACATGGACCACAGCCTTGTCTAACTCAATGAAACTAAGCCATGCCATGTAGGGCCACCCAGGATGGGCGGGTCATGGTGGAGAGGTCTGATAGAATGTGGTCCACTAGAGAAAGGAATGGCAAACCACTTCAGTATTCTTGCCTTGAGAACCCCATGAGCACTATCAAAAGGCAAAATGACAGGATACTGAAAGAGGAACTCCCCATGTCAGTAGATGCCCAATATGCTACTGGACATCAGTGGAGAAATAACTCCAGAAAGAATGAAGAAATGGAGCCAAAGGAAAATCAATACCCAGTTGTGGATGTGACTGGTGATGGAAGCAAGGTCCGATGCTGTAAAAAACAATATTGCATAGGAACGTGGAATGTCAGGTCCACGAATCAAGGCAAATTGGAAGTGGTCAAACAAGAGATGGCAAGAGTGAACGTTGACATTCTAGGGATCAGCAAACTAAAATGAACTGGAATGGGTGAATTTAACTCAGATGACCATTATATCTACTACTGCGGGCAGGAATCCCTTAGAAGAAATGGAGTAGCCATCATGGTCAACAAAAGAGTCCAAAATGCAGTACTTGGATGCAATCTCAAAAACGACAGAATGATCTCTGTTCATTTCCAAGGCAAACCATTCAATATCACCATAATCCAAGCCTGTGCCCCAACCAGTAACACTGAAGAAGCTGAAGTTGAACAGTTCTATGAAGACCTACAAGACCTTTTAGAACTAACACCCAAAAAAGATGTCCTTTCCATTATAGGGGACTGGAATGCAAAAGTAGGAAGTCAAGAAACACCTGGAGTAACAGGCAAATTTGGCCTTGGAATACGGAATGAAGCAGGGCAAAGGCTAATAGAGTTTTGCCAAGAGAACGCACTGGTCATAGCAAATACCCTCTTCCAACAACACAAGAGAAGACTCTACACATGGACATCACCAGATGTTCAACACCGAAATCAGATTGATTATATTCTTTGCAGCCAAAGGTGGAGAAGGTCTATACAGTCAGCAAAAATAAGACCGGGAGCTGACTGTGGCTCAGACCATGAACTCCTTATTGCCAAATTCAGGCTGAAATTGAAGAAAGTAGGGAAAACTACTAGACCATTCAGGTATGACCTAAATCAAATCCCTTATGATTATACAGTGGAAGTGAGAAATAGATTTAAGGGACTAGATCTGATAGAGTGCTTGATGAACTATGGACAGAGGTTTGTGACATTGTACAGGAGACAGGGATCAAGACCATCCCTATGGAAAAGAAATGCAAAAAAGCAAAATGGCTGTCTGAGGAGGCCTTACAAATAGCTGTGAAAAGAAGAGAAGCGAAAAGCAAAGGAGAAAAGGAAAGATATAAGCATCTGAATGCAGAGTTCTGAAGAATAGCAAGGAGAGATAACAAAGCCTTCCTCAGTGATCAATACAAAGAAATAGAGGAAAACAACAGAATGGTAAAGACTGGAGACTTCCTCAAGAAAATTAGAGATACCAAGGTAACATTTCATGCAAAGATGGGCTCGATAAAGCAGAAGATATTAAGAAGAGGTGGCAAGAATACACAGAAGAACTGTACAAAAAAGAGCTTCAAGACCCGGATAATCACAATGGTGTGATCACTCACCTAGAGCCAGACATCCTGGAATGTGAAGTCAAGTGGGCCTTAGAAAGCATCACTACGAACAAAGCTAGTGGAGGTGATGGAATTCTAGTGGAGCTATTTCAAATCCTGAAAGATGATGCTGTGAAAGTGCTGCACTCAATATGCCAGCAAATTTGGAAAACTGAGCAGTGGCCACAGGACTGGAAAAGGTCAATTTTCATTCCGATCCCAAAGAAAGGCAATGCCAAAGAATGCTTAAACTACTGCACAATTGCACTCATCTCACATGCTAGTCAAGTAATGCTCAAAATTCTCCAAGCCAGGCTTCAGCAATATGTGAACCGTGAACTTCCTGATGTTCAAGCTGGTTTTAGAAAAGGCAGAGGAACCAGAGATCAAATTGCCAACATCTTCTGGATCATGGAAAAAGCAAGAGAGTTCCAGAAAAACATCTATTTCTGCTTTATTGACTATGCCAAAGCCTTTGACTGGATGGATCACAATAAACTGTGGGAAATTCTGAAAGGGATGGGAATACCAGACCACCTGACCTGCCTCTTGAGAAATCTATATGCAGATCAGGAGGCAACAGTTAGAACTGGACATGGAACAACAGGCTGGTTCCAAATAGGAAAAGGAGTACATCAAGGCTGTATATTGTCACCCTGCTTATTTAACTTCTATGCAGAGTACATCATGAGAAACGCTGGGCTGGAGGAAGCACAAGCTGGAATCAAGATTGCTGGGAGAAATCTCAATACCCTCAGATATGCAGATGACACCACCCTTATGGCAGAAAGTGAAGAGGAACTCAAAAGCCTCTTGATGAAAGTGAAAGAGGAGAGTGAAAAAGTTGGCTTAAAGCTCAACATTCAGAAAACGAAGATCATGGCATCTGGTCCCATCACTTCATGGGAAATAGATGGGGAAACAGTGGAAACAGTGTCAGACTATTTTTCTGGGCTCCAAAATCACTACAGATGGTGACTGCAGCCATGAAATTAAAAGACACTTACTCCTTGGAAGGAAAGTTATGACCAACCTAGATAGCATATTCAAAAGCAGAGACATTACTTTGCCAACAAAGGTTCGCCTAGTCAAGGCTATGGTTTTTCCAGTGGTCATTATGGATGTGAGAGTTGGACTGTGAAGAAAGCTGAGCATCAAAGAATTGATGCTTTTGAACTGTGGTGTTGGAGAAGACTCTTCAGAGTCCCTTGGACTGCAAGGAGATCCAACCAGTCCATTCTGAAGGAGATCAGCCTTGGGATTTCTTTGGAAGGACTGATGCTGAAGCTGAAACTCCAGTACTTTGGCCACCTCATGAGAAGAGTTGACTCATTGGAAAAGACTCTGATGCTGGGAGGGATTCGGGGCAGGAGGAGAAGGGGATGACAGAGGATGAGATGGCTGGATGGTATCACTGACTCAATGGACATGAGTCTGAGTGAACTTCAGAAATTGATGATGGACAGGGAGGCCTGGCGTGCTGTGATTTTGGGGGTCTCAGAGTTGGACATGACTGAAGGACTGAACTGAACTGAACTGAAAGACCAGCGAGGTTGAACATCTTTTCATGAGCTTACTGTCTATTTGTGTATCTTCTTCTGAATACGTCCTTTGCCCATTTTGGAATCAGGTTTTTGTTGTTAGTTGCTGTTTTGGACGTGAGAGAGTGAGAGCAACTCCATCGGTCTGCCACCTCACATCTGCTAACCTTTGTGAGTGCAGTGTGGTCTCAGACAGGTACTAAGTTCTGTTCTGATGGCAGTGCTAGGTAGCAGGACTTGGTATTTTCTGGTAGACTGGTTACTTGGGCTTTACCAATCAGCGTTACAGGGCTGCAAAGCAGATTGTAGGAAGCCAGGGGGGCCAGTGGATGCCCCCACAAATCAGCATGGCAAGCTCCCTGGTCAGAAAATCCCCTCTCCCTGGTGTACCAGCCCTCTGGTCCTCTCTTCAGTTCTCAGAGCTCATCTAAGTACTGGAAAGAAAGTCGCCCCTGGAACAAAAACACACTTTGGCACTTAGGGCCTTTCCAGATAAAACGTACATTCCTTTTTTTCAACATTTCTTTGAAACTGAGGACTTAATGTGATTTAGACTTGTGAAAAGCCATGGCTAACATGCACTCTTCTTCCACCGCGACATGGACCTTTACTCCACACGCTCTCTAAACACAGATAATCACCATGGCAACCACCATGTTTCACGACTCTCACACATACACTTGCACCTTCCTTAAAGAAACACAGAGCACAACAGTGTAGAATTAGAACAGTAAATCACTGGGATGTTTTTTATTTGTTGTTACATAGTTGTCAGGATCTTGAGAAGAGCTGGACATTGTCATCTGCTATCAATTGTACTTGGGAAAAGTAGCTGTTTGGCTGGGCCCTTTGACACCTTTCCAGAAAGTGGGGTGTTGTTTGTAACGTGCAAGGCATGACCAGTGGATGTCCAGATTGTCAGGGTTAGAGACTTTCAAGGCAGAAAGTCTCACTAAGAACACCAAGTGCTGAACAGTATACATTTCTACACGTCCACTGGGCCAGTCCTCCGCACTTACATCACAGTTACGGTCACTCACATGTTGCTTAGAGTTTGCACAAACACGCTTTTGGGGTAGCATCTAATTTTATCTTTGGTTGTATTTGGAAACACGCCTGACAGTTTTGCTGTGCTTTCAAAAGTCTCTCTCTTTCTTGGCGATGTGAACAAGCCTTTTGCTGCCCTATGAATACTTGGTGAGCAGTCAGCAGAGTGAAGCCCAGGTGAAGCTTTTCTCAGGAGGTGTCTCCAAGGGTCTTCTGAGTAACTCGGGACCCTGAGTCCTGGCGCGGTCAAGGCCCACAAGCTGTGGGCAGGAGCCCCATGTGCTCTCAGCACATCACCTGCCCTGGGTTTTGAATGTCTCACGGTTGTTCTGTCCATGGATGGAGAGAACTGTCCTGTAATAACTGCATGTGATGAGAATGGGTTTTCCCTCTCACTAATGAATTGTAGCTGTGATTTCTCCCACGTTAAACGCTCTGTCTTTGGAATACAAATGTTTCGATGGGAGAGAAATAAAGGACCCTCTTCTCCTTGATTGTTTTCTTTTAAATTAAAAGTAGTAATAAATCTACCTCAACCCAAATAACTGCTGAACATTTCGTATTAACATAGCAGTGAAGATGAACTTGGGCAGCTGTGATAAATGTCTCTGTGTGCTTAGACTGGACTGCCTCCAAACCCTTCACTCCCACACCAATTTGGAAAGGCCTACCTGAGGTTTTTATATCCTTAGCCTGAAGATTCATTTTTCATTTGCGAGATAGAGCCCCTGCGTTTCAAGGACAGCTATGCTATACTTCTGTAGAAAGTACACAGAGATAATGTTGGAATGAGGAACTTTTTTTTAACCCAGTGAATATACTATTTGCCTTCCAAACCTATCACATGTCTGCTTTTTTGTGTTTTCTGTGATTTGATTATAAGCTCTGTAAGCCTAAGTTCCATGAGGTGAGAAATAAATCGTGTGTCAGTCTCTGTTAAACGTGTACTTAAACGTGTACCATGGGGGAACAGGAACATCAGAGACATTGTTCGGGCCCTCCCACTGCTTTCCCTTCGGGCAAGATGGCGCATGGAACACCAGTGCAGGACAGATGCTCCAAGCCTGGCTGCTGAGAGCAGAGTCTCTCTCTGCTCTCTGTTCAGAGGCCGCTAGGCAGGGCTGCCACCTCAACAGGTGTACGAAAAGTGGATAGAATTTGGAGGAAGACCAAATGATGACATGAGGATTCAGATGTTGATGGACTTCTGAAATAATCACTACTTATTAATTTCTGTGTGTGAAAGCACCCCGGATGCTGGATGGTATAAAGAGTTTGTATTCACAGAGTTTCATTTACTTCAGTTGGGAGTGAAAAGAGCGCTGGTGGGGAATTGGGTCTTCCTTGAGGCTTCTGTGTGCCGCGAGCCTGCCTGCCTTGGGGACTTGCCAAGAACGCCTGCCTCCTGGAGGGTCCTCCTCCCTGGACACCTCAGGTCAAACACTGCTTGTTCAGGAGTGCCTCCCCTGACATCTCTGGGGAGGCTACAGCTCAGCGCCTCATCAGCATTCTTAATCCTGGTCCTGCCCTTTCTAGCAGCAGTCACAACTGTCTTTTTATTTTTTTATTGAGGTATAATTGACGCACGACATTATATTAGTTTTGGGTGTATGGCATAGTGACCCAGTATTTGTACAAACTGTGCAATGCTTACAGTAAATGTAGTTAACCGTCCGTCAGTATGCGTAGTTACATAATTTGTTTTTTCTCAGAATTTTTCAGATCTTAGCAACTCTCAAATATGCAGACAGAGTTGTTAACTGTAGTTGCCGTGCTGTACGTCACACCCCAGGACTTGTTTATCACAGAGCTCAAAGTTTGTGCTTTTTGACCTTTACCTGTTTTCCCCACCCCCACACCTTGACTGTCATTTGTGTGACTGCATATTGATCTGTGAACTCCTAAGGACCGGGAGCTCCACGAGGGCAGGTGTTGGGCCCTGTGTCTCTGGTCCTGGGATCCAGTACCTAGAGCAGGGTCTGCTTTCCTCCCCGCCGAGGGCCTGAGCCCTCCTGTCACGCTCTTGGCAAAGCCCCCTTCTGCTTCTGGCTTCTGGAGCCCCCCAGGTGTCCACTCTTCCCTCATTGGCACATGTTGTTCCCCTGGGCGGGGGTGCCTTTGGCTCCTGTCTTCCATCTGGGATATGATACTCATTCTCCAGACCCACCCCCGTGTCTCCCTCCACCAGGACTCCTCCAGTGGGCTCAGGGGTCCCTCTCCTGTCAGCTGCACCAGGTGGATTTCCGCACCGGGGTCTCACCACGCTGTCCTGCAGCGCTCACTTCACACATCTATCTCACTTGCTGGACCAAGTCCCTGGAGGACGCGGAGCACGCCACTCGTGTCATTATCTCTGTTTTGTCTCCATCCTTAAATACAGTGTCTGTCACCATAAATATTTTGAATGAATAAAAATTTCTCTTATTAGTCATCCATGTCCCAGGAATTTACTAAAAAAACCTCCCAGGAATGTCAGCTCCTGTTCTGACCAGGTGCTGGGCCCTCAGACACCTATAAATGATGTGGTCAAGCGCCTTCCAGGGAAAGCCATGGAGATGGGGGTTTTTGTCTGTTCCCTCTTCGCTGAGCCTGGGAACAGCTGTGGAGAGCACGCGTGTGCCTGTTCAGGACTCGAGGATGAAGCCCCCGTTGGCTTTCAGAGCGGGATATCTTGGTGGCCCAGCTGCTGGGTGGGAGCCTTCAAAGCTGGGATGCATGGCGGAGCACCTCCTTGGGGCCAGGCTGGATGTAGGAGATCTCTCTGGCTCTCACGGTGTCCTGTGGGCTGGAACTTGTGCTGTGAGTACGGCAGCATTTCCTGTCCTGTTCCGTGGGGTTATCTTCTCACTCATCGTGTGTGGGCACATTCTGGATTTCCCTCAAAGAAATTACTCCATGTGTAGCTATGTATTTGGTGCCTCTGAGGGAGCTGGGCAATTTATTTTTGAGTCTGATGGAAGTACCTTATGATTATCCTGTAGTGTATCTGATGTCGGTTTTGGCTGTTTGTCCCAGTTTATTGAGACCTTCTGAATCTTGATCCTGTTATGCAACATATTGTATAGGGTCACCCGTTGGCTTGAATATTGTGTTTTCTGCATTTGTTTTTTAACCTGAAATGTCCACCAAGTCAGGCCCATGAACTGACTTAGCATATTGTTGCTATTTAGCATACTGTTGGAAATTCAACAGTTTAGCCTATTGTTGGCAGTTCAGATTGACCTCGCTCTGTTGATGAACAATCTTTGGCAGTTCAATCAGCTAGAAATCTACAAGGCTTTGTTTTTATCTTTTAATTTTTATCCCCACCCGTACACTATATCACAGGAGACTTGGCTAAACACCTGATTGAGAGGAAGTTTGCAAGTGTCTGCAGCCTTCCCTTCTGTCCCGCCCTGGTACCTTGGCCGGTGAGTCACAACCGGCCTCATTGGTCGAGTCTCACGTCTGGTGAAACAGTGCTGCTTCCAGTGATTACTGCCTCCTTTATGAAAGTGTTTTTCTACCCTATATTTAATAACTTACTCAAGAATTTTTCTGGAGGCTGACATAAGCTCTTAAATGATCATTTTTAGCCATTTTTCTCGATCTTTTCTTGTGTTGGGACGTCAGGACACTTGCCTGTTTCTAAATGTTTTGCACCTCGTCTGTTCTCTCTGAAGTTGAAATACAATGATTCTGTCATCATATTTGCACATTCTTTTAGTGTTTTGACTGTAATCCACTTAGACCTAGAGACTTGAATTCATTTAAATCGGCGGGTTAGATCTCTTACCGTTGTTGTTCATTTTGATTTTTAATTCCCTAAAGCATTTTTATTTTGCCCTTTCATTGTTGAGGCCCTCTTCCTTGAGGGCTCAGAAACATGCCTGCTTTATTTATCACTGTTTCCACAACCGCTCTTAATAAACATGTACTAGATGATGGAATGAAAGTTGAATTGCACATGGACTCTGGTTACTAGACTTGTAACCTCATGAAGACCGTTAAGGGGTGGATCCTTTGTAATTTTTAGATATTTCCTTTGCCTCAATTATGTATTACTTTATTTTTTTTTCTTTTCCTATAGTTTTTTTTAACTTCAAAAAATAAATTAATTCCCCCTGAATTTCTGATAATACCTTAAAATGCAAACTTTACTTCTAAAATCAGCTTATTTTCACTAATAATAATGTACATATTCATTTCCAGTAAGAATATTCTCATTAAATATGTTCTCAACGTTTAAATAATATTTTCCCTTATAAAATCTGGATCTGTGACCTCAAAAAATTCACCAAAATGATTATAATATGGTTCCAGTCATGTACCTCCAAGTTGCTGGCAGTCAATAAGGGGGAAGTCGCTCAGTCGTGTCTGACTCTTAGTGACCCCATGGACTACAGCCTACCAGGCTCATCCATCCATGGGATTTTCCAGGCAAGAGTACTGGAGTGGGGTGCCATTGCCTTCTCTGAGTCAATAAGAAGTATCATCATAAAATATCACCATAAAATCATCTCTCTGCTCAGTCTTATGTAACCTCATTCTTTGCTTATATGAATACCTATACTTAGTGGTTTTTATATAGATGAAGAATGCCACTTTGATTCAGAGCGATTTACAGCCTCACCTTCTTTATTAGTGCCTTTGTCCTTAAACCAGGGGCAAAGTGGAAAACACAACCATTACAGGTTAAAACTAAGGAGAACCTATACTTAAAATTTGATACTTGTACCTGAAAAAAGTCCCTTTTTGGGATGTCAGATAAAAGAAGATCATAAATGTTGATTGTAGTAATAATATCAATGTCTCACCTGTGGAGCATGCATGGGGTGGGGGAGGGTCAGAAGGGGACTAGTCCACGATGAGTCCTATAGCCGCCGACGGTGATGCCGTTAGGGTCTCCTCTCACCTCATTTCATGAGAAGCAAATTCTTGTGCCCTCAAGTGTTGGCTCTACAGCCTTGGGCAGGGGCAGGGATCGGGTAGAGGCCAGGTGAGTGACACATCAGATCAGATCAGATCAGTCGCTCAGTCGTGTCCGACTCTTTGCGACCCCATGAACCGCAGCACGCCAGGCCTCCCTGTCCATCACCAGCTCCCGGAGGTCACTCAGACTCGCATCCATCGAGTCAGTGATGCCATCCAGCCATCTCATCCTCTGTCGTCCCCTTCTCCTCCTGCCCTCAATCCCTCCCAGCATCAGAGTCTTCTCCAATGAGTCAATTCTTCGCATGAGGTGGCCAAAATACTGGAGTTTCAGCTTTAGCATCATTCCTTCTAAAGAAATTCCAGGATTGATCTCCTTCAAAATGGACTGGTTGGATCTTCTTGCAGTCCAAGGGACTCTCAAGAGTCTTCTCCAACACCACAGTTCAAAAGCATCAATTCTTCGGTGCTCAGCCTTCTTCACAGTCCAGCTCTCACATCCATACATGACCACAGGAAAGACCATAGCCTTGACTAGGTGAACCTTTGTTGGTAAAGTAATGTCTCTGCTTTTGAATATGCTATCTAGGTTGGTCATAACTTTCCTTCCAAGGAGCAAGCGTCTTTTAATTTCATGGCTGCAGTCACCATCTGCAGTGATTTTGGAGCCCAGAAAAACAAAGTCTGACACTGTTTCCACTGTTTCCCCATCTATTTCCCATGCAGTGATGGGACCAGATGCCATGATCTTCGTTTTCTGAATGTTGAGCTTTAAGCCAACCTTTTCACTCTCCACTTTCACTTTCATCAAGAGGCTTTTTAGCCCCTCTTCAGTTTCTGCCATAAGAGTGGTGTCATCTGCATATCTGAGGTTATTGATATTTCTCCCGGCAATCTTGATTCCAACTTCTGTTTCTTCCAGTCCAGCATTTCTCATGATGTACTCTGCATATAAGTTAAATAAACATGGTGACAATATGCAGCCTTGACGTACTCCTTTTCCTATTTGGAACCAGTCTGTTGTTCCATGACCAGTTCTAACTGTTGCTTCCTGACCTGCATACAGATTTCTTAAGAGGCAGATCAGGTGGTCTGGTATTCCCATCTCTTTCAGAATTTTCCATAGTTTATTGTGATCCACACAGTCAAAGGCTTCGGCATAGTCAATAAAGCAGAAATAGATGTTTTTCTGGAACTCTCTTGCTTTTTCCATGATCCAGCGGATGTTGGCAATTTGATCTCTGGTTCCTCTGCCTTTTCTAAAACCAGCTTGAACATCAGGAAGTTCATGGTTCACATATTGCTGAAGCCTGGCTTGGAGAATTTTGAGCATTACTTTACTAGCGTGTGAGATGAGTGCAATTGTTCGGTAGTTTGAGCACTCCTTGGCATTGCCTTTCTTTGGGATTGGAATGAAAACTGACCTTTTCCAATCTTGTGGCCACTGCTGAGTTTTCCAAATTTGCTGGCATATTGAGTGCAGCACTTTCACAGCATCATCATTCAGGACTTGGAATAGCTCCACTGGAATTCCATCACCTCCACTAGCTTTGTTCGTAGTGATGCTTTCTAAGGCCCATTTGACTTCACATTCCAAGATGTCTGGCTCTAGGTCAGTGATCACATCATCATGATTATCTAGGTCTTGAAGCTCTTTTTTGTACAGTTCTTCTGTGTATTCTTGCCACCTCTTCTTAATATCTTTTGCTTCTGTTAGGTCCACACCATCTCTGTCCTTTATCGTGCCCATCTTTGCATGAAATGTTCCTTTGGTATCTCTGATTTTCTTGAAGAGATCCCTAGTCTTTCCCATTCTGTTGTTTTCCTCTATTTCTTTGCATTGATCACTGAAGAAGGCTTTCTTATCTCTTCTTGCTATTCTTTGGAACTCTGCATTTAGATGTTTATATCTTTCCTTTTCTCCTTTGCTTTTCGCTTCTCTTCTTTTCACAGCTATTTGTAAGGCCTCCCCAGACAGCCATTTTGCTTTTTTGCATTTCTTTTCCATGGGGATGGTCTTGATCCCTATCTCCTGTACAATGTCACGAACCTCATTCCATAGTTCATCAGGCACTCTATCTATCAGATCTAGGCCCTTAAATCTATTTCTCACTTCCACTGTATAATCATAAGGGATTTGATTTAGGTCATACCTGAATGGTCTAGTAGTTTTCTCTACTTTCTTCAATTTCAGTCTGAATTTGGCAATAAGGAGTTCATGGTCCGAGCCACAGTCAGCTCCTGGTCTTGTTTTTGCTGATTGTATAGATGGAGAGTGACACATGCCACCACAGAAATGAAGAGAAGAGACCGGAATGAACTGGGAGCACTCTGAATTCCACATCAAAATAAGAGGATGAGATGGAGAGAAAATCAGGAAGATGGGAGCGCTCACAAGAGAGGGGGTGGTTGGCCCTCTGCAGAGGGGCCTCTGGGACCCGGGGTTTGGGGAAGGCGGTCTCTGCCTCTCCTTCCCCTCAGCCACCCCTGGACACAGGCCTCTGCTGAAGCTCCGTGCGTGGTAGGCCGAAGGCTGGCTGACGCTGTCATCCCCTGCGGGCCCCCTTTCTTGGTTGACGTGGCATTTTAGCGGAGCAAACATGTCCACCCTGAAACTGAGAGGATGTTTCTGAGGATGGCATCCTGCCGCCCAGACTGGACAGGACCTGGGGATAAGCTGACCTCTGAAGGGCGGGGGCTGCACCAGGCTCTCCCCTCTGGAGCGCGTGGTTCCCAGAGCCCGGGGGCCAATTCTTACGATCCTTCTCCTTCAGAATCCCATCGTGTGAGAGGACAGGGCTGGGGCGCTGTCTCCCACGTGGCTGGAGCTGGTGCTCGCCTGGCAGTGAGGTGTCTGAGGTCATTTCCAGGCCAAGTGCCTCTGTTTCCCAGTCAGCCTTCTGCATGTAAACCAGCTTCTGGACCTTGGCTCACCGGCTTCTTGGGGAGCACCTGTTCAGGTGTGTGTTTCTTTCCTTCACACATTAGTACAATTAAAAAGATACTAATCTATCACTTTTTCCCCATTCTTGGTTTATAATATTAATTTAAAACTTAGGCTTTGTTTTGTCATTTTTGAAGTGAAAGTCATTCAGTTGTTTTGGGCTCTTTGCAACTGCGTGGTCTATACAGTCCATGGGACTCTCCAGGCCAGAATACTGGAGTGGGTAGCCTTTCCCTTCTCCAGCAGATCTTCCCAACCCAGGAATCGAACTGGGGTCTCCTACATTGCAGGTGGATTCTTTAGCAACTGAGCTATCCGAGAAGCCCTTTATCATTTTTAAGGGGTCATATTCTCTTCGAATGGTCATCTCCTCACCATTTTGGTGGAAGTCAAATCACCATCGGTCCAAGGTACTGAAAGTCCAGCCACCTCGTCCATTGCCCCCAGCCTTCGTGTCCAGCTATTGGGAGCCAGCCCTTCTGCTTCTGGGGACCTTTCCCACCTGCCTTTGGCTTTCTCAGCCCTCACTGTACAGGGTCTCCAGCACGAGACCTCTGGGAAGGAATAGTTGAGGTGGAGCAGGTGAGTGGAAGCAAAATTGTGGCACGTGTGGAGTCAGGAGGTCACAGAGGGAGGTGCACACTGTTGAAAAGTCTCCTGTTTTGTGGAAAAATCCAAACTTGACAAGCCCCCAAAAGTAACACATTCTGAAAACAATATAATGTTGAGTTCTCTTGCATCAGTTTCAGGTAATTTTCCTATTTGGGTTATGAAAACAGAGATTCCCATTAGAGCGTCTCTGATCACATTTATCAGAAGAGGAAACTCATGGAGGATTTTCTCTCCTGTGTATGTGCTCACTTCTGAAAGTAATCATTTGCTGTCTTCATTCGTGTTCAGCTCAAATGACATGCTGCACTAGAAACGTATGTCACACACAGGCAGTCTCTTTGGTAGCTTCTGTGCCATGTGGGGAGCCCAGATCACTTAGGTTAATCAAAATAGCACCCTTTGTGTGTGCCGCTCGGTCGCAGAAATCTCTAGTTAAATATATATTTAACCACCTTTGGGGCTTCCCTGATAACTCAGCTGGTAAAGAACCTGCCTGCAGTGCAGGAGACCCTGGCTCACTTCCTGGGTTGGGAAGATCCCTTGGAGAAGGGAAAGGCTATCCCCTCCAGTACTAGGGCCTGGAGAATTCCATGGACTGTTTAGGAGCCTCCCCCACTGCCCAACTCTGGTACCCCAGGTCTGGCCGCACTGTTGTTTGGTCTCCTGTGTCAAGTGAAGTGCCTACCACGTTGAGTTTGGAAGGTGCAGAGTCAAGTCTGTGTATCCAAAGTGCTGTGCAAAAGTAAGCTGCCAGCCCCTGGGGACCCCATATCACACATCTTTCAATAGCACAGTCATCAAGAGAACCACGCCAGCACACGAGAGCGCAGGGTCTGGGTGGGTGTGCTGCACACAGACGTTTCCCTGATGGTGATGGCCTTCAATCCCTACTGTTTACAGTTCAGACATCTTCTCGAGGGACCGTCGGTGAAAAGGCAGGCAGTAGAAGGTGGCTGAGTGCCTTTCAGGAGGTGCGGGCTTTCCATGATGGACTGTCTGAGGGATTTCAAAACAGGGATATCCAAAGATTTTTATTACCAAAGTAGAATTAAGCAACGAATTCTTGAGACTCTCCATAAATCAGAAATTACCACCCCTCAACAAAATAAAAATATCTGGCTGAGCTTTGGGGAGTGAAGTATTAATTTATCTAAGTGACATGTTGACTGCAGGGCGCTCTCAGGAGACCTCTCTTCCCCCTTCCAGCTGAGATGTCCGACCGTCCCTCCTTCCTGCCTTTGGAATTTGTAACACGTTGTAAAAGGCCCATTCCAATTCTATCACAGGGAATGGAATCCAAGGAGTTCATAGTTACTTCAGCTCTCTGAACTTATAAAAACATGTTAGTGAAAGAAGTACTGTACTTTATGATTAAGAGAGATGTTAAAGTTTCAAAAATTGTAATTACGATGGAAATGTAACAGTTCCCCCAAGTTCTTGTCTCTGATTTATACACAACTTCCAGCAAGTTACTTCGGTTCTGTGGGCTCCGTTTCCCTGTCTGTGAGAAGGAATGTGTTTTTCGAGCTTAAGTGCTAATGCTTCTTTATTTTGATTGTTTATTCAATATCTCAGTTACTTTGACATTGGCTTAAAAAAAAAAAAAAAGAACTGAAGGAAATTGAAGAAGTCACTGTGGTCCCCAAACTTTGAATTTTTGTGTGTTATCCATTTTTAATCTTCGAGGCTTTAGGAGAGATCATGGCAACATATTCCGACTGTGTTTGCTGTCTCTTTGGCCTGTGTGTGTGCTTGTGTGAGTGTGTGTAGGTCACTTCCAACTGGTAGGAAGAGATACCTTTCATGCACCTGATGGTGCTCAGCCAGATATTTTTATTTTGTTGGGGGGTGGTAATTTCTGATTTATGGAGAGTCTCAAGAATTCGTTGCTTAATTCTACTTTGGTAATAAAAATCTTTGGATATCCCTGTTTTGAAATCCCTCAGACAGTCCATCATGGAAAGGTATCGAAGTGTCTCTTAGATTCTTTGCTGTTTCAGTATAGCACAGACTCTAAGTTTAATAGGAAATATTTAAAATAAATAAATTTAAAAAATGGTGGTATTTTCAAAATTAATGAATATTATAATTTTAGTCCTATTTTTGTCCAATAAGTAAATTGTTAAGATTGTCAGCTAAGATAATTGGAATTTTCCATCCATATCTTTTGAACAAATGTGGGAGCTCGCTGTGGAGGCTAGTGGGCTCTTGGTTTCTAGGGCCCAGGATGGCACTTGGCAGGGGACGCAGCGCTGGCCCCAGAGCTCCTCGGTGGTGAGGAGGGAGTCTCAATGACCCCCTTTGGGCAGCAACGTGTACATTAGGATGAAAGCACTTGTAAACCCGAACACGACAAAATTCTGATTTCTCTTTATCATTTCTCCTAAGCTTTAAACAATACCCAGCTGTCAAGTCATTCCAGAAATTCCTGTTCTGATGTTTAGGTGCCGCTTGCCTCTCTCTTGTTCGGAGAGCCGGGGTCCATGACCGTGGTCGGGAGAGAGTGGTCCAGCCCGGCAAGAGGGGATGTCCTCTTGGGCCAGGATTACTTGGCAAGAGTCCACCCGCTGGGTGTCTCTGCAGGCGGGCAGGTGTGGTAAGCTGGCAGGCAGATGCAGAACCATGTTGGTTCCCGGTGCACACTGCATTTCTCATTTTGTACAGCATTTTTCCAGCTAAGGATGTTGATAGGCATCAAGGAATGACGCCAATATTTACGAAGTGCACATGTTATGGTATCTATGTACAGAAGTGACTCTGGATGTTGAGAAGTCTTCAGATGAGGATTACACACATTTGGAAGAATAGTGTCTCTCTTCACCACGTAATAGCAGATGATTTGTTCTGCTTCTTCCTTTGTGTAAGCAGAGGTTTTTCAAGATTTAGTTAAAATGTTCATGCCTTTCATTCCTTCAGCATAGGTTTTTTTTTTTTTTTTTTTTTTGCATAAAATTATGAAGTTATAACGTCCTAATTGTAAAAAGGAAACAACCGCTTGAAACATAGAAACATCTCACTGTAAATGACTAAAGTGGTGGAGAATCTGGAAAAAAACCTATTCAATTTCCACCTTAAAAATTATTGTTTAGCTTTATGTAGCACAGCTACACAACACAAATAGGAATCTTCTAAGGGCCAAATCGTGTTTTCTGAGACTAGCTACAGTACAAGTTTCTCATAAAATTATTATGAGGCGTGACCTTAAGCGAATGCCTTGCTAGTTAAGTTGGCAAAATCTTATTTCATAACATGAAAGTTGGTAAGACCTCCACTTTAAATGGCCAGGTCAGTGCTTCCAAACTTCTAAATCTAAGATAATTTGAGGCTGATGGGAAGGTGTCCTTCAGAAGAGTGCAGGCAGGTTAGAATATATCTGAGCACTTTCACTCACAGCAGAGCGTCTCAGCACGGCTACGGACTCACAAGCAGCCTGGTCAGGTCAGCACCTCAGAGGGCTGGTACTTAAGCTTGCCTTGGATTAGTTTTTCACATGTTATTAAAAAATAGGTTTCAATGGCTTAGTCAGGTTTAAGAAGAGAAAGTGAATTCAGTTATAGAGCCATGCCAAGATGGAAAACATGCTTTGATTCAATATGAAAAATAGCCAGAATTCTTTTTAGTGTGTTTGCATAACAAAAATAGTTGGTGCTATGAATTTCATTTTTGCCAAAATTGTGGCATTCATCAGGGGAAAAATGGCACATGAGCCCTTTATGTGGATAAATTTATGCTCCGAGTCTCAAGGTCGCGTGGTGAGGGAGGCCGAGTTAGGGCTTGTCTCTCTAGCAGAGAGGTGGAGCCTCTGTGAGGTCATCTTATATGAAACAGCTCTTTAATGCGGCTGTCTTGATTTTGGAGACAGCAAGATGGCTTTGTTTTGGATGCTAATGATTATTTCCCCCTTTTTATCTGTATTGTGTTAATTTAGATGCTGTTTAGATGTTTTCCCTGAGCCCTTTATGGGAGGCGGTGTGCCCTGTGGAAGGCGGTGTCCACTGTTTTGTCCACTAACCATGCAGTTTATGGAACACAGATATCTTCCAGCTCCTGTTTGCTGGTTGATTTCTTGTGATTTCTTGTGAATGCAGCCTGCTGTCCACTCAGCTGGGACAGTGCCTCTCCGAGGATGCTTGTCTTGAGGGTGTGGTGACTTTCTCTGGCTTTGGGTTTTGCCAGCAGCTCTCAGTGGTGTCCTCCTCGTCCAGGGATGTGTTTCCGTGATGCTGAAACTTTCGACCTGGGCCTTCATAGGGACAACAACACTGCTTCTGCCTGGGATTTCTCCTGAGCCCTCATCCTTCCACATTCTCCTCTGAGCGCCAGCCCCCAGCTCCAACCCCGCTGTCTCCATTCCCCTCTGTCTGGTTGGGACCCCTGGGGACTCGTATCAGGGCAGGTCCTCATCCTAAACCCTCATGAAGGGCCCGGGAGGTGTTGGGTGCTGTGTGGGTCTTGCTCCCAACCTTCCAGGAGCTCCAGTGGGTGGGAATACATACCTGCAGGGGCCCCTCATTGCTGCAGCAGGGCCACTGGAGAAGGTGGGTGGAGGTGGGGGGGTGGTGTTACATAAACCAGTGTCCTGCCCATAGAAGGGAGGGGGTGGCGGGACTTTGGGCTCTGCCTTGTGTTGAAACAAGTACATGTGTTTGAGTGTGCGAGTTGTTGCATAAATGAATAACTTTGTCAAACTATTGATGAAAAGAAATTAAGGCAAAAAGTATAATATAATATCTAGTAGGATGCATGATAGGAAAGCAGCCTACCAGTTTAGGACCTGTCCGTGGGACCATGTCTGTTCTATGGATCTCTTGCTTCTGTGGAACGTCTGGAAGGTTGTTGCATGGCTGCTTGTCTCCGAAAGAAAGTTCCTGTTAAAGTATGTGCACTGTGAGGAGAGATCAGTCGTGATGCCGGAGTGGGAATAAGCCCGGGCCGTGCTGTCCGTCTGCAGGTCCTCCCCTCCTGAGGGTGCTCGGTTGTGGGAAGTCAGGATGTGTGTGCCCAGCCTCCATACAGTTATCCAGCTATCCTGAGCTTTACCATCAGGGAATAATGTATCATTTCAGAGGTTTACTAGCTATCTGTCCCTTTGTTTTGTAGATGTAAAGATTAAAAAAATAAAACATAGACCCCCAAATCCCACCCTCCACCCCAATCCAACCCTACCTTTGGCCAGGAAAAGGAAAACAGAAACCCTCCTCAAAAATGCTTCCCAAATACTTTGGCTTTGCCTGAATTGGTACAAGTATTTGGTACCAGAAGACTGGCTTCCCAGGTGGCTCAGATGGTAAAGAATCTGCCTGCAATGCATCCCCAGGTCAATTCCTGCAATGCAGACCTGGGTTCAATCCCTGGGTTGGGAGGATCTCCTGGAGAAGGGCATGGCAACCCATTCTAGTATTCTTGCCTGGAGAGTCCCATGGACAGAGGAGCCTGTCACCAGAAGAGTTTTACTTTAGGATTTTGGAAAAAAAAGTTTTAAACTATTCAACAAAAATGGATTTTTAACGTTTTGTATTTGTGTGAAAATATCCACAATTTTCTTCCTCGATGGTCTTCTAAGTACATAACTATTGTTTAGTCGCTCAGATCAGATCAGATCAGATCAGTCGCTCAGTCGTGTCCGACTCTTTGCGACCCCATGAACCGCAGCACGCCAGGCCTCCCTGTCCATCACCAGCTCCCAGAGGTCACTCAGACTCGCATCCATCGAGTCAGTGATGCCATCCAGCCATCTCATCCTCTGTCGTCCCCTTCTCCTCCTGCCCTCAATCCCTCCCAGCATCAGAGTCTTCTCCAATGAGTCAACTCTTCGCATGAGGTGGCCAAAATACTGGAGTTTCAGCTTTAGCATCATTCCTTCTAAAGAAATTCCAGGATTGATCTCCTTCAGAATGGATTGGTTGGATCTTCTTGTAGTCCAAGGGACTCTCAAGAGTCTTCTCCAACACCACAGTTCAAAAGCATCAATTCTTCGGCGCTCAGCCTTCTTCACAGTCCAGCTCTCACATCCATACATGACCACAGGAAAGACCATAGCCTTGACTAGGCGAACCTTTGTTGGTAAAGTGATGTCTCTGCTTTTGAATATGCTATCTAGGTTGGTCATAACTTTCCTTCCAAGGAGCAAGCGTCTTTTAATTTCATGGCTGCAGTCACCATCTGCAGTGATTTTGGAGCCCAGAAAAACAAAGTCTGACACTGTTTCCACTGTTTCCCCATCTATTTCCCATGCAGTGATGGGACCAGATGCCATGATCTTCGTTTTCTGAATGTTGAGCTTTAAGCCAACCTTTTCACTCTCCACTTTCACTTTCATCAAGAGGCTTTTTAGCCCCTCTTCACTTTCTGCCATAAGAGTGGTGTCATCTGCATATCTGAGGTTATTGATATTTCTCCCGGCAATCTTGATTCCAACTTGTGTTTCTTCCAGTCCAGCATTTCTCATGATGTACTCTGCATGTAAGTTAAATAAACATGGTGACAATATGCAGCCTTGACGTACTCCTTTTCCTATTTGGAACCAGTCTGTTGTTCCATGACCAGTTCTAACTGTTGCTTCCTGACCTGCATACAGATTTCTTAAGAGGCAGATCACTTGGTCTGGTATTCCCATCTCTTTCAGAATTTTCCATAGTTTATTGTGATCCACACAGTCAAAGGCTTTGGCATAGTCGCTCAGTCATGTCCAACTCTTTGTGACCCCATGGACTGCAGCACACCAGGCTTCCCTGTCTTTCACCATCTCCTTGCTCAAACTCATGTCCACAGAGTCGGTGATCCCATCCAACCATCTTATCTTCTGTTTCCCCTTCTCCTCCTGCCCTTAATCTTTCCCAGCATCAGGGTCTTTTTCAGTGAGTTGGCTCTTTGAATCAGGTGGCCAAAGTATTGGAGCTTCTGCTTCAGCATGAGTCCTTCCCATGATTATTCAGGGTTGATTTCCTTTAGGATTGACTGGTTTGCTCTCCTTGCAGTCCAAGGGACTCTCAAGAGTCTCTCCCAACACCACAATTTGAAAAAATCAATTTTTTGTATCTCAGCCTTCTTTATGGTCCAGCTGTTACATCCCTACATGGCTACTAGAAAAACCATAGCTTTGACTATATGGACCTTTGTCGACAAAGTAATGTCTCTTATGCTGTCTAGGTTTGTCATAGCTTTTCTCTGAGGAGCAAGTGTCTTTCAATTTCATGCTTGCAGTCCCCATCTGCAGTGATTTTGGAGCCCAAGAATATAAAGTCTCTCACTGTTTACATTGTTTCTCCATCTATTTGTCATGAAGTGATGGGACCAGATGCATGATGTTATGGTCTCTGTCAGTTCTTTATCACTGTGCTTTATGGGTGTACCAATCGCACCATTCTCTAAATACCTGTTGTCTTAAACACTCCAAGTACTTGCATTATTTCTGAAGAATATTATCTAGTCTGTCTGTGAAACTGCATACAGAATTCCTTGTCTTTCTGCCTCAGTAGAGCGACCTTGATTTTCGTGTTCCAGACCCCTCTATCTTTCATTTTCTGTTCCACTGACTGAAAAAAGGCCCCTGGCTTTTGCTGTCACTGGTTTAGCTATTTGGATTAAATCCTAGTCTACCATATTTATCTCCTGAAGTCACTTTTCCTGTGCAGATCATGGTGTATACGTGTAATAAATAACCCTGACCAGACTGGACCTGAATATGTGAATTCCTTCACCTTGTCCATCTTTAGTAATGAATGGCGAAGCTTGTATGAGAGAAGGAAAGAGTTTTTTGAACACATTGAGTTTGATCAAATGTGGTGTTTGTTTAGTCTGTTTGTTGCTGACTCGGAGAGCAGCAACTACGAATCCAATCTGATGATTTCTGTAACTGAAAAAAAAAAAAAGCAAATAAAACTGACAGGCTGCCTAGAGGCTACAGATTTTATCCAAATATCTAGGTGGGTGTGTGGGTCTGGAGCTGAGCAGGGTTCTGGGGAGAGGCGGCCATGGGAGCAGCCTGGGTGGATGGGGCCATGAGCCGTCACCACGGCGGTGGCCGAGGTTCAGGGTTGGCTCTTTCTTCTCCTTGCCTGGTGACCTTGGCCGCATCACACAACTTAGTCAGTGTCCTTGGCTGTCAGATGAGAAAAACTGTCCCACTGTGAGGTTTAGAGTTAGAGGAGGTGGCCTTTGTATAACGCCGGCCGACACGCTGCCCGGCAGCAGGAGGCCCTTCTCCCCTGAGACCTCATTGCCTCTCTGGGGTCCTCTCCAGGGGCTTTGTGACTTTCTGCCTTGTGGTTTATTCTGCATTTAATGCCAGCTCTTTAGAGACAAGGTCTGTGTCAGATTCATCTTTGTCCCTTCTATAGTTTCTAGGGGACAAAATATTCTGTGACTGTTTGTTGAATGACTGTATGACTGAGTGATCCCGTGTAAGTGAGGTTTAAATATTTTTACTGTTCCTGGTAGGGATTTTAAGACATGATGCCTGATGCTGGCTGATGGGATGTGTGCTGTGAACATGGAAGTGTGTTGTGTGCCCAGATCTGGAGTTCATGGGTGTAGCTGGTGGATTGTTGCAGATTTGTGTCCATGTGCCTCAAAGCTAGAATCTGGGCAGGTCGTAAAGTAACCAATGAGTTTGTCCCACAGGGAGTGCCTAACTTTCCTGCAGTGGATCTGTCATGGGCCGCAGGTCTTTGTGAAAGGGAATTGAGAAATTATACAATTTCTCCACCAGTGAGTGATAAAGGGGCCCACAGTTTTTCATCATAATGAATCATTATGTGTTCAACTGCTTCAAAGTCTTGCTCTGCTCTTTGAGATTCTGAGGCGACTGGTGGCTTGCCCACACGTTGCCTTGTTTCTGAGTCCACCAGAAGCTCAAAGAGCTGTCCTCAGCTGGCCTTTGGCCTCAGAGAGATCTGGGTAGACACGATCACCTCGTGTGCCCCGTGGAGCCAGGGAGCCTTGAGAACATCGCACTCATCTGACTATTGGTGGTACTGGGACACATCACATGTTTAGACATGTCAGTTGACTTTGTCTTAGTGTTTTCAATCGCAGATTTGCCTCCTATACTAATATTTTTTATCTTAAGTATTAGTTGTGTTTAGTTTTTGTACAGTGATCCCTCTGCTCCCAAAGAGGGACTCAGACCAAAGTGTCAACCATGTCTTGCTTTCTTTACTAGAATGAACCGCTCTGATACCATCTCACATACGAGCAGCTCTGTGCCATTGTGGAGATGCATAAAGCGGTCCAAGTCTGTATGGTTCCCTCTTTCAGCTGCTTTCTTTACAATTACAGTATTCTACTCTACCTTCTCATTACTTTTCTGAGTTTATATTAAGTTCTAGTAAATCGCTGTGTAAAATAAAATCAAGGAATTAAAAAAAATGATTGAGAATATAAATCACATGGACTTCTCAGGTGGCACTAGTGGCCTGCCAATGCAGGAGACTGAGAAGTGAGTTTTATCCCTAAATCAGGAATATCCCCTGGAAGAGAGCATGGCAACCCACTCCGGTATTCTCGTTTGGAGAATCCCATGGACAGAGCAGCCTGGTGGGCTACAGTCCATGGGGTCACAAAGAGTCAGACATGACTGAAGTGACTTAGCGCGTGCACACACACACACACACACACACACACAAATAACATGCCTCAAATGCTATGGAGAAAATGAGCACTGAAGAGAAAATGGATTCACTGTAACTGCTGTGAGGGAGGGTTAGCATCTTGCCCTGTCGAGTTGAGTCCTGCCTTTGGCGAGACCTTGGTGGAGAGGTCAGTTCTGAGCCATTTGGGGTCACCATCTTGGAAGCCATGATTTCAGTGTGGGGGTGTTGGTGCCACAGACTCTCTAGCTGGTGTGCCCACCTTTCAGGACAAGACACTTTGTTTTCAATACAGGTCCTTGAAAACATTGTACTCGGAAGTCATCTGATTTCTGGATTAAATTGTAAGGAACCCATGTTTTGCTGTAAATGTGATGTGGAAGAAAAAAAAAATTCAAAGTTATCTTGCAGCTCAACTGAAACCAAACGCATCAACTACGGAGGTAGGAAGAACTAAAATGGTAAATGGAAAGGAACTTGGGGAGTGAGCCAGGTGGTGGGTAGGGGCATGAACCATGCCTCCATGGCTTCATTTTTATTTTGTTCTGCTTTTGAAACCAGTTAGATTAAGAGAAGTTGATAACAGAAAGTAACATTGAATTCCCAGAAATGAAGTGCATTTTTCTATTCTTGCTGCTGCTTTTCCTGTTTTTTGGTCTCAGACTTGTCTTTTTCATGCGATTACATGAGAGTGAGTGGTGGAGTTCATTAGCTCAGCCAGTAGAGGGGAATGACATCTGTGCCCACTCATAACGGTGTGAAGTCTTCTCCAACCCCCTTCGTTATGCTCCGGTGTGGTCGTAGCCTTGCACATCAGCGCTGTCCAGGGAGGGCAGGGCCCGTGATACGTGGGGAGGCGGCCTTCATTTTCTGAACTGTGTTCCCATAACTCCTTTGTTTTTATGGCCGTTTCTGACATCTGTTTCTCTGTCTCCGCCACTACATCCTTGTCCTTCTTTCAGTGTGTTTGTCTCTTGGCGAGAGCCTGGTATGTCCAGTGTCAGCCTTCTCTGTGCCCATTAAACCTAACAACCTCTTAGGTACCTCTTTTCTGGAACAATGATTTTCACAAAAGTCCTGTTTATGGAGGAAAAATACTAGATGATATCATTTGTTAAACCACCTATTCACCCTAGATGTCAGAACTTCTATTCCTGGCCGAGGCAAGTCCATAAGCAATCTCCTAGACTTGAAGCCCCAGCCACTTTGTTTCATAGAGCTTGTCTGTCACCTGTGTAGGTTCCCTGCTCTGACATTGGGGCCACTGCCTCATACCACATGGCCCCCCAAGCTCCATCAAGGAGGCACCATGATGTTTGAGTGGCATCGTTTGTTGGAGTTAGCTGTTCTTTGTGAACTGTCCTCTCTGAGCAGTATTCTTTTCTTCTGTGTCTTAAGTTATTTTGTGATTTAGATCAGGAAAAAAATATTGAATAGGAATTGCCAGTAACATTAGTTGATTTCATTTTCGGCTCTGAGAATCAAGGTGGATTCTTTTAGCACTAGATCACATCCCGTGCATTCCACTGGGTGAAGTTCTCCAAGTTGCTGGGGTCCGGGTCTGCCCTGAGAGGGGGAGGGAGCTCTTGGCAGGGAGGGGCTCTCGCTCCCTCATCCAAGAGAAGAGACCTTCTCCAGTTTACGGGGGTGGGTTCAGGTCTGAGGACTCCTGCTTGGCAAGGTAGACGAAAGAATGTGTTTATTAGGAACTGGCCGCAGAGCATAAATGGATGTTGAAATAGACCAGAACCAGGCGAAGCAGCCCACCAGCAGATAGCCATAAAATAAGGTTACAAAACAGAGCACATCCTTGCCCTGCCTGCCTGCTCTGAGCCTGGGGTCAGGCCCTCCGCCTGAGCCCCGCTTCCCAGCTGGTGCGTGCCTCACTCACACAGCCTCTCCGCCTCTCTCCCTGGCCCAGGCTTAGCCAAGGTGTCATGTCTCATCCTCTTGTTTGTAATATTTATTTCGGATTATTTGTCTGTGGGCCGGCTGCCTTTGAGCTCTTCTAGATGAGACCCAGGCTCTGTTCTGACATGCTGGGCTTCCTGGGAGGAGGACAGTGGGGAGGAATGGCCTGAGTGTGCTGTGGAATTCTCAACCCAGAGACCCCAAACCCACCACTGCCCCTCTTTCTTCCACAGATAATTCACCTCTTAAAAGACTGTCTTGACTCTGGCCCTTTCCAAGCCGTCTTCTGAGAAGAAAGGAAGTTTGCTTGTTCTCTGGGTTGCAGCCTCTGTCGCCAAGTCCAAACACAAGAAGAAATGACTGGGAATCAGACCATGGGGATACCACACTGCATGTTGCAGACATGCAGCCTGGAGGCAGTTTGGGACTCACTCTTAAACATCAGTCAGGTCTCCTCCGAGTGTCCACTTCCCGCAGGGTTGGTGTATGGCTGTGCCCACGGGGAGACAGAAGTTTGCTTTAATAACAAGATGAGTCAAGTACGTTTGTTTTTCTCCATCCTTTTCTATGGCTTGTAGAACATCTGGGAATTTTTAAAACTCCCTACCATAGCATAAATAGAGCCTTAAATATAATAATGTCATCAAGTCCTTGTGATTTTATGAGATAGAGGTAATTATGAAGAAAGTAACTGTCAAGTTCACGAGGCCGTCCCCATAATGATGGCATTTAAGGTCTTGAGTACAGTGCTTTTCAGTGTAAAGATAACACCTGATTACTCAGTCTTCTGCGGTCAGCAGCAGTAACTTATACGTGTGAAACTGAGCGCAGGGCTTCCCAAATAGAGTAAGTATTTCATTATTATTATTGGCCATCTCAAGGACTCGTTACAAATTCAGAGTTGGAGTTAACCCCAGGAAAGTATGTCAGAATTGCTGGGGGAATGAAGGAAGGAAAAGAAATATGAACTTTGTTTTCTGTACATGTGAAGATTAGGGGCAGTAAATACAGCAAGTCTTGTGATTCAGACCCAATTTACTGTTCTAACTTTTTAAGAAAAAAAAATGAAAAGAGGAGGAGGAATAATAATTTTCCTGTATTTTTTATGGCAGCTATAAATGTCTTCTTAAATAGGGCACCTGTTCAAAGGAATTTTTTCTTGTATGTAATGCTAGAGCAATGAAGCCAATGGAAAAACTTTGGAAGAATAAAATTCCAAGATTTGATACTTTCTGGGGAGGAGGTTGGAAAGGCAGTGATCTTTTAAGTTTTATTCTCTTGCAATTTTACTACTCACTGAAAACCATTTTCTAGTGATGGAAACACCCTAGGGACAAGGAGAGATGCTTTAGTCCACCTGCTGATGCTCGTACTCAGCTACTCCGCCTTCCAGAACCTCCAGTAAAATGTCTGTCATGGCTGATCAGTGTGTGCGCCTCAGTGACTCTCTCAGTGCATCAGGGCTTTGGAGCATTGATCAGGGCCAAGTTCTGTGGGATAGGAAATTGGAGTTTCTCTGTATTGAATTGGATACCTTCTTTATTGATTCACGTACATTTTGTGGAGAACCATGCAAAACCCTTTTAGAATTCAGACTGGAAAATATATTGAAACCTTCACACTAGTAAGATATTTCTTTCCTCCCATCCATCCATTTGTTCATCTATCTGTCTATTCATCTGTCCATTCATCCGTCCATCCATCCACACATCTGTCCATCCATCCATCCATCCATCCTCCCATCCATTCATCTTTCCATCCATCCATCATCTATCCATCCATCCTTCATCCATCCACCCATTCATCCTCCCATCCATCCATCTGAAGTTATGGAATATATATTACTGGTTGACTTACTTTTTTGCTTAGCCTAACTGATGGAAAACTGAGAGTTAAGTTTATAACTTAGAAGCTATATGCTCAACTTCTGTAACAAAAATAATAGTTATAATAGTTAAGATTTATTGAGTACTTACTAGGCTTCTTCCAAGATACTAAGCAAACACTTTACATAATTCTGTCATTTAACCCTTATTGCTGCCCTGTGGTAAGACCAGCACAATCCCTATTCAGCAGGCGATAGAGCTGAGGGTCACTGAGGCAGTTGTCTTGTGTAGGTGACAGCTAGTTAGTGTTGGAGCCCATGTTCAGCAGCCCATGTCCCAGCAGCCTATCCCGAGTCCTTGGCTCATAACAGTGTCTGAACCTCCTCCAGCCTGGGTCCTCTTTCACAACATTGTCATTCATAGTCTGGTTCTTTTATGATTCTTTGATAGGTCAGTTATAAGAGGGTCATTTGTTGTCAAGTGCTTCAAAGTTGCTTTAAGGTCAGATGTGAGACAAATAAGAGGAGCATTATACATAAAGTCAGTGATTATTTTATCTGACTGGCGCCTGCCCATGTTTTATCTTTGGAGGACCAGCTCCTCTCCTTAGCATGGGTTTCTACATGGAGCTGAGTTCCTTATTCCTTTTACCTGTAATCATTTAGGTTTTAAAATCATTTTGAATGATAAAGCATTTCAATCATGAAATGTAAATATTTTAAAAGATGGGCTGTGTGTGAATTTAGTTGCTTTAGTCCTGTCCAACTCTTTGTAATCCCACAGACTGTAGCCCTCCAGGCTCCTCTGTCCATGGGATTCTCCAGGCAAGAATACTGGAGTGGGCTGCCATGCCCTCCAGGGGATCTTCCTGACCCAGGGATCAAACTCACGTCTCTTGCATCTCCTGCATTGTAGACAGATACTTTATTCACTGAGTCACCTGGGAAGCCACCACCAAGATAAAAGAGTTGTTAACTTATAATTTCTCACTAAAAATAAATAAGATGTAAAGATTTATTTAAAGCCACCTTCTTTCTCATCCTTCTTCCTTTTGCCTTTCACAGAGGAAAACCATCCTGAAATCACCAGAGACATCCTGGCATTGATTACTTTCCATACATCTTTTGGGACTTTCCTCTAAGTTTATATCCACATAAATAAGTTATTGATATGCTTTAAAATGTGCTTAATTGATACTATATGATTTGGCTACTTGTTTTCACTTTATGTGATGTTTTTTGAGATACATCTATAGAAACATAATCCATTTATTTTAACTGCTCTATAATATTCCATAATATTAATCAGCAACTTTTATCCATTTCCTTCCAATGGACCTATGGTTTTGCTATTGCTGTCCACATTGCAGAGCTTTCCTGTGGTTTTCTGATAGGATTTGAGTGTGAGTGTGGTGAGGTTGGTAACCAGAGGGAAATTGCACTGGGAAGTACATGGTCATCTTTAATGCTGACCCAGCCAAATCGCTAACAATTTGAACCAGTGGCACTCTGGCAGAAGGCCTGGGAGCCATCCTGTCTTCCTGTGTCCCTGCAGCACTGTGTGGGGTCAGACCCACTAAGTTTTGTTGATCAGGCAGAGGTAGGTATTATCTCTTTCCTGTAACATGCATCCCCCTGATTACTAGTTCAGTTCAGTTCAGTTGCTTGGTCATGTCTGACTCTTTGTGACCCCATGGACTGCAGCACACCAGGCTTCCTAGATTACTAGAGAGGGCTTGAAATATTTACTTCTGTGGCATTTATTGAGCTTTTGTCATCTCTGAAATTCTGATTTTATATAATTTGCTTATTGCTGAGTTAATTTCATATTGATTGGTTGTATTCTTATATATCCTGGATAAAAAATCTTTTGTGAGTTACATGGTTTGAGTTGTAAATCTCTCTCTTGTGGATTAGCTCTTCACTTTGATTGTGGTATCTTTTGTCATGAAGAAGTTTTAATTTAATTTACTTTTATTTTTAAATTGGTTTTTCTTTCTTTTAAAATTTATCTTTGGCCACACCATACCCCGTGTGGTACCTTAGTTTTCGACCAAGGATCAAACCAATGCCCCCTGCTTTGAAAGTGCAGAGTCTTAACACTGGATGGCCAGGGAAGTCTCCCAGAGGTTTTAATTTTAATACCATCAAATGTGTTACTCTTTTTATGATTTTTTTTGTTTTAACTAAGTTTTCCATGCTGCAGTATCATAAAGATAAGCTCTTATGCACTTGTCGAGTTTTTTGTGTCTCACATTTAGGACTATAACTCGTGTTCAAGTTCTTTCTGGAACTTACATTAGATCTTGCGGAAAATACAGACAAAAGAAGTACTTGGAATAGAGAATAAAACGTTAGGGAATGATTGCTAGTTCTTTAAGTTCAAGAAGTTCTTTAAGCTTCTAATATAAATTGGATCTATTTATTTCATTCTTTTTCATAAATTCCATCTTTATATCTCTGTATGATTCATTACTGATAATTTCCTCAAACCTTCTAACTTAATACTTTTTCATTAATCTGTGTGTAATCTTCAACTGGACCTATTGAATTTTATATTCTAATCATTGTTTTTACTTGGGGAAGTTTTCGTTGGCCCCTCTAAGCGCTGCACATTCTTTATAAGGTTATAAGCCATTCTTGGACATCGTGTCTGTCTAAGTATCCCGTGTGACGGTCTCTGTAAAGTGTCTTGTTAGCTGCTGTTCTAGGCGTTCCACTTGTCCGTGTGCTCTTTGTGTCGACTCGTTGCCGCGCGGTTCTGTCTTCGTGTGTTTTGTATTTTAGGACTGTGAGATCATCTTTAGCTGAACTTTAGCTGTTGAGATCCTGTTGGATTTGAGGTTGGTGGGCCTTTCCCAGAATGGTTTTATGCCTGTTTTTGTGAGAATTACTGAAGGTGGTCCTGTTGTTTACAGGATTACTAGAGTGTCTTGGTGGGCCATTTTAAACCCCACACACCAGTGTTTTGTTGTCTGGAATTTATAGTCTTAGGTGGTTGCTGTTGTTTTCCTTCCATAGCCCAGGGTGAGACGGACAAGAATTTGTATCCTCGTGGGAGGGTCCTTGTCCATCTCTTCACCGGGGACGTAGTCCTGGGTGTCTGGCCCTTCGCAGTGAGTTGGTTTGAGCTCCCACCATGACTGGGACCACTGCCTGCTTCCTGTTATGTTGATGTGATAACCTGGCCTCAAGATGGCAACACCCGCCCAGCCCTAGGGGCACGGGTCACCTCGGGGATTTCAGCCATCTCCTTATACTAGGTGCCTTGAGTTTTCTCTTTCTTTCTTCAAGCTCAGCTCTAGTTGATTTGGTTTTACTTTTTAACCTACCCACTCTGGGTACTCATGATGAAATAATGTTCAGGTTATCTGAGTTGCTGGTATTTGCAACAGGAGCTTGAATCTTTCACACTCTGTTCAGGGAGTAGAGCCCCATGGACCCTTGTGGACCCCTGGGCACTCCCAGCCTTAAGATGGGCTTCTCTGGAGTTTCCAGATTCTGGCTCTTCTGGAGAAATCATCCTAGTCTGCTTGTTGAGGGCTTGTCTCATCTCGCGCATTGAATGTCTTTGGGCCCCATTTACTCCGTGAACTGTGATGGTGCAAATCCAGCCCTGTCTCCCAATACCCTCTCTTCAAGTGCTGAGCCCTGTATCTGTCTGCTTTCCCGTTGTGATCTGCCATTAAGATGTCATTTCCCTTTCATATTTCTTTAGTCTCAAATCAGCTTCTAAAATCTCAACGTTTCTTTCAAAGATACCTCTCCTGTCTTCCTTTATTTTGATTTCATTATTAAAAAACACTCCCCATCTGATAATAGGTCTAAACCTGCTTTTCCAGCCAGTCTAGTTTCTCTTTGATTATTCAAGCAGACAGAGTTCCTCGGTGCAGAGTATTCTGGGCACCAGCCTTTTAAAGCCCAGGCTTCACGTTTGGATCTGTCTGTAGTTATTTCATCATGTTATTTCTTTTTCTCAGCTCAAGATTGTGGCACATTCTCTTTTTAATGAATGCCTTTGTCATTCAAAACTGTTCAGTGGGCACCTGCTCTGGACAAGATATTTTTCTGGATCCTTGGGAGATACCTGTGAATGAGACAATTCTCCTTTTCTGTCATAATTAATAAAATGTTATGATCCTCCTAAGGATAAAATCGCAGTTCATGTCTCCGAAACCTAATAGTCAGATCCTAACATAATTCATGAAATTGGCTGTGCTGGTGTGAGAGCTTGTGGGTTTGGGTGCTTCCGCAGCTGCTGGACACACAGGGCTCAGGCCCTTTCAGACCCTCCTGGCCCCTGAACTCAGGCTGTAGGGTCGCGAGCCTCACTGTCAGCATCAGCCCACAGCCCAGCACAGCCCAGCACCCGTGGGCTCTGCAACCCCGTATCTGTGTCCAAGCCTCCTGGCTGCTTAAAAGCCCGTGGGTGGGAGGGGCATCTTCTTCCCACAGGAGGGTCCTGGCCTGTGTGGAGCCCCCACGCCAGCCTGCTTTGCAAGGCTGCCATCTGTCCCAACTGCTGCTGGCCCCATGTGGCCAGTATCCACTGAATCCGCACTGATGGGGCTGGGGGAGTGGGCACCAGGCTGGGGGTAGGCCCGAGCCCCAACTCTTTCCCCCTGGGAGGAGGGAGAGAAGCAGCAGTGCCATCCTCACTGGGTTCCCCCCCAGAGACAGCAGGAGCGAGAGTGTGTTGGGGAAATGTGCCCCTAGTGAGGATCCTCCCAGTGTAGCTCTTAGAATCCGGGGGTCAGCATTGGCCTAATTACAGTTTCAACAAAATTCATGCTCTTGGCCTTGTGGAGATACTATAATTAATTGTAGTTTTACTCTTTCAAACTTTGGAGGCATCAGTGGCTGCTGCTCAACTTAAAGGATGATGTAATGATGTATCAGGGCTTACCAGGCAGCTGGTAAATGATGGTAAAGAATCCGCCTGCAACACAGGAGACACAGGTTCAATTCCTGGGTCGGGAAGATCCCCTGGAAGAGGAAATGGCTACCCACTCCAGTATTCTTGCCTGTAGAATTCCACGGACAGAGGAGCCTGGTGGGCTACAGTCTATAGGGTCACAAAGAGTCAGACACAACTGGAGCGACTGAGCATGCACACACAGAATGTGTTGGGTAGTTTTTTCTTTTATCGTAAAACTGAAACAAGGACACAGGGATTGGATTGAAATCTCTTGGAGAAAATACAACACAGAATAATATGAGTTTTCAATGACGTCATAGATGGTGAAATAGTTCCTGATCAATACAGTGACTCTCGGTGTATTTTGTTCCCAAGAGCTCCAGGCTCTGGTTTAGGTTTACCAAAATCACAGCCTCTACTCTTGAAAGTCTCTTATTTGCAGAAACTTGCATTTTGGGAGAATTTTCAAAACTTTCTCATTTTCCCCTTTCCCAAGTGTTTCTGCCTTCCTCGGCCTCCAATGCATACTGTCTACTGCAGAGACTAACGTTGGTTCTCAGAGAGTGTCAATTTATTCTGACAGTAATTCCTGGCAGTACAGTCCTGGTCCACTTTCCTCCTAGTCTTGTACACACCATGTCATCTTTATCGTTTTAACACTGTTGAGTTCAATAGAACTGTTAATTTTGCTTACTTCATATTGATCTGGATCTACATTTCTCCTGATTATGAATCCAAGGATAGATTTTTTACTTTACCATTTATTTTGCTGACTAGATAACTTACTGAAGTAAGAATTTGAGACACCACTGAGCAGCTTCATGTGTTAGCAAATTAGCGAAGACAAGCACCTAAAACCCCATTGTTAAAGCTCTGTTCAGGCCAGACACCATGTTCCCTGGGCCTGTGTTGTGAGATTTGAAGCAGAATCCTACTCAGTGAGGCCTGTAGCTGATTATCAGTCAGGGGAAAAGCGAGAAAATCAGGAAAGTGAAAACTCTGAACATGGACCTGATAAGACTTCAAAACTATGGGAGGATTTCTTGACCTCCCTTAAGAATAATAGTAAAAATGACTATCCCAGAAATTGTGTAAGTTTGCAATAACCTGCTGACGGCGAGAGTCTCCTGGAGGTGTTATCATGCTACTCTGAGAGACAGTTTATGGAGGTGGTTTTATGATACATTCCTGAAAAGCCTCCAGATTTCAAGTATGCAATATAAACCTCCTTATGAAAACTGCAGGACTCACCCATTTTATAAATAGTACCACACCTACCTCAGATTAAATAGGATTTCCACATTTCAGCATGGCCAGTGAACCATAAGAGGTGGACGCAGGGAGCCCGCTGGCAGGTCTGTATGTCCGGATCTGTCTGGTGATTTAGGTGGGATGGCCTTGAACCTGCGGCCTCACAGTTCCTTTAGGCTCTTAAAAGTGAGTGAAGACCTGAGAATCTTTGTCGGTGTGAGTTATACCTATCAACATGGACTGTCTTGAACAATGAAACCGAGAAAAACTTAAATTACAATATACATGAGATTGAGCCCCAGGAGTGTCAGACCAGAGGGCCAACACTCACCATGTTGCCTCAGGAAAAGCTCGCTTGCCTCCTAGAAGATGAGAGGGGAGGCATGTGGTGCCCACTGAGGTCAGGAGCAGGATTTGACCTCCTAGACTCCCTGAGAGGGTGCCCAGACCACACTGGGGAATCACTGGTTTAAAGGACTTGATGCTGTTATTTAACACTCATCCATACTTAGCAGGAACTTGATTAGTAATAGGTGGTGAATTATTTCAGAACCTGGTTTCTGATCACGCTGTTGGGGTCAGCAGGCTTCTATGTGAGGCCCTGTTCTCTGAGTCTCCAGCTGAGGTCTTGGGCGAGTCCTTGAAGCTTTCAGAGCCCTCTCTTCCTGAGTGAAAGTGGGGCTCTCAGGGTTATTGTGAGGGCACTGGCAACCAGCCTGCTACCCGGCACGCGACAGGCACCCAGCCCATGGTGGTTATGGTGGAAGACACCAAGGTGCCCACAGCTGGGCACTGCTGCCCGCCCTCCCAAGGAGGGTTTCTCATCCCTGGAGGAGCAGAGAGCTCTCCCAGAAGCACAGCTGCAGAAGAGAAGCAGAGGATGTGGTTCAGCCCCCGCCGCCCTCCCACACCCATCCCCCACCCCCGCCTGAGTCTTCCTCTGTGCAGTGTTTATCTTTAAGAGCTTTGATCTAAAGAGAGCAATTCCGTGCACTTCCCAAGTCCAGGCTTATTTGGTTCCCTGTATTTATACTGACTTTGTTGTTCTGTTAGAATTTTACTGCTATTAACACAGTAATGACTACCTCCTTTTCCTTCCCTTGACCCCCCTCTGTCCTTCTCAGCTTGGATTTCTCAGCACTGTCCCAGCTCTGCCATGGCGGCATTCCTGCTTCACACTCACCTTGACCGTGGAGCCGGGGTTTGATATGATTCTTTTCCACACGTGGCGTTTTGTCCTGGCCATTGTCTGTGTGTCTAGGCTGGTGTCTGGGGCCCAAGGGATGATGGACAAGGGCCCCTTTGCCTTGGATTCCTTTTAAGGGCAGCCGAGGTGGGCTGCTGGTGCAGGGGGTGGAAGCTGTCTGTGAAGAGGTGGTGGACAGGTCCCCAACTGGGTGAGGAGACGGTCTCATGTCCCAGGGCCCTGGGCGGGGGCAGGGTCCCCTCTGAGCCTTGGGCAAGGCTTGTACCACAGATGGTGTGACAGTGAGTCTTCTGTAAGAGTCTGGCATGACCCTTGCTGGGCTTGTCTGAAATTGAAGGAAGGTCCCACCCTTCAGGTTCCTGAGATTACAGACTCTTGTGAACACGGCTTTCCTTGTTTGCAGCGATCAGTCGTTACTTCTCGAGCTCCTCCTGCGTGGTGGGTGCTCTGTTGGCCCCGAGTGACTGGTGTACCATGAGCCCCATACCAGCTCTGGTAGAGGAGAGGTGGTCTGGTCAGTCAGCCAAGACGTGGGGATGTAGGAAGATGAACCAGACATGGGAACAGGACACTCTTTTCAGTTTGAGCATCCTTTCTGAGATCGTGGTCAGATGTCCAGATGAGAGGCTCGTGGTGACCTTCCTGTTGGGTGTTCTCGGAATCCTGGATGGCAGGATAGCACAGTGTCTGAGCAGCTCTGAGTTCTGGTCCTGGATGTACCCCCTGATCCCCCTGCTTCCCAGCTGGGTGGGAGGGGTCTGCCCCTCCGTGCAGCGTCCTCTGCGAGGTCAGGCTCCAGCGTGCATGTCACAGCGTCACTCGTCTGCGCGGGGAGTGGCTCTGGGTGCCTGGTGTGTCGGTTCAGCACCGCACATCAGCCCACATCCTGCTCAATTCCCAGACGAGCAGGGCCCCTGGCCTGAGTGCCACGGCAGGTGTGTGGCGGCCTGCAGGCCAAGGGCCAGTCCTGAGCTGCGGGCTGCAGGCAAGACTGAAGATGGGCCCATCCTGGCCCTCAGGCGCATTTCAGATTCACCCAGGCTTGGGTTTGAACCCATCTTTGTTGCTGGCCTGCTGTGTGGGTTTGGCCAAGTGACTTAAACTCTCTGTGCCTCTGTCCCACCACCCACAGACGTGTGGGTCACAGCCTTGCCTCCCTTGCAGCGGGTGTGAGCTCAGAGGAATGGTCAGTCTCAGGCGCTCAGCAGAGGGGCTGGCGGATGTGGAGCGCCCAGGAGACCACTGTGGTTCCCCGCTTGGGGACCTTGCCGGCCACACTTGCTCTTTGTAGCTCTGCAGCTTGCTCTGAGGGCAGACTCCAGATGCTGGCCACAGGGGGCGATGGGCACGCACGGGGCTGCCAGCCTCAGTGGTGCCTTGGTGACCTCGGTTTTCATGATCATGGGGCTGCCAGCTTCTGTGGTGGCCCTGGTAACTCCAGTTTTCACAATCATAGGGCTGCCAGCTTCGGCGGTGCCCCAGTGACCCCAGCTTTCAGGTTCATGGGGCTGCCAGCCTCTAGGGTGGCCTGGTGACCCCAGTTTTCAGGATTACGGAGGTGCCAGCCTCAGCGGTGCCCCAGTGACCCCTGAGTTTCATGATCACAGGGCTGCCAGCCTCTGTGGTGCCCCTATGACCCTGGTTTTCATGATCATGGGGCTGCCAGCCTCTGTGGTGCCCAGTGACCCCAGTTTTCATGATCATTAGATGATTCTCACCTTCTGAGTCTAAGCTCCTCATTATCCACCAGTCACCATGGCTGCCCGTTGCTCACCTCTGCGAAGCTTGTGGATTCTGATTGCTGCTTGAGACAGGGGAGGGGCCGCCGCCCCCAGGCCTGGGGATCCCACGTCCATGCCAGACCTGTCCACCACCTGCCTGTCTACTTTGTCTTCTTGCCACTCAGGCCATCTATACCGCGTTCTGCCCCCTGGTAGAGTCCAGTATCTTCCTGTGGTCTAAGAAGAAAGCCTGTTGCTTGCCTGCGCCTCTGGAGGGGGTGAGTCCCACGGGAGCACGCATCCCTGTCCGAGGCCCACAGTTGCACTGGGTTGACCAGGCCACATGGGCTGCGGGCAGTGGCCTTGGAGCTGCGGTTGGCAGTGGGTGGTAGATGCCCACTCTGGAGTCTGGTCAACCTGAAGCAAGCCTGAGGGGCATACTGGTCCCCAGGACCTTTATCATGGACACAGCAGTCATCTTGGAGACGCGTCCTTGTCATGGAAGTCTTACCCTCGTGGTCACTCTCTGCTTCCGTGAGCGTGTGGATGGCTCTTTAACCAAAACTACACTCTGTCGCCCATTAGGCTCTGGGACCAGACACCCTGTGGTCAGGAGAGCCTGGGTGTGTGCAGGATCCTGTCCTGGTGCCTGGTGGATGCTCCATTAGAGGGGACACGTGGAGGAAACCAAGGCAGCTCCGAGATGCTCAGTCCTGGACAAAGGAGCTTAATACCCAGCCTCCCGCTCCTAAGTGTGAAGTGATGGGAGTGACCGGGGACGAGATGACACTGCACTCACCCCCAGGGTTCACCACCAGCGACTGCACTGGAAGGCTGGCTGGTGGCCTGGCGGGGATGCTCCTGGCCCAGCGGGAAGCCCCTCAGTGCGCAGGCCTGGGGCCCCCACAGTGGCATCTGCATGCGGGTCACCTCTGGCCAGGGCTCCTGTGCTGACCTACACGCACGGGGCCCTGCAGGTCGGGTGCTGTCCACTCGTCCTCCGCATGACATGCCCATTTTCTTTGAGGTGCTGTTGGCAAGGCCGCTCCTGCTGGGCCTGCGGTGCTGTTGCAGCTTTCAGACGGGAAGCCTTCTGAAGACATCAGACAGAATGATGGAAGCATCTCGTCTGGATCAGTAGGACTTTACCCATGTAGGGAAGGTGGAAACCAGGGGAGGTGGGAAGGGAAGAGACAGGAGGGCAGGGAGGGGCACCTGGCTGCCCAGAAGCAGTGTGTATTCCCCTGCAGACCCGTCGTCTGGATCTGGGTGGGCGGGCCCTGCTCTCCTGTCTCTGAGGCCTTGAACACAGAGCCAGACTTCCTGCTGGGACCAACCTGGATTTGCGTCCGGGCTTATGGAGGCTTAAGCCGGGGCTGGTGTCCAAGCCAGTCTCCTCATCCGTGAAATGAAGATGGACAGAGGGCTCCCAGCCTCGCGCCTCTTTCCTCATCTTCGTTGGACTGCCCCTGGGCTGAGCAGCCCTGCCCAGGAGGCATTTCCTTCCTGGGCCTGCTGCCAGGCACCATTGCTGGGGCGTGTGGGGTTAGTCCCCAGAGGGCGCAGGTCTCCTGTGGGCTGCCTGTCCGTGGCTCCATCTGGCACAGACAGCAGTCTGTCTGCTAGAGTTGCTTCTCTTTCCCAGATGATGAAGGGGGCACACATCTTGCTTTGATGGAAACGTGGGCTGGCGTTTACCTGTCCCCGAGGTGCTGTGTGGTGGTGTTTATACGACGTCAGCGCAGAGATGCCCGGGATGGAGGAGTGCGGCTCGTGGGTGCCTTTCAGCCAGAGAATAGGGCCCAAAGTGTGGTTCAGACCCTTCTTATATGGTCCTGTTGTAGGGTTGGAACATGATTTGTGCTTGCTCTGATTTGTTCCTGGTGATATGTAAAAGTGATAGCTGTGAACACAGAGCGCGGAGATTCTGCATGAGAACACACCAGGGCTGCTTTTATGGGATGGAAGGGGGTCCCCTTGCCCACGTATATTAAAGTGTGCACCTGCCTTCAATAAGCCCGAGTCAGCATCTGGGGCTGCACCGCGTGCCAAGTGTGCCTTGTAAACCCACAGTAAAAGAGCAGACGTGTTTCTGGGCAGAGGAAAGACTGAAGAGGTTGAGCAGAGATTTGGGAGCTGAAAATGAGCGCCCGAGCCAACAAAACACTCTTATTTCGGAGAGTAACCGCTGCCTGTGTGTGAAGTAAGATCTGCTGAATGCTCGGCATCGTTAGAAGCTGTGATGTCACATGGAGTTTGCCGCTGAAAATAAGACCTGCTCCTTCAGCCATCGTGGGAAACTGAGGCCCGCAGCCGACCAGGCCAGCTGGTCCCATGACCCATTTCAGGCTCGATAAGAAAATTATGTGGTCAGTGGCTGGTTGCCTGTTATCCATTACCTCACCTGACTCAGAGCCCTGCTGGTGATGATGGATCCACGGCTGTGTGATTACTCCGTGAGCAGTCAGTTCTGCCAGGGTGTGTGTGTGTGTGTGCACGCATGTGTGTCTGTGCATATGTGCATGTGTGTGTGTGTCTGTGCATATGTGCATGTGTGTGTGTGTCTGTGTGCACTTACTTGTTTAGATGTGAGGCCTGGAGTCAAAGGGGACCACACTCTGGGAAGTAGCTTGTAGGACAGTCTGCGGTCTTCCAGGTCAAGGAGAAGAAGAAACGAAGAAGTGCTGATAGGACGGATGTTACCGCCCTTCCCTGGCTGAGTCACCTTCAGAGGACAAGTTGGTTTATAAATGGAGCCTCCATAGGGCGCACAGGAGGGGAAAGTGTAGAACATTTAGTAAAAACTGTCTTTGGGTTCAAGGTAGAGGAGACACAGTCGTAAATGCATGTGGACTCACTTACCCAGAGGTGGCTGTCTTAAGCGCTGGACTGTCCAGCAAATCCAGTGACTGACACTCAAAGTCTGCTCGAGTGTGTCCTTTGTCTCTTGGGCTTGCTGGCCCTCAGGGGCTGCTCAAAGCCCTGCTGCGTGGTGACCGGTGTCAGCCACAGTTAAAGCAGATCCTAAGAGTGGGAGGCCACTGGATGTTGGTTTTGAATCAGCACAGGTTTTCTGTTTTCTGAGAGGCAACGGAACAACTGCAAATGTATGGATGGATTTCCTGGAAAATTGCATACACAACCTTACATCTTACACTTTATAAAACTCGAAGACGTTGAAGATATAGGTTCTTGCAGGTGCATTGGTCTCTGGGAAGCCATCTCTGAAACAGAGTCAGCATTTCTGGGCTCACTGGTCCTTGATGAGCAGTGATGGGGGTGCCGCGGTTGCCTTACTTTCGCTCTTTGCCGCCTGTATCTGTGCTTGTGCATTCACACGTGTGTCTTGGTGAAACTTTACAGTGAAGGAAAGTGTGAGATTTGATAGGCAATCCAAAGTAGGATCATTTTTATTCTAATGGCACTGAGCTTGTGATGTATCTCCGAGTCTGGATAATATGGAAACAGTGAGTATGCAGGCAAAAGAATTCTACCAGTGGACTGGGGAGCATTGGACTTGTAGGAAAGAGACCTCATAAGATTTTCCTATTTGCCTTTAAAGAAAGAATCTGTCTATAAATGTAGAAAGGTATAGCTCTCCAGATGTTCTCAAACAATTGGTTATGTATTAAAAATGTAAGCTACTGTTTTGGTCTTTGAAATGGGGAATAAAATGACTTATGATGGTTTCTGAAGCCACAACAGCACTGACATATGTTTCCAATGATGGTGGTCTAGCAGGCATTATGTTCTGACTATAAATTATTTGTTGCAAATTGAGAATGAGTTGTCTGAAAGAGGTGGATGGAATTTGGTGTTCTGTACCATGCTCCCAAAGCTCTAGACTTGGATTCTCACACCCGGGGTTTTCATACTAAAATTTGTAGTGTTGTCCCAAAGGCTGAAAGAGTCCTGTGCGTGAGGAACATGCAGTGGAAAGGGCTGGATGAAGGCAGCATCACGGGCCACCTGGGGGAGAGGCTGCTGGATGCCAGCCTCCACTTTCACACTGAGCGTCCAGCCTCCTGTTCAAGACGGAAAGATGGTGAGCGGCATTTCGTTCTGCTCAGTCAGTTTGGAAGCTGTATTGCTTACAGTTTGACCCAGCATGGCCAGAGGATCTAGACAGTCCAGTCCCGAAGTCATATTCACTCCTTTTTTTGTTTCCATGGGTTGCGAGCTACTTTATTCCCTTTCTTTGTGTGTTTAGGACTCGTTCATTTGCTCCTAGACACGAAGCCCTAGTTGGAAGTTGGTAGGTTAAGTGGGTTCACCTTAAGAAAAACATTTTTCTTCTTTTTAATTTTTGGCTTTTACAACTCTCAAAATGGGCCCCTAAATTCCCTAATGTTCTAGACAAAGCAGAAAATTGTAATTATTTTTAAGTCACTACATAAATCTCCAGAGCATTTTCCAGTGTGTTTCTGATGGCCGGCTAAACAGTTTATATTTCTTTTAATTCCTCTGTGATGGAAAAGTAAATAAGTAACCCAAATTTAAATAACAGCAATCACTGAGAATACTAATATCTGTCAATCATCTTTATTCACAAATGAAAGCTCTGTATAGGGGGCAACTTTAAGGAAGAATGAAATAAGTGCTATCTTGGTTGATTAGCTACAAAATCCATAAAAGGCTAAGGCAAATTAGAATCAAATTTTAAAGAATTTATTTCATTTTTCCAATTACATAAAAATTCAAAACAGACCCATCTACTTGGTGGATTCGATTTTCATATGGCTGCGATGCAGTTGGTATTTTGGAGCGAAGACTGAGGAAATCTTGAAGCAATCTGATGAGATTTCCTGACCGGCACACACCCCAGGCTGCCCACCTCAAGGCACTTTGGCATTTCCATTAGTGACACAGGCTGTCTGGAACAAATGACTTTACTGCGGGTATTTGTCTGAGCCGCGTGGCTGGGCTGGTGGCTTGGCGAGGCCAGGTCCTTGCAGGTGCCCTCGGGCCGTCTGCAAACACGCAAGTGTGACGTGAGGAGGGCTGGGCAGCAGTGGCCTTGAAAGTGGGAACGGCCAGGCATTCCCGGTGCTCTGTGCAGAGAGGCAGTGGAGAAGCTCGGGACCCAGGGGCTGCTGGAGGAGGGGCAGGATGGCCTCTGCCCCTGGACGTTGTCCCCCGAAGGGAAAACTGTGGCTTTTTCAAGAACGTGCTGGCAGTGGGTCAGGGACCCACACCAAACTTCTCACCTGCGTTTGGGATCGCTTCTCAGCTCCCATGGGGGACGGACGAGGGGAGAAACTGGAGGCGGTGCTGTTCTTTCCCACAGTCTTGCTGTGGACTCAGCAGGATGGTGTGTGGGTGCGGGACCCAGGGAGGCCTGTACCAGCGCAGACCCAGGCTTCCTGTCATCTGTCACAAGACTGTGGCCATCCTGCTCTCTCTCCTGTTGCTCCCGGGACCCCAGAGCACCTTCTCCTGCATCTTGTTTCTCATCTCCTTCTATCTTTTCACCCATTGGCCCCTCCAGGACCTCCCTGGCGTGCACGTGCTACCAAGTCAGAGAGGGAAGCTCCTCCCTCTGGCGGCCGGTCGGAGTGGCTGAGCTCTGAGGCTCTGTCTGTCCGTCATGGTGGCCCTGGATACTGGATGTGGGACCTTGCAGGTGTGTGTGGCCCTGGTGTGGAAGACATCTGCCACATGCCTCTGCAGCTCTCGGGGGCTGGTGGGAGTTCACGTGGGGTTCCCTGGACAGGGGAGGGCGAGGCGGGAGCAGTGTCTCGAGGATGCACTGTGGCTTTCCTTGGACCAGACACCAGCCAGGGGCCATTTCCTAGGTTGCTGGAGACCCACTGCTGAGGCTCGGGGCCAGTGCACGTGGAGATGAGGTTTCAGGAATGTGCGCGACTTGGCGGGGGCTGGGACCTCCAGGAGGGGTTTGGAGCAGCAGCGTATAGGGCCTGACAGGAAGGGCCTGACAGGACTAGTGGGTCCTGGGGATTCCAGGCTTTGTCCTGTGCTCTCAAGGAAGCTGGGGATTGCAGCCACAAAGGCCAGCTGTGCATGATCATGGCCTGTAGCAGGCTGAGTGCAGGTCGGCCGGGACAGGCAGTGAGTTACTCCGAATGTGTGTCTGGCACTGATCGTGTGCTAATCGGGTGGCCATGAGGTAGCCTGGAGCTTGGGGTGACCCCGAGGCTTGTGGCAGTGCTGTCCAGGGTGTTGGTGGACTTCCTGAAAAATCAAAACTTTGAGAAGTTGGAAGCACAGATTGCAGTTTTCACCTGACTTCATGGGGGTGGTTCTGGGGCATCAGGTTAGGGAGGGCTGAGGTTTAGCTAATGGTGGACTGCCCCCTCCTCCTCCTCTAGAATCCAAATCTGGAGAGCACGTGGGCTTCTTTGGGCTGCAGGGTGGCTCACTGGCTCACGTTGGAGCCTGGAGGTGGAAGCATCAGCTGTCTTATCTCAAAGAGGCCAGAGAAGCAGGATGAGCAGCGTCAAAGAGAACAGGCAGAGATCTGCCTCTGCTTCTCTTACTTGTGACTGTCCCCGAGGACACAGGAAACACCTTGTGCCCAAAACTGGCTGGGCAGAGAGAAGTCAGGAAGGCCCTGGCATCCTTCTGAGTGAAGCGTGTGCTTTCTTCCTGATAACAAAGTCTTCCAGGTGAAGGAGGGCAGAGATGTAGATACAGACGCACCGATATCTAAAGTCCACCCCAGAAGACTGCGAAGAGAAGGAGGGAAGAGAAGCAAATGCTTCCCTTATCGTGTGCTCTGCCAGGCAGGAGAGGGCAAGGAGGGCCAGTGTGCACCCAGGGATTGATTGTGCAAGACTTTCGAGAAGCCTGCGTCAAGGGCCGGGGATGGACTCAGTTCCAAGAAGCGATGGGCAGGAAGCTGGCGAAGGTCAGGTGGGCCCCCAGGCTGGCCCAGCTTCTGCAGCGTCCTGGCAGGTCGTCCTGGGTAGCCCCCAGCTGTGCCCACAGGATTCCCAGTGGTTTCAGCTGCTGCTGATGCTGAAGTGCTGTTGGAGACACTGATTGCAGGCGACCCCAGAACATTTGGTTCAGGCAAGGCAGTGTGCTCAGCTCTCTCTAGAAGTGCTCTGCTGCATGCCAGGTATGCGGTAGCAGGTGCGTCTGGGGAGCGAACCCTGAAGCCAGGCAACATCCCCCCTCCCCACCCCCCACTGCCACCCCATGGGTGGGAGAGATGTCTGCTTGCGTCTGTTTTGAGGTTATTTATCCCCCTCCGCCTGCCCTGTTCAATAAGCCACTATCAACAGAATGTTGTTTCAAAGACAGGTCAGCCCTCCTGAACTTTAACATTTTGTGATTTCAGAAGTCTCCACCCTCTAGTTAATATTATTTTAAAAAGATATTTAAAAAATGTTTTTTAAAAACTCCCACCATGCCACGTTTCTCCCCAGGTCTTTATCCAAAGCAGAGAGCTGTTGGGCACTAAGTCAGACTGTCTTCTCTTGGGTAGGAGGTGGGCCAGGTGAGGAGAGAAGATTTATGGGGGCGGCCACCAAGGCCAAGGCAAAAGACAAGAGGAAAAATCAAGAATTTTTCTGTACTTATGATCACTGATTAAAATTGCAGTTAGATGTACAGGAAGGGTAGAATGATGAGGTAATGGGCTTTAATCACATCATGAATGCTGAGTGAAAGTGGAAAGAAAAAAACTGCATTTACTTTTGTGGTCAAAGATAGTCGGCACCCTATAGAGTTAAGGAGTAAGTATATTCACATTTAAACACAGTTTACAAACTGTCTTCTTGCTTCCAGTTCTTCAGAAACTTTATGAAAATCTTCAGAAATTCAACCACCTCTTCATTTTTTCAAGAAGATTTTCTTCTTGTCTTTGATATCCCTAAAAATCATGCCGATGTGAATGTCCTGAGGCGTCTACATGGATGGGATGCCAGTGGTCCATGTTTTGGGGCCAGCAACCCATGTTTTGGGGCCAGCAGCCCGTGTTTTGGGACCAGCAGCCCGTGTTTTAAAAGCTTTCTTGGTGATTCTGCTGCAGGTCAGGTGAAGCTTACTGACTTGGATTAGTTTCCTGCAGTTGGCTGCAGGACAGACGCAGGCTTGGTGGTGTGGTGTGGGTGCCCGAGATGAGTTCTCCAAGCGTGGTTCCTGGAGACCCAGACCCACCCAATCAGGAGCTCGGGGGCACCAGCAGTTAGGAACTCGGGGGTGGTACCAGCAGCCTGCCCCTTTGGGTGACGTTTGAGAACCGCTCTTCTAGACCGCTGGTTCTCAGACTCCCATGAGCTCGAGGAGCCCTGGGGTTCTATTAGGACGAGGCTGTGGTCTGGGGTCTGGGTGGGCTCTAGCGTCTGCAGCTCTAGTGCGTTTCCAGGTGCTGCCCACATGGCTGACCGTGGACCACCCTCAGAGCAGCCAGGTTCTGAGATGTTCTGGTCCCCAGATTTCATCTGTTTAAATGCAGAAAGTGGCATTCGAACCAGAATGTCATTTTCCTGTCTTGACAGCCAGACCTAAGTAAATTATCTCCTTGAGTGAACCCGATGACACTGTGCGTTCCTGAGTGTAAAAGCCTGAGGATGTAGCTAGGGTTGTTTGCTTTCTCTCTGATGTGTAGTAAGCACTTAGTGAATGCTCCAGGGAGAACGCATGGGGACCTACCCAAGGCTCCCCCATGGACTGATGCCTGGGCAGGGAGGAGCACTGTTCTGTGGAACTCTTTTCAGCCACAAGCAGGAGCCAGAAAGAGGCCTGTGCACACATCGACGACCCTGGGGGCCCCGGAAAGAGCCAGAAGTTCTCAGCATTTGAGTTTCTCTGAGATGCTTATACTGCTGTCAACACTTGGCTCATTTTTCCCTTTGGCTTAAATTCACCCTTTTAATCAACTTTCATTCTGACATGGCTCTGTGAACTCAGCACCAGTCATTTTTGCTAAATCCTGTCTCTTCCTCCAAGGCCCCTTTTAAACAGCCCCTGAGGCTGGGGCGGGGGAAGGCTTATGGGTAAGGAGGGGATGAGGACGGCCCTCCTGCATGCCGGCTTGTGGCCTCTCCCCTGCCCCCATGCCTCGCCTGGTTCCTCCTTCGTTCTAGCACGGGTCTGTCTAGTAGACGCATAACACTTGTCCTCTGCAGGCATCTCACCCTGCCTCATGCCTGCTTCACACCCAGTCCTGGCCCTTGAAAGACGTACAGCCCAGGGCTGCTTTCTGGTTGGGAAGATCTAGGCTGTTGGTCGTCCACCTTTTGCAAATCTCAGGAAAGAGAGTGTAGGCACATCTACTCACAGGCAGGTTTACAAGTGCTCTTAAGACACCCAGCGGTTTGCAAACGTCAGGTGTGACGGGTGGTCTAGGTCCCTTCCAGCACTGCTGGAGCCTCTCCCGCTGGGTTCCAGCCTTGCTGAGCTGCTGTCATGAGGGCCTCCTGGCACCTGTGGGGTCCTCCTGGGACGCCATCCCCCCCACCCCCTCCCACTTCTTTCTGCAGCTGCCGGCTGTGCAGCAGCTCAGCGAGTCGGGGTTGCGAGCTCTGGAGCTTGTCAGCTTAGCTTGCTTTGTGGTACACGCAGCATGGCCCTGTAAGTATGCCCAGACCTTACAGACCCTGTGAAAGGAACGCGTCAAAGCTTCCTCCTGCCATGTTGTCGGGACAACAGAAGGTCCGCTTCCACAGGAGGACCAGTGATAACACCCAGAGGGAGAAACGAGGAGCTAGGTTTTGTTCCTCCCCCACAAACAAGCGAAGGTGGCACTTACCCTCTTGGAGAAGCAAAAGAAACCAGAAGCAGACCTCTGAAGGTTTCCCTAAAATGCCCTGCCGTGTGTGCATCACGGTCGGGAGTAAGTAGACCACCCCGCCGGGCAGCCTCAGCGCCATGCGCCTGGGATGGCTCCGCCAGGCGCTCAGCTCGGGCAGCGGCCCCTCCCCCACCTCCTCAGCTGTTTCCTTGTTTTCTGCAAGGCGTCTATGAAGCTCTTACATCGTGCTCCAGTGAGGGACAGAATTCAAGTTCACAAGTAGAAAAACATGCCGAGGAATGTCCGTCCACCAGTCAAATCAGTCTGCTTTCAGGTTTGCAGAGTTGGTTTTGAAAATGTGATATGTGGACTTCCGTGCCTTTGTAAACATGCGCTATCAGATTTACAGCTAGATTCAGGCATGTAATGTGGTTAAATCTTGGTCACTTTGTGGATCATGGCTTCCCTGCATGGGTGCTAGACCTTTTTCTTGTGTCTGGATTTCTTGCATCCTGAGTCTGGATTTTTCCTCCTTTTGTCCTGAATTGCTGACTTTCACAAAGTGAAAAGTGCTTTGGCCAGGACAGGCATGCAGGTCTTGGCAGAGAGAAGAGAATTGATCTTTCAGCCTCAACACCCTCTGCAGTGCGCACTGGCAGGGGCGCCCTGAGGTGGCTGGGGTGGCCTTCAGCTTGACTGCAGGAGTGGGAGAAGTACCAGAGATACACCTGGGACGCACACCCCCTGTCTTTCTGCACAGCTGCTACCTCGAGGCTGCCCACCTCCCACTTGGGTCTGTGCTCAGCCTGGGGCCCTCTGAGGCTCAGGTGAAACAGGGGGCTTCGCTCTGCACTGCCCCAGTGCCCCCGCCCACTGCCTGCTCAGGAGTCTCCTCTAGGACCCACTTCTTCTCTTTTGGACTGCTCTGGGCTGCACATACTAGCCCTGAATTTGAAAAAAATAAAAAGGCAGGAAAAAAATACCCTCCCCCCTGCCAAACTCATAAACGGACATGAGATCATCAGATCAGTCTTCCTCCCCACATTCCCAAGGAACTGTCACTCTTGGCATGGGCAGGGGGGCGAGAGTGACTCCATCAAAAAATGGGGCTCCAGGTAGGAAATGGCCTGCTCCCCGCATGGGGGCTCAACACTCACTAGGTACAGGTTGTCACCCTGACTGGTGCATTTAATGTGCCCAAGTCAAGGTGAGCTCCGAGATGGTCGTGAGTGCCAGACAGGAAGAAGCCTCTCCCTCTTGGCCGATGTCTGCTCAGAGGACCTTCGAGGTCCTTGCCTGGCCCCCACCTCCCCTCCCATGCCTAGACTCTTCCATGTGGCCTGTGATTACTCCATGTCTTGTTAGAAGAGCACACACATAGAGGCTGGTGGTTGGTTACCCCTCTTTGCTGTCTAATGCAGCAGAACTTTGAGATGGATGCTGCAATGCTATGTGAGGTTTTAGCGCGCTTTGGACCATATCACACAGAAGTCATGGCTTCTGCTGCTTCTGAGGATGCTTGAATTTAAAGAGAGAACCCGAGGACTTTTTTTTTTTTTTTTCTTTAAAGAAATGCCTTGGAGAACAGGACATTTCTACAATTGCTCGCACCAAGGACAATTCTTTGATAATATTTTAATGTTGTTTTGGCTTCATCTGAACGTAAGTGCAAGGCTGAGAAACAGACTTATAACAACCCCAGATTCAGTCCTGCTGATTCAGGCACCAGAGATTCCCTTTCTGCATTCCCCAGAAGTTACAGTCTGGGGTTCCCCGCTCCTATTCTCTGCTCTTCTTCACCTGAGGCCACGGGGTGGGGGCAGCTCCTCATGGGAGGAGGGATGGCCTTCTCCTCACGAGGTGGGTGTCCACGCCTCAGGAGGAGGTGTGCACGCTGCCTGTCGGAAGGCAGGTTGTGTGGCTGTGAGATGTTCCATCGTCAAGGAGATGGAGCAGAGAGGCCACCATCCTGAGCGCAGCCTGGTTGGTCAGGGTTTGGGGCTGAGGCCATGGCTTTACTCAGGTTTCCATGGCTGGCAGTCTCTGTCTGTCCCCCTCTGAGGTCCTTCTCCCCCACCCCATGAGGCCCCACTCCTCATACACAGCTGTGTGTGACTGGAAAGCCGCCCTCTGTCTTCTGGGGGTTTGTCTTCCTCAAAACACAAGATTGGTGTTTCTGGCTTGGAGCCATCCTGATACAGGGCACTCCGGCCCTGTGGGTGCTGGAGAATGTACATCTAAGCTGTGGCTTCGCATTTCTCCTCTCCTTCGTGTTTTCCGTCTTGGTTAAGGGGTGATGATTTGTCTACGGTCACCGAAGCCAGAGGCCAAGACTCGGTTTCAGCATTCTTCTTTCTTGTGTTGCGTCCCCTTGGTTGCATCCTGCTCCCTAAACCAGCCTGGGTTCTGCCCCGCCTCTACCCCCTCCTTTCCTGTGGCTGTGCAAGTGGAAGTGAAAGGAGGGAAAGTGGAGCTTCTGTTTCTTAATGATAGTTTTCTATAACAAATCCCAGGATACCTGTTGTTAAAGGCTTGGAGTGCGCTCTGAAAGCTGCACCCAGTCTTCCTGTGGAGAAGGTGTGCGGGCCCATTTCCTTCATTTCTGGCTTCACAGGGGCTTCCCTGCCTCTCTGAAGCTGTGAAACCATGACCTAAAGTAGATTATCTCATTGCAATCCCATATTTTGAGTTTTTTTTTCCCCCCAGAAAAATGAATATTTATACTTATATACTGTGTATATCTTTTATTTCTGGTTTCCATCTCTGTGTAAGTCCTGCTATTTTTCTATCAGCTGTCTCTATTTCCTAAGGGCTTCCCCTTTTGTTTTCCTTTAGGCAATCCTTGAAATCTCATGATTTTAACTGTGCTTTTTTTTTTTTTTTTTTTAACCACATGCAATGTGATATTCCTAGGAGTTTTCTTCTCTCGGATCTGGCTAAAGGGCTCCGTGTGTCCAAACGAGCCTTGATCCGGATGAGACGGTTTCTTACTGTTCCCACTGTGTCCTCAGTAGCCCCCTGACTGTTAATAAGATCATAGTAACCATTGCATCCAGAGAGTGCCTGGTCCAGGGAGGGAGCTGCTGACCCTGACCCTGACCCTGATCCTTGGGTCTTCCTGCTGGTCGGGGTCCCTCAGATCACACCACGGTTTGTGCTGTGAGGTGGCTGCCAGCAGGTTCCTGAACACTTGTAGGGTGGACACTTATAGGATGGATGCTGGTGCCCAGAGAGCAACCTGTGATTAGGGTTGGGGCTTGGAGCGGGCCTGACCTCCTGACCTCTGGGGAGGCTGCAGGTTGGGTTCGGCCATGGGGCCGGAGGTACCGTCCATCACCCTGTGTCAGGAGACTCGAGTGAGTTTCCTTGTTGGTGCCATACACAGTCGTGCGGGTGGAGGACGCATCCGAGGGTGTGTCTGGGGCCCTCTCAGACCGGCCCTGTGCAACAACTCATTTAGCTGGTCTAGACTTTCATTCTTTATGACACCAGTTGTCATGGGTGTCGCTTCCTCCCAAGTTCTGTGAAGCATACCAATGAATGACCAGTCCAGAGGTGGTAGAGTAAACTCCCAAACTGTTAGCTGGTTGGTCAGAGCACGGGTGGAGGGCAGTCTGGGGGGCACTGAGTCCTTGGTCTGTGCTGCCTTGGGCCCTGGGTGGTCAGTATCAGAACCGCAGGGCACCCAGAAGCCTTTGCGTGGTCAGGGCTCACTCGAGAGCTATGTGTAGAGATCTGAATCAGAGGGGACCAGCTCCTGGTCCTGGAGGCCCAGAGGCCCTCTTGCTGCCGTCTGCTCACCTAGGAACCCCGAGAGCCAGGGCCTGAGAGCTGGAGGGGGCATGGCTGTGAGTCCTGGGTTCCAGAGCTGGAGAGCCGGGAGGCAGCAGGGGCCTCGTCGTTCTGTCCTATCCAGGCCTCAGTGGGTTGCACGGAGGGGTCAACTTCACCTACTACCGACTCAGGTGTTCCTGCCCTCCCAGGACACCCTCGCCGACACCCCCAGAAATGCTCTTTACCTGCTCCCTGAGCATCGTGGCTCCATGGAGGTGACACCCGGCACGGACCTCAGGCCCCATCCTGCCCTCAGTGGGCTTGGCCTGGTCCAGCGTCCGTCCGGCCATCTCCTGTGCGGCTGTGGGCTCTGGGTCCTTCCTGCCCTCTGACCCGCCCAGGTGGCTTCTGTCCCTCCTCTTCCTAGACTCTCCCGCCTCCATGGGGCCCCTCCCTCTCTGCCCTCCTGCCAGCCAGGACAACCACGTTTGTGTGGAGAATATATGGGCTTTCCATGTGGTGCTAGCAGCAAAGAACCCACCTGTCAGTTCAGGACACTAAGAGATGAGGGTTCAGTCCCTCAGTCGGGAAGATTCCCTGGAGGATGAAGTGGCAACCCACCCAGTATTCTTGCCTGGAGAATCCCCATGGACAGAGGAATCTGGTGGGCTACAGTCCATGGGGTCGCGAAGAGTTGAACACGACTGAGAGACGGAGTGCACACACACACACTCTCCTATTTATATGGAAATACTCATCTTAGAAACATTGAAATGCTGGTGAGAGAAAAGGCTGCTTTTCTTACTGAACTGCCATGAAATGCTCTGCTCTCTTGTGGCATCTTCAGCGTCCTATGAAGGAGGATGAACACTGCACTTCCATAAGCGTATACCAAATGGGTTTAATAAATGTCAGTTGAAGCCTGACATATCAACAACCGCAGATACACAGATGATACTATTCTAATGGCAGAAAGCGAAGAGGAACTAGAGAGCCTCTGATGAGGATGAAAGAGGAGAGTGAAAAAGCTGACTTAAAAGTTAGCATTCAGAAAACTAAGATCATGGCATCTGGTGCCATCACTTCATGGCAAACAGAAGGGAAAAAGTGGAAGCAGTGATAAATTTTATTTTCTTGGGCTCCAAAATCACTGCAGACAGTGGCTACAGCCATGAAATTAAAAGATGCTTGCTCCTTGGAATAAAAGTTATGTCAAACCCAGACATCTGAAACTAGCACAACTTTGTAAATCAACTATGCTGCTGCTGCTACTGCTGCTAAGTCACTTCAGTCGTGTCTGACTCTGCGTGACCCCATAGACGTCAGCCCACCAGGCTCTCCTGCTATCACAATATAAAATAAATATTAAATTAAAAAGATAAAACACAAATATTTTGCATGAATGTTGAATTTAAAATACTCAGTTCAGCGACGGTTTTTTGCTTGACCTGAGCCCACATCAGGTTCCATCTCGGACTTCTGGGGGTATTCACCAGGGTTCTTTGTTCTTAGGGGACCTGGATGGCGTACTTGAGAAGTTCTGAGTGTTAGGAGGTTCTCAAATGTCCTCAGGCAGGTTTTTATCTGAGCAGTATTTGTCTCCATGCTGTATTGAGCTTGAAGAAGAGAAACTTGATATTTTAAAAATTCTGTAGATTTGTAAGAGCTCGTCAGATACCTATGGAACATTTGAAAATAAAGGTATCCTCACCAACATTATAAAATGATCATTGCAGTTGATTAGATGTGTTAGGAGGCCTGAGGAAAGGGTTACTCTTCCTGGAATGAAGACAGTGTTCATACGTGAATGGATTTGAGCTGAAGGACTCTGTTTCCAGAAACCTGTTTTCTGGAAATGACTTGGGGATGGAAGGTTTGCATTTGGACTGTACAGAGGAGGAAACTGGGGTGTCAGCTTGGGGTGGGGGTGCTTTCCTGGGACACTCCTCACCTTGCCCAGGAAACCAGCATCCTCGCGGAAGGGCTGTGCTTTCTTGTCTAACGCCAGGCTTTGGAGAGTCCCAGGGCAGAAGCTCTGGTCCCACAGAATAGGGCCAGAGAAGGTGGAGTGCCCTGGCTCCATTTCAGGGCACTCACTTCAGGCCTGTTGAGCACTTTGCTAACACAACCTCATGTTGGTGTAAAAACCAGCACTTTGCAAAGTACTTTGCTGTACAGTAAAATCAGAATTTTATTCCCGAAAGGAGTATTGAGGATCCTCTGATATGAAGGATATTAGGAACAGGGAGGCTCCCTGAAATCTTTGTTTTGGGGACAAAGGCGGTGAGGTTCAGTTGAGGGGACCCACACCTTCCAGTCCAGTGGGCGGCCTCCCGCCCTGGACCTCAGTATACCCGTGCACGTGTGGCTTGGCCTCCGGCTGGTGGACACACTGCAGGGGCCTTGCTGGCAGCATGCACAGCCCTTGCACAGCCCTTCCAGGGAGGGAGGGTGGGTCATTTCAGTAATTCAGGGCATCACAGAGAATGGTACGTCCTGTTCAAGTCAGATGACTGTGCGAGACATGCCCGGGAGATCCTCCCGCCCTGCTTCTCGGAGACGTGGCTCCTGCCCAACCCAGGCCTGTGGACCCTCAGGGCATTGGGAGCCTCTTGTGCAAGCGAGGGCAACTCTGATGCCAGACCCCAAGCCCAAGGGTTTAAGTAAGAAATTCTGTGATGGACTTGGTTAGAGGAAGGAGCAGATTTTGTCAGCTGTCACCTCTGGCCCGCTTCTCGGCACCTGCTGACTCTGAGAGAAGCATGTCTGCAGATGAGGATTAATGTAAAGGCTGATTCCATCACTCCTGTTCTTTGGGGATGAAATCTGATCATTTGGCCTCACATTCCTTCTCCTCACCTGCTTTGGAAAGAAATTGAATTCTTTGAAAGAAAATGCAGTCCAGACCAGAACACACAGAGAACCAGCCTCCACCATACTCTCAGACATCAGAGGCTCCTCATGGCTGCAGATGCGTCTCTGCTGGTTTGTTTACACTGCACGGTTTATTCCATTAAGGTCCAATTTCAGGTGCTCCATGGGACCCAGGTGGCTGGGGCCTGGCTGCCTGGGACACGAGCCAGTCAATGGTCCCTGGACCACCGTCCTCAGGATTTGCCTCAGAGGCTCCGCAGGTTCACGGCTCGCTCACCCCGAAACCTGGGGGTGTTCCTCCTAGCTAGCCGGGCTGAGCCCGGGTCCATGTGCTAATCTAGCTCTGGGGGGCGGGGAAGCTGGAGGCCTACTTGCTCCCCCACTGCCTGTTCCCACATCTGACCCGGGAACTCGACACAGAAAATCTCATCCATGCAGCAGCCCCCCTCTCCCCACCACCTTTGCCTTTTACTTATTTATTTATAGTTTCATTGTTTAACATGTGGTAAATTAAACATCTTTTGGCGTACAGTTCTAGAGAACTTCATACACATGTAAAGTGAAAGTGAAAGAAGTCGCTCAGTCGTGTCTAACTCTTTGCGACTCCGTGGACTGTAGCCCACCAGGCTCCTCTGTCCATGGGATTCTCCAGGCAAGAATACTGGAGTGGGTTGCCATTTCCTTCTCCAGGGGATCCTCCCGACCCAGGGATCGAATCCAGGTCTCCCGCATTGCAGGCAGACACTTAACTCTGAGCCACTAGGGAAGCTCATACACAGGTAACTACCGTGAAAACCAGAAGACACTTCAGCCCCATGACCACTCTCTGTGTTAGCCCCTTGTATTCACACTCACCCCACAGAGGACTCCTAACACCCACTCATCTCTTCTGTAACCCTGTATCTTTGAGGACATTATCAGATCAGATCAGATCAGTCGCTCAGTCGTGTCCGACTCTTTGCAACCCCATGAACTGCAGCACGCCAGGCCTCCCTATCCATCACCAGCTCTCGGAGGTCACTCAGACTCACATCCATTGAGTCAGTGATGCCATCCAGCCATCTCATCCTCTGTTATCCCCTTCTCCTCCTGCCCCCAATCCCTCCCAGCATCAGAGTCTTCTCCAATGAGTCATTATACAAATGTCTAAATGAAATGATACAGCAGACAGACTTTTGAGACTGGCTTTCTTATTTAGTGTAACCTTTAAGTTTCGTGTGCTTTGTCCTGTGCATCAAAGTCCTTTTGTTTACAGATGAGTAGAATTCCATTGTTTGGATGTACCGCAATTTTTAGAAAATCCATTAGCTCATGGCAGGACATTTTAGTTGTTTCCATCTTTAGGTGACTTTTTCAATAGCTCTCCTATAAATGTTCATGCACAGGTTTCTGTATGAACATAGTTTTCATTGATCCAGAGTAAACCCACCACCTTTTTCAAAAATAGCTTTTTGTCCAAGTTTCTTTCCTTAGCACCTTTTAATGTGCACATAGTCTGTAGCTAATACTCTTTGCTGTATGAACCACTAGTTACAGGATTTGGAAATGTAGGAGACGTTGTCTGTTTCATTTTGTGGTTGAACAGACGAGGCCCAGGAAGGTAGAGTGACCAGTGCTCGGACCCCTGACCCCCGACGCCGCATAGGAGGGGCTCCCGGTGAGATCTGGTCCAGAGCCACCCCACATTCTGGCCCTGGCTCCGGCCACACGAGCAGAGCCCATGGCTCTGTCCTCCCTCCAAGGACACGCTCGAGTTCCTCTCCTCCGTGGCTCTAACCTGCTGGAATCTTTCCTTTTCTGAATTTCTTTGCACTCACAGTCCATGGGAATGAATTAACACTGGACAGTTCTCCCATTGTCTAGAGGGTCTGGTCTTCTCTTGGCCAGCCCAAGGGGCCCATGGGATGGGGTCTTTTCCTTCGCTCCTGGGTTCAGAGTAAAGCTGGGCTGGCATGTGCAGCAGCTACAGGATGGATCAATTGCTTATTAACACGCACACCTTAGCTACCCCCCACCCCCAGTCTATATACCCATGTCTTTATACCATGTCTGGCTGGAGTGTTGAGACTCCAGCCAGAATTGGGCAGACAGGCAGCAGCACTTTCTCTCCTGGGGTCATTTTACATTTGGGGGGGTCATTCTGCGGTCGCTGTGGCAACTATTTTTTCATGCATTAATTGAATGGATAAAGATAATGAGATTCCAGAAGGTACTGGTAAATCCTGCACTCCACCTTCACGGAGATAGCCGTGCCATTAGGAAGGTTTCTGAGCGGAGCTGCAGAGCTCCAAGTACACTTCCTGACCCCTCGGCTGCTGACAGCTAGTCCATGTTTTCACTGCCCGGTGTTTAGTCAGTGCACGGTGTACATGGCACCTTTTCATAACCAGACACACACCTTTGAATTCCTAGGAGTTGGGGTCAGCACAGCCCAGAGTCTGGGCTGCCGGCAACACAGCCCTGCCACCCCGGGCCTCAGAGAAGGGTGTGTGGTGCTGTTCTTAGGTCCGAGTGCGGATGGGGGCGGAGCCCCAGGCCTGGAGCCACAGAAGGTGAGTGGAGACGGCAGTTGAATCAGATGGATTAGGGAGATGAGAAAGGGAGAAAGATGAGAGGCAGGGGATTAGCAGAAAAGAAGTGTCAACTCCACAGGAGAAGCTTGGGTTTTATGGAATGTGCCCCGTGTAAAAAATAACTGCATTTTGATGTTTCTTCCAGGCTTTTCATAGCTAGACAGCTGCAGAAGGAAGGGAAAAATGCAGCCTAAACAGGAGCTGTGTCTTCAGAAGACATGTAGCCTGCATCCTTTCTGTGGGTCACACAGCTCGAGACCTGGCCGGTCCTGCCTTCCCGTGGCAGTATGAGGGTGGCGACCTGTTTGGAGAGGGCACCCCATGCCTGCTGAGATGCACACACAGATACACAGACGCACAGGCACACACAGACACACAGGCACACACAGACACAAACACACACATGCACACATGCACACACAGGCATACACACAGACACACATGCACACAAACACACAGGCACACACAGACACACAGACACACATGCACACAGACACATATGCACACACAGACACAGGCACACACAGACACACAGGCACACACAGACACAGACAGACACAAACATGCACACACACACACATGCACACACAGACACACCATAAATGTGGACACACCACACGCACATTCTGGAGATGGTCTAAAGCTGTGAGCATCTGGCATGTGGTGGGTGCGTGAAAGTATTTAGTAGGATGCGACGCGCACGGGCAGACGAACACACGGCCACTTTGATGGCTGCCAGGGAGGGGTGCTGTCGGCCGCCCCGGCGCTCTGCTTCCGTACAGTTAATCTCCTGAGCTTCTGTGCACGTCTCATTCAGATTCGTGCTTTGCAGAGACTTGCTTCTGCTATTTGGACAGGTGGAAGCACCCAGCACATGGTTCTGTTAAGATAATAGCTTGTCTGCGTGAGGTGAGAAGCATCTTAGTGCATATCACTTACTCCTAACGTCCATTGTGATGGCTCTTCACTTCTGGCGCATTGGTGTGTTTTTATCTGTCAGGCTGGTGGTTGTTTTGGAGGAGAGAGATCTGGGGGAGGACGAGTGGTGGGCACAACCACGGATGGCCAGTTTACCCTAAGTCGGCCTCTCCTGACCTTTGTTTTATTTTTCTAGCAAGAGAAATTGTTGTTCAGTCGCTAAGTCATGTCCTACTCTCTGCAACCCCATGGACTGTAGTCCATCAGGCTCCACTGTCCATGGGGTTTTCCTGGCAAGAATACTGGAGTGGGTGGCCATTTCCTTCTCCAGGACAAATTTACTATTTTGTAAGGTTCAAGCCAGAAATTATTCCATAACCCTGCAGGATGACTCCCAACTTCTCGTTCCTCGCTCAGCCTTCAAACAGCGCTATAAACACGTGTGCCTATGGTATTACAGTTTCCCCTTTCTTTCATGTTTCTCTAGGTGTTGACTTTAGGGTCTATCTAATGCATATGCCTTTTCTTAAATTCTCTTTAAAGCCCATCTCCTTTGAGGAGTCCTTCCAGGGCTGATGAGGAGACCGCATTCATGCTTTTCTCCTGGTGTGTGGGCCTTTGGCATCCTTGTTTTGATCTGGGCCAGGGGATGGGATGACAGTGGGTGTGGCTTTTAGCCACTGTGTGCTGTGCTGTGCTTAGTCACTCAGTTGTGTCTGATTCTTTGCGACCCCATGGACTATAGCCCACCAGGCTCCTCTGTCCAAAGGGATTCTCCAAGTAAGAATACTGGTGTGGGTTGCCATTTCCTCCTCCAGGGGATCTTCCCAACCCAAGGATAGAACCCAGGTCTCCCACATTGCAGGCGAATTCTTTACCATTGAAGCCCTGAGCAATCACTGGCCCTGCAGTTATAGGAATGACTATTCACCCTGTGGCTACGGGAGTTACTAGTTATTCGGCTCTGCAGTCACCTGGTGACTAGTTAGTTAGCCTATGGTTACGGGAGTTACTGGGTACTCACCCTGCAGCAGGGCAGATGTCTGTGGGGAAGTGGCCCTGTGGAGTGAGCAGGAGGGGCCATCAGGTGGGGAGGTGGATGGGAGTCTGTCCTGAGTGGAGCCCTGAGAGCTGCTGGTGTTCGGCATCTCCATGGCTCTTGGTGTCACAGGACCTGGGGCAGCTCTCTAGTCTCCGTGTCCACTGTGCAGGCACGTGTGGAGGAGGGGTCCGGGCCAGGCACGTACCTGCCACACCATCAAGGGGGACATGCCTCCTGCTTGGAGATGCCCGGTAGCTTCTGCCCAGGAAGCTTCTGTCCTCTGTGGTCAGCCCTCTGCCTGTGTGGCATTCAGGGCAAGTCTAGTGATTTGAGGCTTGGGGGGCAGGGCGAGTGGTCCCCAGATCACACACCCTGATGCGGGGCAGTGTGAGGACCCCTATGTTGCAGTCACGCAGTGCAGGGCCACCAGGCTCCCTACTGCTGTTCCTTGGGAAACATCTGTGATCTGGGTGCTCGGACACACTGCAGAGTCAGGTGTCATGTGTCATGAAGTGTCGACCCACCTGGGAGGTGGGGGTATCGAAGTGGTTGGTGTGTCTGGCCCAGCGGCTGAGCCCTGGACTAGTCACATTGCTGTTCCTGTCCCTGATGGAGGGGTGATGCGGAACCAGCCTCAAGGGCCCCAGGGCTCCGTCGGGAGGGCTGGTCACTCAGGCCAGAGGCACCAGCATGGGCGGAGGTGCAGGGCCTCCTTCATTCACAATGCTGAGGATGTTGTGTAATTCCTCCTTGCTGTTTTGGCACTGGATAGAGACTGGTTGGGATTTATCGTTCACCATAACAATTTTTGGGTACAGTTTTGTAAGAAAACTCTTGCTTTGGTTTCTAATGGGATGCTGTGGCCTCAAGAATCTGAAGAGATTCTGTGATCTGGTTTGATTTTCATAAAAAGACCAAAAACCTCTGGAATACAAATTGCTTCTGTGTTTTGGGTTTGCTGTATAGCTTCTGACAACCACAGAACTCTCAGGCTTTCAAACTTACGTTGGCTGAAGGAGGGAGGATTTCTTCAAATTCAGAGAAGCCCATGAGCATGGCAGGGATTTCACACACATCCTGTATGCCTGTTGGGGGCCACAAGCCTCTTTTTTAGTCATAAGAGTTAGAAGGATGAGTCACCTATAATTTCATGTTTTTTGAAAGTTTTCCTGAGAAGTCATCCTTAAGTATCTGGTCTTTAGTTCTATATCATACTTTTACTACATTGATATTTTCGGTTAAACTTAGCCAACTGGGATGGATTCTTTACCTCAAAGGACTTCAATGTCTGATGAAAATTGCATTTTTTCTCAGAAGACAAAGGGAAAATGAATTTTCCCCCAAAGCTTTGTTTTGCAGCCTGAACCAACATTTGGGCATGGCATTTTTTGAGGGTTTTTCAAAAGCTTCAGTTACTGTTTGCCCGCATGGCTTCCTTCTTCCCCCTCCTGTAATTATCCTATTTGTTGGAACCAAGATGTGCTGGAACATTGCAGGAGACGTTCCTCCAGCAGGCAGACTGGAAGTGGCGTGCAGTCGAGAGCTAAAAATCAAGTGTGCTGGTACCGTTGTCAGCCCAGAATTTACAGATTTGGGGATTGATAGGCGGTATTCCAAGGAATACCCAAGGAAGTAGTTCTTAGGAGTAGTTCGGCAATCTGGAGTTTTCCTGCTGGAGCAGACAGCCACTGTTTAGAGCATGGCTTCTGTGGATTCTGTGGACTCCCAGCTGCTCTTTGCTACCCCGACCCCCAAACCCAGGACCATGGCTGGTTTTCTGAGCCCCTCATGCCCCTGCCCTCTAACAGAGGGGTAGGCATAAGCGTTTGGCTCATAGGATGAGTGAGAGGATTTCCTGGAGGTAGGGCCTCCATCAGACCCCCTGGCCCCTGGATCTGCCCCAGAACTCAGTCCCCAGCGTGTGGGGCTCAGAAACCAGAGGGGCTGATGTCCAAGTGTCCAAGGGTGCCCAGGATGCCGAGACACCCTTCTCAGGGGCTCATCCAACGGAGATCAGTGAAACAACAGTTTGAAAAGTTCTTAGACCATATGTGAAGGAGCGTTGTCTGTGAAACTGAGTGCATCAGTGGAAGGACAGAAGACAGTGAAAATGTCCCCCTGGAGACCCAGGCACTGGGCTCTTGCTGTGCCCCATTTAAGCGGCCAGCAAAGGCAGGCAGGCTGACACAGGCAAGCCCTCTGAACAAGTGGGCACTGTCCTGCCACACCTCTGATGGGGGAAAGTGAAAGTGGCTCAGTCACATCCGACTCTTCGACCCCCATGGACTGTAGACCCCCAGACTCCTTAGTCCATGAGACTCTCCAGGCAAGAATACTGGGGTGGGTTGCCAAGCCCTTCTCCAGGGGCCCATTTTGAGATGCATATAAATCGCAGGACACACTTCTGAGGCTAGGATGATGCTGGGTGTCAGTTACCCTCCAGTAAAAAAAAACAATGAGCCTCAGTGTGGTGTGAGATGTTACCTCTACATGCATTACTGGATTGAACTTTATGGCAAGAATGTGAATCACTAGGAGCATGGATGCGCTTCTGCTGAGAGCAGGCAGCATCCCCCCTCCCTCTCCCCCTGAGACGAGGTGCCCTCACCTACCTTTGAGGGCAGGGCCTCCGTTTCCAGGAAGTCCTCTGAGTCTCCGAGGGGATGCCCGGTCTTGAGAGGGTCTGAAAGGTCCTTCACATGTGGTGGTTTGAGTCAATAGAAAAGTAATGAAGTAATAGTAGTCCTTAATGAAATCAAGTGGGCTCATACAGTGGGTGGTGTGCTTGAGACCTAGCAACTGATGGGCAGAGGGACCAGGTGCTGTTGGGGCTGCGGAAGAGCCTGGGGAGGACCTCGAAAGCAGTGATAAGAGGTGCATGGACCTCCTCACCTAAAGTATCTTCAAAGTGACGTCCACAAGAAATGGAACTACGAGACCGGCTCCTCTCCAGCTGGCTTCTCACAAGGCCCGCAGAGCCCTGGGGTTCAGTCAACCGGTCCTGGCTCCGGACCTCATGAGCTACAGACCTCAGGCGGGGACTCAGCCTCCACAGACGGTGTGCTGGGCACACTTCCAGAAGTGCAGAGACCCTGCTCGGAAGACATCTGTACCCACGATGTGCTGGGGAAAGGCACGCTGCTGTGTCCCGGTTTTTCTGGAAGGTCACAAGCAGTGGCTGTGTTCCTTTGGTGGCTGAGTCTGGTGGTGCCAGGTGGCCCTGGGGCTCTTGGGGGACACAGTGCAGGTGACACATTGCGCTCTGCTACAAGCTTCCAAGCCTGAGCTTACAGCTGACCTGGTGCTTTGACAGTGTATTCTATGGGCAGGGAGAAAAGGCAGCTGGGTCAGCACGAAACCATCCCAGCTGCTGGAGACGCAGCCTGCAGGGTCCTCCACCGACATGAAGGGGCGCACGAAGCTGACTGTTGACCGGACAGCCGAGGCCTGCAGCTCCTCCCCTGGCTTCAACTCTGAGCGCAGGTCCGAGGTCCATGGCAGGGCTGCCCTGGCAACAGGCAGACTGCAGACCCCGGAATGTGTGGCCCACACCGCTCTCCTGCTGGGTTTGCTTCTTAAATTTAGCCAATGATGTGCGTCTGCACTGCCTATGAGCTAAACCCAGCAATGCGGGTAGTGGGGGTAGCGGAAATGGGTGGGAGGATTGTCATCCAGGCTGCCCGAGCCCCGCGTGGCAGCAGAGTCCCTGAGGGGCTTGCAGAGCAGGGGGCATCCTCGAGGGGCTTCCGTCCGTCACGGGTGACTCAGAACCCACGTTGATTTTGCTGTTTCTAACATAAACGGAGCCTCTCACTGCGGGTTGAGGGTTTGTAACGAGCAATAAAATACAAGTGGACGTTCAATTTACTTAAAGCTTATACATGTCAGCACCTAACTAAATAAAAAAGAGGAGGAAAAATAAACTGACAATGATTAATATCACTAATGATTTGTTTTGCTTATTTTCTGAAGGAGTAACTTGATCCTCTATGTTGAAAGTAAGCAGAGAAATGACAGCAGGAAGCTCCAGGCAGCAGAGCGGCTGTCCTCACGTGTCTGCCCTGTTGGGTAGAGTCTGTTATCTGTGGAGTTAGATGTGCAAGTGTTGATTCAGTCATCCAGCAAAAATGTAAATGAGGTTATGACATATTAGCAAAGATAAACATGTCTGACTGAGTGGTACAGCCTGACTTGCTGTTGATGTCGTGCCTGGCGAGGTGCTGGTTTGCTGGCATCGATGGTCACGTGCTGTGAAGCTGGCCGATAGCTCTGTCTACTATGAAACAAGCACTGGGAGCACGTTGAATGCTGGGAAATTCTGCCTTTGGAGTGAGCACATCAAGAGTGATACCAGGGCTGGAGCCTGATGGGGGTTGGGGAAGGTGACTGAGACACCTTTTACGTACTTGCTTGCTTTTAGATACAGGGATTTCCCTGGTGGCTCTGACAGTAAAGAATCTGCATGCCAATGCAGGAGACATAGGAGACGTGGGTTCAATCCCTGGGTTGGGAAGATCCCCTGGAGGAGAAAATGGCAACCCACTACAGTATTCTTACCTGGAGAATCCCAAGGACAGAGGAGCCTGGTGGGCTGCAGTCTACAGAGTCACCAAAGAGTCAGAACTGAGTTACTAACAGTTTCACTTTCCACTTTTAGATCAGAATCTGGAGAAACCCACCAGCATCCTTTGCCTTTAGCTTCTCAAGATTGCTGGCAGAAATATTAATAACCTCAGATATGCAGATGACCCCACCTTTATGGCAGAAAGCAAAGAGGTACTAAAGAGTCTCTCAATGAAAGTGAAAGAGGAGGGTGAAAAAGCTGGCTTAAAACTCAACATTCAAAAAACTAAGATCATGGCATCTGGGCTTATCACTTCATGGCAAATAGATGGGGAAACAATGGCAACAGTGATAGATTTTATTTTCTCGGGGTCCAAAATCACTGCAGATGGTGAAATTATCTGTAACCATGCAGAAATGACTGCAGCCATTAAATTAAAAGACGCTTGCTTCTTGGAAGAAAAGCTATGACCAACCTAGACAGCATATTAAAAAGCAGAGACATTACTTCACCAACAAAGGTCCATCTAGTCAAAGCTATGGTTTTTTCCAGTAGTGATGTATGGATATGAGAGTTGGACTGTAAAGAAAGCTGAGCGCGAAAGAATTGATGCTTTTGAACTGTGGTGTTGGAGAAGACTCTTGAGAGTCCTTTGGACTACAAAGAGATCAAACCATTCAACCCTAAAGGAAATCAGTTCTGAATATTCATTGGAAGGACTGATGCTGAAGCTGAAACTCCAATACTTTGGCCACCTGATGGAAAGAACTGACTCATTGGAAAAGACCCTGATGCTGGGCAAGATTGAAGGCAGGAGGAGAAGGGGATGACAGAGGATGAGATGGTTGGATGGCATCACCGACTCAATGGACATGAACTTGGGCAAACTCCTGGAGATGGTGATGGACAGGGAAGCCTGGCATGTTGTAGTCCATGGGGTTGTGAAGAGTTAGACACAACTTGGCGACTGAACAACCAGGGAGTAGATGCTGAAGGTCTGTTTATAAATGTCACACTGTTTCCCCAATGTCCAGCAGGTACACTGGAACACCTTTCAAGCCCTGGATGAGTGTCTTGTTTGTGAGTCCATGGTTCTCTGGGTTATGAGGTTCACCGTTCCATAAGTCACCTGTGGTTTAGAAGAACAAAGTGGTTGCAATTTAACACTCACAATTTAATATTGAAAAGCTGAGGACTGAAATGAAATTTAAACAAAAGACAAATATGTGGTGTTCAGTGTTTCTTTGGTGTTTTCAGTCATTTCACTCTAATTCCACTCTGAGAAGGGCATTAGGTTCACTGAAGCCTGGGTGGATGGAGTGGATTCTGAAGGCAGAAAAATGAGGTGAGGGTGGGAACCAGGTAGGAGAACCAGAACTTTGGCCACGGGGAGGCCTTGGCCGGTGCGTGCAGGTGGGGAGGTGGTGGGCAGGGGTCACCTGAGGTGTTGAGAAGAGGGTCTGGGCTTGACCTGGATCTCCCTGGGGCAACACCATGGTTAACACTGGCATCTTAGTTCCTTCAGTTGTGAAACTGGAATACCGTGTACATGCTGCTTACTTTCTAAGGTGATTGTTAAAGTCAACAAAATTAATACGGTAATGCATTGTGAGCTAGAAGTTTCAGAGAAACAGTGGTGCCACAGTAGGTCTCAGGAATGGAATCAAGCCCACGGAAGGCTGATGGACTTTTGTCTCATGTCCACCTTTGGGTCCAAAGTCGGCCATCATGTGTCCCCTGTAGATGGGTTACAATCTCACATGTGTGAATTTCTCCAAATAGTGAAGAGAAAAAGGTGTAACAAGAGATAATCAATTTTAGTAAAGAAAGGATAAGAAGATGTAACTTAAGAAAATGATTTTATTTTTAACATCTTCAAGTCTGAGCTGCTCGGTCTGTTCCAGAAAAATGGGCCTCCTCATTTCTGAACAGTGGATTCAGAGCAAGTACGCGATGCTCCCATCTGGAGCACGGCTCTCTGGGCTCTGGGAGAGGCTGTGTACTGTGTCCTGAAGACCCGGCTTACATCTAATCTTGCAAGCACGCTTAGTTAGCTTTGGATGGCCCAGAGAACCTGCGTTTATTGTGAAGTCTGATTACCTATTGAACAGAGAAGGGAAGAGCATTTGGAAGTGATTGCTTGGGAAAAGCACAGAAAATACCCATTTTCTTGCCAGAGTTTTTATATCAAAGTGGAAAAAAACAGGGTTTAGAATGTCTATTTGTGAAAACGAGGAAGCTTTTAACTCTGGCATCTACTTAAGAAGAGATTCTGAATTTAAACATTTGTTCTGTTGGGTCTCAGAGGTCTCCTGATGTTGGAAGGATCTTGGCTATAAAAATATTTTAACAGGTCTTGTTACTTAGTCATGAGATAGTGGTGGCTGTACACAGCATTCATTTGGAAATACTTTTTTTCATAAATCATGGGGAGATGACCTGATGATTTAAGTCTAACATTTGAAATACAGGCAGCAACTTCCCTGAGGAAGGTTGTTGAAACCGATTGGGTTGTAACGATGCATTAAACGGTTCTCGGTGGCTGAGCAGAGCGTGGACACGGGACTACTTGCAGAGTGAGGGGAGCTGGATGCCCAGGGTCATAGAAGAGACCCTGACTGCAGCACTTACTGGGTCTGGTGCTTCTTTCCCTTCTTTTTCCTTCTTCTCAACTTTCCTCCGTCCCTTGCTGTCTTCGGGCCAGGGCAGGGTCCTTCTCTTCTTGAAGAACCCGCATGTGTCCCCTAACACATTCACCTCATGAGTGCCCATTTTTACCCGAGAAGAGCATCTTGAAACTGGAGGCATGTGTCACCCATCAGAGACAGTTAATTTCTCTTATTCTTCGCACATCACTTTCCTGAATACCCTCCATGTTCACTCCTGTTTTCCTGGTCCTGGGTTTCTGACACGCTTCAGCTCTAACTGCTGCTGCTGCTAAGTCGCTTCAGTCGTGTCCGACTCTGTGCGACCCCATAGACGGCAGCCCACCAGGCTCCCCCGTCCCCTGGGATTCTCCAGGCAAGAACACTGGAGTGGGTTGCCATTTCCTTCTCCAATGCATGAAAGTGAAAAGTGAAAGTGAAGTCGTGCAGTTGTGTCTGACTCTTAAGTGACCCCATGGACTGCAGCCTACCAGGCTCCTCCGTCCATGGGATTTTCCAGGCAAGAGTACTGGAGTGGGGTGCCATCGCCTTCTCTGTCAACCTAAACAGGGTTTATGAAATGAAACTTGTGCACGCATGCCCTTTGGAGATTTCTCCTTCTTGTCTTCTGTTTTCATGGACGTAGGCTGTATGTTGGAGAGAACTTTAAATTCTCTGTTACTTATTGGCTGTGCCATTTTGCAAGTGTTACCTAGCCGCTTTGAGCCTCAGTTTTCCTCTGTTTTATTGAGACACCATTGACCTGCAGCATGGCACAAGTTTACGGCAGACTGCATAGGCTTTGAGGTCCATCTATGCTGCAAGATGATCACCATGGTACGATCATCTTAACATCTCTCACCTCACGTAGTTATAAATTTCATTGCTTCTTGTGCTGAGTGAGCCTCCGTGTCATCATTTGCAAAATGTAAGAGCCACACGCACCTTGTGGGACGTGAGAAATAGGATCTGAGGTTCAGCGGCACCTGGTGAACTGGAGGACTCAGTGTGAACACACGCACACAAATGGCTTGTGGGGACATGTGACATCTTTCCTTCAACCACTGGCTGGCTTCCCACATCATACTTTTTGGCCCTTAGTTCAGGTGTTTTCTGCTTGCAAAGGCCGCCTCTTGGGGGCTGCTCCATAGGCTCCAGCTCAGTGCTAGCCCCGAGTTGTTCATCCCTAGAGCCTCATGTTCCCACTGAGTGCTGAGCTGGGGGTCTTATTTGTCTTACTCTTTCTCTGGAACAAGAGAAGTGCATCATCAGTCATTTCTGATTTCAGTCCTGGATCTCTAGTGCAAGATGCTCAGTATCAGAGGTACCACCCCAGCTTTAACGGTCTATTAGAACTCTAAGGAGAGGGTCGCCCTCCACGACCATCCCATCCTCCCTATGGTGGCCTTGTCTCAGGCTCTGTGTGTGGACCACTCCTCATGGTTTTCAGGTGGAATGCGGCCATCAAAACAGTTATCCTCACCAACAAGTATGTTCTGGTGGCCGATGAGTTTAGACCTTGTTCTTGTTCCTGCTGGCTGGGGCCGCAGCGGAGATGCAGTGGCATGGAGGGTGATGACGTGACCACTCCGGCTTAGCTTTCCACTGAACTGAAGCTGCTCAGTGAGCGGTCTCATCTGCATCCCACTCACTGATGGAAGAATGACCACACGGGCTACAGGCCAGGAGGGAGTCTAGCTATAAAAATCTCCCTTGCAAAGTTTCTCGCAGACTGCAGTTAGCCCTATGCACTGCACTTTAGAGTAGAAAGAGCGTCTGTGAATGTAGGTGCTTGTGGGGAAACTTCATGTAAAGAGCTTGTCTTTAAAGTTGTCAGAAAAAAAATCATGGAAGAAGACTATATTGACTTTACAGACGTTTGTTGAACTTACGTCATGTTGAAAGCCCTGGAGTAAGTTCTAAAGATAGAAAATCAACTATACTTCAATAAAATGTGAAGAAAAGGAAAAGAAAGAATAAAAATGCAGGGAGTCTCTGCCTTCAGGAAGTCTGCAGACATCTGGGGAGACAGTTACATGAAATGCGATAAAGGATTCAGTGGGGGAAAACATACAGTGTCCTAGAGATTCATGGGATGGGCTCCGTGTGGGGATGTTGGGCTGCACCAAGCCTGGTCCAGCATCTGAGGGGGACTCCACGATGCCTGGGCACCTGCGGGAAGTGTGTGGCCGGTGGGAGCACCTTCAGGCAGCAACGGTCCCTTGCTTACATCCTAGCATCTGTGATGGAAAGATGCTCCATATGAAATGAGTGCATAAAGCCTTAGGCTGCAGTACATGCCTGGCTGAACAAAAAGAGCTGCAGCTGGAGAGGAGAGTGGGGAATGCAGGACCTCCATTAGTTCCGACCTGTGTGTTCAGTCAGGAAACAGAGGGCAAGCTCCTCTGTCTGCCAGCTCAGTGACGGGACCAGGGATACTGGCGTGAGCAAGACGGTGGATTCGAGGTTCTGCTGGGAGGGGCAAGCAGCTGACCCATATACAGATACATAATGGAGTGTCGTCTTAGACACTCACGTGCGTAACTAGGCTTTGAGCTGGGGAGTGGCTGGGAGGAGGTGAATGTGGCTGCTCTTATCGAGGGCGTCAGAGAAGGCTCTTGGAGGGGGAAGTACATGATGAGAGCAGAGCAGCACATGCAAAGGTCCTAGGGTGGGGATGGGCCTCGAGTGTTCACATGACAGAAAGGACCCCAGTGTTTGCTGGAGCTGAGATCCGGGGGCAGGGGGGTGGTGGTGGTGGTGGGCAGGAGGCAAGGGGGTCAGGGTGAGAGGTCAGCCTCAGCGGCCTCACCAATTCTCCTAGCTGGGGGACCCTGACCACGGTTATGGGGGAGTCACTTGTGCTGGCACACAACATACCAAATACCAGAAGGATCGTTGTTACACAAACAGAACACTGCCTTTGAGAGAGGTGGAAAGCCTCAGACATCACTGAAACTTCTATAACCTCAGAGAATTCAGACTGAATGAAAACACAGGGGTGGTCCCTTCTGGGGAGGGCCTCCCCCTCCATGGTTAGAGGAATGGAGGCCAGAGGAGCAGGTCAGGGAGGGGCCAATGAGCATGGTGGGCAGGGCCAATGAGCAGGGGGGCAGGGCCAGAGAGCAGAATGGGCGGGTTCAAGGAGTGGATGGGCGGGGCCAACGAACAGGGCGGGGCCAATGAGCATGGTGGGTGGGGCCAATGGGCAGGGAAGGGCGGGGTCAGAACAGGGTGGGCACGGCCAGTGAGCTGGGTGGGTAGGGCCTACGGTTCCTGTAAGGGAAGTGAGGCATCCTCCGCTCTCTCTTTGGAGAAGGAAATGGCAACCCACTCCAGTGTTCTTGCCTGGAGAATCCCTGGGACGAGGAAGACTGGTGGGCTGCTGTCTATGGGGTCGCACAGAGTCGGACATGACTGAAGCGACTTAGCAGCAGCAGCAGCAGCAGCCGTTCTCTCTTCGGCCACATCCCAAAGGGCATGAAACCCTGTTTTCTGAACCCCAAGAGGAACAGATGATCTGATAACTGTGAGAACTACTTGACACGTTGGGTTGCCCTGAAAATCTGCTGTTGTGTGGTCTGTTTGAAAGAGTGCGAGGAGTAAGCCTGTCTATTATCTTTCAGGAACGAAGATTTCATCCGAGCTCTTGTAGAAAGAGTAGGGGAAAAAAAGTTCAAAACAAAGAAAAGAAAGGTCTGGAATATGTTTCATTTATGTAGTCAAAGACTCCCTGGCGACACAACAGTGTGACTTCTCAGAGTGCATAATGACCCTCTTTATTAGTTTTAGCAACTTGTTAGAGGATTTCAGAGGCAGGATTTTCTGTGAATAGGGAGCAGACAGGTACAGAAAAGAGGCCCCCTCGCTGACAGCATAATAATAGCCCTGCCCGGAGTTACAGAGCAGACGGCCACACAGTGCAAGTTAGTTCAAAGTCACTTTGTATTCAGAGAAATTTACTATAATTCCTCACAAAAAGGACCTTTGAAAATGACATTGAACATATTGTTTCCCTGTAATCCTTCGTGTTTTTGGCCTTCCTATAATTTGTGCTGAAGTCATTATCTGTTAAAAGCAAATCTTAAAATACAAGATCAACGTTTATTCAAGGTATAAAAAAGGACAATTTAGGTCGGCTCACATGTTCCCTCCCTCCTCTCTGACGTTTCCTCCTCATTTGCTGCTTTTTCCAGGATGCTCCCGTGTTCAGGGTGCCCCCTTTGGGATTCCTGCCCCACCCCCCAACTCCCCAAGGATGCTTAACTCATTGCCTTCATCACACAGGCCTTTGCATCCATATGACCAGAGGGGTCTGGGGGAGTCTCTCAGGGGTCTGCTCAGCTCCTGAGAAGGGTGAGGGCTGGCCCCCTCCTTAGAGCAGTTCTGTCTCGATCTCTTGGTGGTTGGTGGTGGTGTCACTGTGTGATCTGAGTTGGAGACAGGGTCCCTGGCTCAAACAAAACAAAAGGAAAGGCTGAAAACCCACCATCTTGATTAAACTGGCAAATGGATCAGGTTGTGTATGTCCTTTGTCTCTTATGGCCCTGATTCTTGTCCTCAGAGGCCACATAGCTTTGGACAGCCATTGGCTAAAACCCCTGCCATCTCAGACTGTCACTATCTGCTCCTGAAACTGTGGAAGCAGAGACTTAGGCAGCGTTGACCACTAGCTGTGTCACCAAGGAGCTGTGTAGACTTTTGCTAAAATACCAAGTAATACTCCTCTTATGCTGGAAGAAACGACCCAGAAAATACACGGAACGAAGTGAGTCTGTGGGTGCCTCTCACTTGGCATGTGTTCCTCTCACTTGGCATGGTGCTTCACTGCCTGGGAGCAGGTGTGTGTGTGAGTGTGTGCAGGTGTGTGCAGGTGAGTGTGTGTGCATGTGTGTGGGTGTGTGCAGGTGTGTACATGTGTGCCTGTGTGTGCAGGTGTATGTGTGTGCAGGTGTGTGTAGGCACGTATATGTGTGTGCTTTGTGTGCAGATGTGTGTGCATGTGCATACATGTGTGTGAAGGTGTGTACACGTGTGTGAGTATGTGCAGGTGTGTACATGTATATGCCTGTGTGTAAAGGTGTGTGTGCAGGTGTGTACATAAGTGTGTGTAGGTGTGTGCATGTGTGTGCCTGTGTGTGCAGGTGTCTTTGAGTGTGTACAGGTGTGTATATGTGTGTGTATGCAGGTGTCCAGGTGCCTGTGTGTACATGTGTGTGCTTGCAATGTGTGTGTATAGATGTTTTCTTAGATTCCAGTTTGAGACCTGAGGATCGAAATATTATGGAAAGTTAAAAGCCCAGAAACTATAGTGTCTGAATAGTATGTCTAGACTTGATAGGTAAGAAAGCCGATCAATTTCCCATTGAATTTTTCTTTGGTTTAATTTTTCTTTACAGTTCACTTTGGGATTCCAAACATGTGGGAGTGAGTAGATGGGAAGCAGGCCCCAGGGAGCAGTGCTCTGGGAGGACTACCTCCTGATGTATCAAGGGCCACATGCTGACACTTGCTAGTTGGGGACCTTTGGGGAGATTGGAGTCTTTCTACACTTGGGGAGACCGAGACCTTACCTGTTCGGGTGTCGGGAGAGTGAGCTGAGAGAGTGCATATGGGGAGGGTTGTCAGCCAGGTGCTCTGTGGAGAGGGACCCAGTGTCATCTCTCCTCAGCCCATGGTGTCTAGGGTGGTCCCTGGGAAACAGAAGTGCTCAAAAATGTCTCTAAAATAAATATTTCCTGTGTATGACTAGCCAAATAGTAACAAAATCCAAGAGGAGGTGGGTTGAGCTTCCCATCCATCCCCCCTCCACCAATGGCATGGGTGTGGAGGACACACAGCTCAGGAGCCACTTGGAAATGGCCTCATCCCACGTAAGACAGGCAGAGACGTGGGGGCCTAGAGTCTGTTCTACTTAGCCTCCATTTCAGTCGGGCAAGAAGCTGACAAACAGCAGTGAAGAGAAAAGGCCCCACATCTTTAAAGCACCCACTTGGCTTGTCTTGGGGCCAAGACCCCCCTTCCCCCCATTTCTTGTTTCCCCAGCGAGCGGAAACCACTGACCAGCATAAGCGGGATGTTTCTGTCCACAGGATGGACTGACCTCACCCCCAGACGGCGGCGTTTCACACTGCCTCTTCCTGTACAACATACACGTTTCTGCTGAGAAGTCACCCTCTTGGAAAATACTTCCTGACCTTAGAATAGGTTTCACCCTTTTTATGCTTTCTTTTCCTTCAAATTGCATGATTTATATCTTCCCAGCTCTTTCTTGGAAATTGAAGTGGTTATTTACCTGTTTGTCTGCCTCTCTCACTAGAATTTAAGTTTCGTGGGAACAAAGACTGTGTGTGTCTTGGCCACTGCTTTAGGCTGTGTGGCAGTACCTTGATTACTATTTTTTTCTCTGAAGGAAAGAATGAATGTGTGTATGTGTTTGTGCACACGCACCTATAGACCTGTGACCACACAGTTCCAGGGCATGGCAGACCAGGCACAAGGACACAGTCTTAAAAGGTCATTTATCCCTGGAGTGCATGGACCTCTCACAGGGACTGTCCATATTAGCATCACAGGTTCCTGGTTACATTTCCTGTTAAGGGTTGACAGTAGTGACCGTGTTACAAAGGCAGCACAGGGCGAACCAGCTAAGTGCCTGGCTCGGTCAACCTCTGTTTCATTTACTGTGGACACTGGACAAGGCAACATTTCATCTGGAGTTTAGCAAAAACTCTACTCAGACCATCTGCTTTGGGAACAATAAATAAATAGAAAATACAAATTTAAAAATAATTAGGAAGACAGCCCATTGGGCCATCCGTCACCCTCATGGGAAAGACAGTGATAGCTATGGTTCTCAGACCATCTCAGTTATTCCTAATTGATCAAAATACCCCGATGTTTATAGCAAATGAGAGCATGACTCAGAATGAAATGAAGTCAATGGAATGCCAGAAGTTTTTACGTCCAAAACAGAGACATGGCCCATATGTTCAGAAATACTTTTGTTCTTAGGAAATGTTTATGAAAAAAGAACGGATAGGCACTTCCTCAAAAAGAGACTCAACTGATATCAACACGGTTCACGTGACAGGAGCATTTTCCCATTATGCTCACGTCCCCCTTTACTTACTGATTCTTTACTGTCAGGTTTGAGGAACCATGCTGACAGCAAAGGCAAAGAGTTGCCTTCATGGCATATCCATTTTACATGCAAATACTTTAAAAAGTTGAAAGTTTTCTTGAAAATTTTCATGGTATCATCCATGTGTTTTTGATAAATATGTATGTTAGTTGCTCACCACATCCGACTCTTTGTGACTCCGTGGACTGCAGCCCACCAGGCTCCTCTGTCCATGAGATTCTCCAGGCAGGAATACTGGAGCGGGTTGCCAGGCCCTTCTCCAGCATTTCCACTCCATTTGATGGAAAATAGAATCTGAGTTTGTTTCTCTGTGGATCTTCAATTTTCTGTTCTCTGACCATGGTCCCGATGAATTTAATTGAATGTAGACTTTTAAAACATGGAAAAAGAAAGAAAAATAAAGCAATCTGCATCAAGTAATCACCAGCAATCTGATTTTCCAGCTGGAACAAATTTTCGTTAGCCAAGGTGTGTAGAATTAGGCTCAATATTTATGGTGAAATGGCCTCAAAATTGTTTGAAACTAGCACAGCAGGATAATGAGTTAGGAAGAAAAAGAACAAAATCCATTTCTTTCCTTTTCCCTCTCTGTTTTTCTTTCTCTTTTCTCTCTTCCTTGTCACCTCACTCCGGAGACTGTGAAACTGTTGCATGGTCGGTCCCCGCTCCACACCCCAGGAGGTGCTTCTCAGAGGTTCTGGACACACACATCAGGGTTCTATTATAAGTGGCTGCCTTTGACCATGTGGCAAGGTTGAGACTGAATTTATTTTTGTGTGCTATGCGCCTGACGTGTTTAAAGGTGCAGAGGGCGTCCTGGGGCCCCAGGGTGAATGCATGAAATGACAACAATTAAATGAGATCCAACTGAAAAAGTAGAAGCTGAAGGAACACAAGCCAGCGCTTGGGAGGGAGCCCAGGCTGAGCCCGTCAGGACTGGAGGCCAGGCCGGCCCCCCCACCCCGCCCCCGCCCTAGTGGTCACGGTCCCGGCCACATGCCCTGCCTTAGGGATGCTCCATCGCCCCGTCCTCACTACTCGGATGAGGACCCGGGCTCTGGGGATCACACTGGGGACCCCGACTGGGGCTCAGGCAGCTCGCTGTGACTGTGTTGTGGATGCTGGGGGTGGGTCCCTGTGACCCCAGGGGAGATGCGGGCTGAGCCTCCCTCCTGCCGTCAGTTGAAGGAGGGTGGGGTTTGGCCTCCCTCTCAAAGCCTGGAGTAAGCCCCCTTGGGGGAGTCAGCCTGACTGCTGGAGGTCTGCCCAGGGACTTAGTGGGAGACTGAGGGGTTCAGGGCACGGAGCTGGCCCTCCTGACTCCATCCATCCTCCTCTTCTGACTTGAGGGTGATGGGAGAACCGAAGGCTGCCTTTATAGGACCCAAAAGGCACAGCCTCGTCCTTCAGCCATGAGCAGACCTGGGGCCGAAGCAGGGCGGGCTGGGGAGCATGGGTCCTTCACAGGGTCCCCTTCAGGGCACGGGGCTGGCCCTCCTGACTCAGTCCATCCTCCTCCTCTGACCTGAGGGCGACGAGAGGACCGAAGGGCACAGCCCCGTCCTTCAGCCATAAGCAGACCAGGGGCCTAGATGGGGCGGGCTGGGGGTTATGGGTCCTTCACAGGGTCCCCTTCAGCAACTGCAAGCAGACAGCTTCAGAGGCCACGTAGATGGGCTCTGGGTCTTGGGCCTCCTCTTGGCTCTCATGACTGTCTGACTGAATTTTGGGTAAGTCATGGCAGTTCTGCACCCTGGAGGGGCCTGGAGGAGGAACCCTGTGGGAGCTGAGAGACCCTCAGTGCCAGGACCGGAACTGGTGGTAGAGAGAATGTGTTCCCTGAGCAAGTGGGTCCCAGTGTCCAGCCTTGCGGCTGGTGCGTCCTCAGGACAGCCATGCTCCTCCAGGCTGGGCTCACCCCCAGATCTTTGCTTGACCCCAGAGCAGAGCTGGAGGTGGTCACGCCTGGGGTGTGTCCTGCCACTACTATGGGCCTGAGCCCCCCTGCTTGTGCTGTGCATTGGGGGAAATGATTAGATCCAGCTGCAGGTGTTGTGAAAATGAGGGGACAGTCTGGTGACAGCCAGTGTGTAGAGCGCCCCTACTCTGGTGTCTACCCCCCTACCAGAGCCACCCTTGGGCTGGCCTTCGCCTCTGGGCCACCCTGTCCTTACGGAAGTGACTCCTGTGCGACCCGCGAGCTGCCCCTTCTCTTCCGGCCGCGCTGTCCAGCTGGACCACGGACATGAGCTGGCTCCACGGTCGGCTCCATGTCTGAGATCCAACTCATGGCCATGTATCTGCACTCAGAGGAGGTAAGTGACAGGGTCAGCTCCTCAGGGTGTGAGGCCTGAGCCTGAGAGGCGAAAGGATGGGTGCTTAGGTGTTTTATACCTCTGAAAACTGAGGCTTGAAGGTGCTTGGGGATTGAATTCAAGTCTGTGTTTGTTTGGGTGGAAAAAATGGGACCTGTTCTAAAATATATATATATATTTTAATTTTTAAATATATTTTATTGGCATAGAGCTGATTTATAATGTTGTGCTAGTTTCTGTTGTACAGCAAAGTGACTCAGTCATGCGTAGATTCCTTTTCCTCTTCTTTTCCATTCTGTTTAGTTATGGAAGTCTCCAGCGTTCAGTGTTATGATCGGACATCTGCATGTACTGAGAGCACACATCCCTGCCTGTCGAGTTATTCTCTGTCATAAAACAGTTTTTGCAATCGCTTCTGCAGCTTGTTCAGGAAGTTCTGGCCTGTGGGAATGGGCTCCCCATTGAGAGGCTTGGTTGGGTGCTGTTCTCCACTGCACCTCTGCTATGGGGCCGGGGGCTCTTTACTCCCCAGCCTGGAGCCCCCCACCGACTCTCCTGGCAGGTAACTTGCTGTTTACCTTTAGGTGGCGGCAGGTCCAGACCACCCCCTCCTTAGCTGTGACAGATGTCTCCAGGAGCGGAGCTTACGGTGGATGGCCACCATGATTCCAACAGCTAACTAAAAAGTCACGGGCCCTCCAAGCTTGGAAAGGCTTTCCCAAGGGTTGATGGTGCCCGGCGATGTGAGGTTTACCTTCGTGGTCTGCATGACACCCTTCCTTCCCCGAGGATGTGACGTGGGCCAGTCACCCCATTGCTGCCTGCTTGCCCTCCCTCTCCATCGTCTGAAGGGCTGGAGATCGTTGCCTGTTGGCAAGTGGATTCAGTCATTTTTCTTCTCTTTTCAGGTGTAACTTGAGAGGTGATGGGAAGGCCAGGGGTGTTGTGAGCTGACTTTTTCCTGTAGGTGGAACCGAGGCTGTGACTTACTCCGTCATGGGAAATGTGCCTTCTCTCCCAAAGTGGTGAACACAGTGAAGGGTCGTGGGGACAGGCGGCTGTGGTGTCTCCAGCACCTGATGAACAAACAGCCTCTGTGTTCCACAGCGGGGCAGGGCTCTGCTCCCCCAGATCCTGCAGCCGCGGCGGGAGCCGGTGCCTCTGAGAGGACGCCTGTGTGGATGTGGCTGAACACTGTCAGGACTGGGAGTTCAGAGCTTTCTCGGTAACCATCGCTCTGTTATGGAGAGCCCCCCAGGGGGCCTTAGTGTCCCCACAGATGAGGCTAGTCCTTCTCAGACTTTGGAATTTCACACATAGTACAGTTTCCCAAAACATCAGAATCCTGACATGTTTGTCAGTTTTTAATTTTGCTGAAAACGAAGAACATTTGAAAAAAAATTAAAAAAAAAAAACAATCAAAATCAGATCAACAATTGCTCCCTCTTTGATCTAAAACCACTGAATATTTCATAAAAGGAATAAAACTTCAACACCAAAATATTTGAAAAGCTTAGGTCTCTAGTCTGTAAATAAATCTTTGAGTCTTTTAAACAGACTACAGTTTGCATTATGAAAACCTTACTAGATTTTTCTTGTTTTATTGTGGGCTCATCTAATTTTTTAAACCTCTCAGAAAGGTGGGACCAAAATATATGGTTGGTTAAGTCTGCCTGAGGAAATACAGAAAAAAAATAAACCCATCTACTAAACAATACTTTCTCTGGTTGGTGGAACCAAAGAGGTAATTTTTTATTTTTCTTATTGTCTATGTGTATATGGTAAAATTTGTAACAAAACAAAAACACTTAATGTTTTTATTAATAGTAGAATTACACAGACTATGTTAGATCCTCAAAGCAGATTTTCCGGGGCAGGGTGGCCATGAAGGATGCCTTGAGGGTGTTGACTCAAGGGTCCAGACCCCCGCTCCTCAGGAGGCTGTGCTCTCAGCTGCCGGCGGCAGCGTGGTTCTCTCTGTCTTTGCCTCCCCTTCCCCAGTTCCCAGCCCTTCCTCCTGGCTTCCTCTTGACACCCCTGGCCCTGCTGTCTCAGGCTTTGTCCACGTGGCTTCTCAACCTCTCCATCCTCTGCTGATGGGTCTGCGTCCTCCCATTCTATCTCCTGGTCGCATATTCCCAAGAAGCGAAGGTACTGGTGGAGCCTGTCATGAGTCGTGTCCCCATGTGAACAGCGGTCCAGTCAGGCTCCCTGGAGGCTGTCCCAGTCAACTGATTGGGTGCCTTGGGGCTGGTGCTGGGCTCTGGGTGTATGCCCTGTACCTGGAGGCAGGTGACAAGCCCTGTGCTCTGGGGGATGCAGCCCATGTTGTGACAGCACCCCACACTTGGTGCTACCAGCAGTGGCCACCCACAAAGGAACCCTCCCCCACCCCGCCTCCGATTCTCACACACTGCCAGGTGAGACCCACCTCACCCATCCCCATGTGGCTTCTAGGGCCACAGTGACTCCCTTATTTATTCCCTCTGATAAGACCCCAAGTTTTCAATAGTGCACATCCTTCTTGGGGCAACAGCCTGATAAAATCACCCCTTAGCTGTCTGATGTGTTTCGCTTTTTTTGCATAAAATTTTTCTCTATTTCTGTTTCTGAGTAAGCCGAAACTTACCTCAAACCACACAGACGAAATTGGCCAGGCTTTGGCTTCAAGAGTCCGTGTTAAGTAAGACCTTTGTGGTCAGTTCTGCACCTCGGGTTCAGCCAGGGTCTGCCCAGGAAGTGGGTCTGGGAGCGGTTCAGTCCTGGCTGGCCGGTCCCCACTCAGTGATCCCCACCCTGTGTTCTCTAAATTCAGGAGAACTCTGCGTGGAGGCAGCTTTCTTTCCCTCTGCAGCATGTGTCTTTTCAGGAGCAAGCACAGGGGGGCTCTCCCAGGCACATCTGTGTGGTTCTCCATTCCTAGACTTAGTGCTGTAGTCCTGGCAGGAGGCTGGAAGAGCTCAGATGTGAAAAGGGGCAGCGGGCTTGTTGCTGACGGGAGCCTGCTGGGCTGCCTGTTCACGGCTGTGCAGAGGCCTTGCAGCTGTGACTCCGGGACACGCTGGTCTCCCTCTTACGGCCCAGAGGGAGAAAGTGGCGCCTGTCTCTCCCTCTCCTCGGGCTCCAGCCTAGATGGTTATGCAGTTTGCTTGTCCAGGAAAGGCTGTCCCAGGACTTGTGTGTCTTGAGTAGAACAGAGGTGTGCAGCCATGTCCGAGACCACCGGCTCTGCTGGGTGCCTGTGATGGTGTGGCCAGGACAGCCGGGCTGCTGTGGGTGGGGCCTGTCTCTGCTTCAGGTGCCACGTCTGTGTGGCAGAAATTCTAATCCCCCAAAGGTAAAATGTCATAGGTACATTTGTTGCTGTTCAGTTACTAAGGAATGTCCGACTCTTTGCAACCCCATGGACTGCAGCATGCCAGGCTTCCCTGTCCTTCACCATCTCCCGAAGTTTGCCGAAACTCATGTCAATAGAACTGGTGATGCCATCAACCATCTCATCCTCTGTCACCCCTTCTCCTCCTGCCTTCCAACTTTCCCAGCATCAGGGTCTTTTCTGATGTCCCCTAAATGCATTAAGTCTACTTGAACCATACACAGAGAGGAAAAGATACCTACAGAGTTCAAGTGTATTAAAATCAAAATGAATTCCCTTCTCTTGCTTTTCCAGGGCCCCTGGCTTAGTCTTAAAAGCCAGCTCTATTCATAATATGCATTTAGGAAAAAGAAAAATAATAAGCAAAGTCCTGAGAATTAAAAAAAATATTTATATCAGTGAATTCTTATTGAGAAATGGTTGCCAATGGAGCTTACAAATCTTGTTCACAAAGAAAGGCTGAGTCCCTAAGTATCCACCATCCCCCACCTGCAGGCTGGCTTCCCTTCTGGGTCACGTGTCCAGGGAACAGGGCTCCTGGATCTCCACTGTCGGGGGTCACAGCCCTGCTCGTCCTCACGGAAGGTGTGATGGGGCCGATGGCCTGCTGTCTGAGTCTCCTGGGTCTTCATCATCTGGGGTCACAGCCCTGCTCGTCCTCATGGAAGGTGTGATGGGGCCGATGGCCTGCTATCTCAGTTTGCTCACTGCAGTGACAGAACACCACAGACCAGGTGGCTTTCGACCAACAGATGTTTGTTTCTCAGGCTCCAGAGTCTAGGAAGATCATGGTGCTTGAGATCCAGTGTCTGGTGAGGACTCGGTACCCCATACATGTGTCCTCATGGCATGAGGGAGCCCTCTGGGGTTGCCTTCACGAGGACATGAACCCCATCACGAGGGCCCCACCCTCATGACCTCCTGAAGGCCCACCTCCCAACACCGTCATATTGGGGGTTAGGTTTCAACATGCAGATTTCTGAGGGGACATTGAGTCCACAGCACTAAACTGTGTGTTGAGTCCTTCTGTTTGTAGGGGGTGGGGGTGTAGACTTTTGGGACTAGGGTGGCGGGGTTGTAAGGAGAGGGTGCGTGAACGCCGCCTAGAACAGCTCTGAGTCACTCAGGCGCATGCTTCTCAGGGCACTGCCAGTGTTTGAGCTCCTGCTCCGACCTCCTCTGACCACAGCTCTGTCCACCTTAGCGTTTTCCTTCCTGGCGATGAGGTAGCGCCTGGCCTTTCCCCGCCGCCAGGCTAGGACCTTGGTGGATTTTCCTTTCCAGGCGAGCAGGTCCTATCCCCACTATCTTGGGGAGCCCTGTCAGCCATGCCTGGAGGGGGAACCGAGACCCAGGCCACCGCTGCACTTGGAGTTCTGAGCTGGGTGACCAGGGTCCTGTGCTGAGAAAGCATCCTTTCTCCTTGGGACCGTGCCCTCAAGGAAACAAGATGGAAGGTAAGATTTGTCATGCTGAAGGCACCCCGTCTGCGTGTTGGGGCTCAGCATGCCCAGAGCCAACGTCCCTGCTACAGCAGTGGGCCCTCCTGGAGCCCAGGGGAGACAGGCGCTGGGCCCAAGGTCACCATGTGCACATCCGGGCTGTTAGAGGGTGTGGAGTTGAGGAGGGAGGGAGCAACTTGTCAGAGTGTGAACAAGTTTCCAAACTGAATTTGGCCTCAGCCGAGCTGTTTATCCAGCCCTGGAGAGCACCCAGAAGAGCTCCGGGTGGTTGGGGGGACCAGCTGTGCGCTGTCAGCAGTCTCGTTCCACACAGGGACCGGCTCAGAGTATCGGCACAGGCTGCTGGCCCTGGACCCCGGGGACCGGCCTCCAAAGATGCTGTGGGCTTCTCGGGCCCTTCCGGAGGCCCTGCCAGTGCTCCACTGAGAAGTCAAGTTGAACATTCTGTGCATAACTCGAGTATGTCCTAACTCGAGGGGACGTCTCCGAGCGTCTGGGATACTTCTGGTTCATTTGGGAAACTCGCACACAGTCTTGACCTCCAGCTCATCCAGGATGGGGGAGGAAGGACAGGCCCTCTGTCCTGGCCCTCCTCCAGGTCCTCACACACTCTATCACTTTCTTAACTCTGTTGTCATGCTCACAAATAAAGCTTGTGTTGTTACTATTTTAAATTAAAAGTGAGACTTCCTGTCAGCAAAAGCCCATCAGGATGAGCCCTGAGCAGTTAAGGGAGACACCTGTGTTTTCCAGGAGGGGTCAGGAAAGCCCAGAGAGACCCAGTCACCAAGGTTCCCTGGGTGTCCGGGACGTGCCAGAAGCAGCCTCCAGTCAGCTGCCCTGTGAATGGCAGCAGGAGCCTCCCTGCTCCATGTGCATCAGAATAAAGACGGAAATGTACAGATTCTGTGAGGTCTCACATGTGTGCCGCCACGCGTACCACACACGCGCACACACATAGCCCCACAAAGATGCTGCCAAGCGATTCTGAAAACAGGTGGGAACAATCATTGTTCTGGAGAATGGCTGTGAGAGTTTTTGTGTCCTGGGAGGGAGATACTTGTGCGCCCACCTGCACAGCCTCCCCGGTAGCCCTGGGAGGTGTGCCTAGGAGTGGAGGAAGCAGGTTCCATAGCTCATATTTGCCTCTTGAAGCATTGTTGAAATGTTTCTTCTTCAGGCGTTGGTTCAGGCGATTAATGCTGCTGTTGGGTCTTCACTGCTATCCTGTGACTAAGCCGATCCCAAGCGCCTCCGGCAAAGACCAGTCCTTCATCTCCGAAGAGCATGTGTTAACCTTTTTCGATGGATACCAAGTTGGGGTGAGTGTGGTCACTGGGGTTGTCAGGCACACCCAGGATTTCCTTTATATATATGTATATATATTTCCTATCAGGGTGGCCGCAGTCCAGCCCAGACCCTCCAGAACGGCCTTTAAGTTCAGTCTGAGCTCTGTCTGTGCTTGGCTATTGACGTGACGCACTTTGACGTTTCTGAGACTGCAGATTCCCCAGAGCAGAAGAGAAAGTTTCACGAATACCGTGACCTTGATATTAAAAGAAAAAATCTCTTCTCTTTCCTCTTCCAGATTTTTACCATGTGCTGGCTGGAAGTCCAAGTAAGAAAAGGCAGCAAAGTTATGAAACTTGAGTTTGTCCTTGTAGATCCATAGTGAGCAATGCATACTTACCAACAAGACACGTTGCACACTGTGCTCATTCCTGAGAGAACTGCACTGAGCTGTTAGGGAGGGTCTGAGGGTTTATAATGGTTTAAAAATGCTTTCAATTTTTTTTTTTCTTTGGTAGACTTTAAGCACAGCCATGAACCTCAGAGCAACATGTCCAAGACTCAAGTACAGGCAATATAGCCAGCCTGCCCGTGAGGCACTGAGGGAGATGAAGGTTGGAGGTCTGGAAAATGGTGGAATGCCCTGGACTTGAGGTAAGAAGGAACTTTCGTGGAGGAAAATATGAGAAAACTAGGTTTCATGAGGCAGACAAGATAATTTTAGTCTAAGTCACCAAAGTCGTGTGTCTTATAGTGGGGTGGACAGAAATGCATCAGACTGACTTCACAGTTTTATAGTGCTTTAGGCTTTTGAAATTGCTTTACAGAAAACTTGTACTTTTGTCATCTCTTTGACAATAATGTACCTGGTTGAGGATCATGGACATTTTGATTTTAAGTGTGAAGAACTGGGACAGAATGAGTAATTACAGAGAGGCAGGCGAGCTTCACAAAAGTTCCAGCCCAAGAGCTTCTCAGCAGCTGTTATTGTTGTTGTTCAGTCGCTCAATTGTGTCCAACTCTTTGCAACCCCATGGACTGCGGCTCTCCAGGCTTCCCTGTCCTCCTCTGTCTCCTGGAGCTCGCTCAAGTTCATGTCCATTGAGTTGGTGATGCCATCCAACCATCTCATCCTCTTCTGCCTTCTCCTTTTGCCTTCAGGCTTTCCCAGTATCAGGGTCTAAATTTTACTTTTTGAAAATAATTATCCTCTCAGTATGGTGGTAACATATATTCACTGTTGATGATTTTGAAAATGTCAAGTGCATTAAGAAATAAAATCACATGTAATTCCACTACCTAAAAGTAGTCATTGTTTTGCTACAAATCCTTCTAGTCTTTTTTCTGTATGTAAGCACATACACAGGGAAACATTTTATGAATTGGAAATCACATTGCGCATCCTGTTTAATAAGCTGAGATAGTCACTTAAGATTGTGAACTTCTTCTGTGATCAAATATTTCCTGTAACATCATCTGTATGAGCTGTGTAGGATTTTGACAGACACTACAGTAGATTCCCTGGTAGCTCAACTGCTAAAGAATCCGCCTGCAATGTGGGAGACCCTGGTTTGATTCCTGGGTCAGGAAGACCCACTGGAGAAGGATAGTCTACCCACTCCAGTGTTCTTGGGCTTCCCTCGTGGCTCAGCTGGTAAAGAATCCACCTGCAAAGTGGAAGACCCAGGTTCAATCCCTGGGTTGGGAAGATACCCCTGGAGAAGAGAAAGGCTACCCACTCCAGTATTCTGGCCTGGAGAATTCTATGGGGTTGCAAAGAGTTGGACACGACCGAGCAACTTTCACCTTCTTTCATGTTGGATTTTGGGGGCTGTTTGGTTGTTTTCATGAATATGGTTTATAGATGGATATGCTGTTTGAAAGTTGACTTGGGGAAGAGGGAACTGTTATCTTTCCTTAAATCTTAGAATTCAAAATGCCATGTTCTCCTTCCTTCAACATAACTTTAGCAGCTTATTTTATGGCAGTGTAGTTCACATGTAGTGGCATACACACACATGTTAGCATGTGTCAGCTGTGTGGTGTGGTGGCATTACGTGCATTCTCCCCGGTCACGACACAGGAGGGCCCACATCCTTCCAGAGTCGCCCTCAACTCTGCTGCACCTACACACCTGACTTCTGTCAACACACGCACCATTGGCCTACCTCAGGACCTCTCAGAATCTGAACCAGGCCCTCTTGACATTTCGGTTTATTCTTTCAACATCATGTTTTTGAGAGGCTTCTGTGTCTCTTTCTGCAGGTGTTTGCAGTTCATTCCTTTCTGATTGCTGAGTAATATTCTATTATATGAATATGGCAAAATTTGTTTATCTGTTCTCCTGTTGATGGCTACTTGGGTGGCTTCTAATTTGGGATTTTAATAAATAAAGCTGTTATAAGATGTCTCTATTCCAGTTGAGCTATTTCAAATCCTGAAAGATGATGTTGTGAAAGTGCTGCACTCAATATGCCAGCAAATTTGGAAAACTCAGCGGTGGCCACAGGACTGGAAAAGGTCAGTTTTCATTCCAATCCCAAAGAAAGGCAATGCCAAAGAATGCTCAAACTACCGTACAATTGCACTCATCGCACACGCTAGTAAAGTAATGCTCAAAATTCTCTAAGCCAGGCTTCAGCAATATGCGAACCGTGAACTTCCTGATGTTCAAGCTGGTTTTAGAAAAGGCAGAGCAACCAGAGATCAAATTGCCAACATCTGCTGGATCATGGAAAAAACAAGAGAGTTCCAGAAACACATCTATTTCTGCTTTATTGACTATGCCAAAGCCTTTGACTGTGTGGATCACAATAAACTGTGGGAAATTCTGAAAGGGATGGGAATATCAGACCACCTGACCTGCCTTTTGAGAAATCTGTATGCAGGTCAGGAAGCAACAGTTAGAACTGGTCATGGAACAACAGACTGGTTCCAAATAGGAAAAGAAGTACGTCAAGGCTATATATTGTCACCCTGCTTATTTAACTTATATGCAGAGTACATCATGAGAAACGCTGGGCTGGAAGAATCACAAGCTGGAATCAAGATTGCCGGGAGAAATCTCAATAACCTCAGATATGCAGATGACACCACTCTTATGGCAGAAAGTGAAGAGGAACTCAAAAGCCTCTTGATGAAAGTGAAAGTGCAGAGTGAAAGAGTTGGCTTAAAGCTCAACATTCAGAACACTAAGATCATGGCATCTGGTCCCATCACTTCATGGGAAATAGATGGGCAAACAGTGGAAACAGTGTCAGACTTTATTTTTTGGGGCTCGAAAATCACTGCAGATGGTGATTGCAGCCATGAAATTAAAAGACACTTACTCCTTGGAAGAAAAGTTATGACCAACCTAGATAGCATATTCAAAAGCAGAGATATTACTTTGCCAGCAAAGGTTCATCTAGTCAAGGCTATGGTTTTTCCTGTGGTCATGTATGGATGTGAGAGTTGGACTGTGAAGAAGGCTGAGCGCCAAAGAATTGATGCTTTTGAACTGTGGTGTTGGAGAAGATTCTTGAGAGTCCCTTGGACTGCAAGGAGATCCAACCAGTCCATTCTGAAGGAGATCAGCCCTGGGATTTCTTTGGAAGGAATAATGCTAAAGCTGAAACTCCAGTACTTTGTCCACCTCATGCGAAGAGTTGACTCATTGGAAAAGACTCTGATGCTGGGAAGGATTGGGGGCAGGAGGAGAAGGGGACGGCGGAGGATGAGATGGCTGGATGGCATCACTGACTCGATGGATGTGAGTCTCAGTGAACTCTGGGAGTTGGTGATGGACAGGGAGGCCTGGCGTGCTGTGATTCATGGGGTTGCAAAGAGTCGGACACGACTGAGCAACTGAACTGAACTGAACTGATGCAGGCATTTGTTTGCATGTTTTTGGTTTTTTTTTCAAGCATTATTTTCTTCCCTGGGTGAGTGTCTAGAAACAGGGCTGTTGGTCCTGTGAAGGCCCATGTTTAACTTCAGAGGAAACCCCTAGCGGTTCTCCAAACCGATGGCTCCCTTTCCTCTATAGGCCTAGCAGCAGTGGATGAGAGAGTTGGCTGTCTAGGTGATGGGAATGCTGTGTTGTCATTCTTTTTAGCCTGAGCCATTTGGGGGGACACTCGGGCATCTCATGGCACCTTTTCTGGTCACTAATTATGTTGAGTACTTTTTTCTTGGGAATGTTGATCACTCATTTGCCTCCTTTGTGAAGTGTCTGATAGGCCTCCAGTCCTGTTTTTCGGTGACTTTTATTGGCGTATGGTTGATTTACAATGTGTTAGTTTCAGGTGTACAGCGAAGTGAATCGGTTGTGTGTATACACACACTCATTCTTTTTTAGGGGGCTTCTCAGGTGGCACTGGTGGTGAAGAACCTGCCTGCTGATGCAGGAGACTAAGAGACCCAGGTTCGATCCCTGGGTCAGGAAGATACGCTGGAGGTGGAAATGGCAACCCGTTCCCATATTCCTGTCTGGAGAATCCCATGGACAGAAGGACCTGGTGGACTACAGTCCAGGGGTCACAAAGAGTCAGACCCAACTGAAGTGACTTAGCATGCTCTCTTTTTCTGATTATTTTCCCACAGAAGTTGTTTCAGAGTGTTGAGTCGAGTTCCTTGTGCTCTACAGTAGGTCCTTACTGCTGCTGCTGCTGCTAAGTTGCTTCAGTCGTGTCCGACTCTGTGCGACCCCATAGACGGAAGCTCACCAGGCTCCCCTGTCCCTGGGAAGTTATCTATTTTATATATAGTAGTAATTGGGGTGTTTGTCTTTTCACTGAACAGTTGTAGTCCCGAGCATTTTCGGTAACGGTCCTCTGGGAGATTTATCTGGGAGTACTCCCCCCAGCCCGTGCCCTGCTTGGCTATCTGTGTACTGTGTTTTGATAGCAGAGGAAGCCTCAATTTCTTCCTGAAAGGTTTGGGTTGTGCTTTCTGTGTTCTGGGAGAGTTTTGCCGACTGAAGGGTGAAAACACATTTTCCTGTAGATTTTGCTGGCTTTGTTTCTGCAATTATGCACGTCCTCCGTGTGCATGCTAAGGGGGAGAGGAGGGGAGACCACGTGCTCCTCAAAGAGGTATCTTACTGTCCCAGCTCCAGACATCAGAATGACTTTCCTTTCCTTCCTGGAATGAATTGCTTCGGCACCTTTGTTAGAAGTTAATTACTGCATCAGTATGAGTCTGTTCCTGGCTTCTGGCTTCTGTTCTGTAGATGCTCTTGTTTATCCCCATCTCAGTGCCATATTGACTAATTACTATTGCTCTACGGTAAGTCCTGAAATTGGAGAATGTAATTCTTCAAGCTTGGTTTTTTTTTTCCCCTCAAGTATGTTCTGGGTGTTCTAATTGTTTTTTGGCATGTCACATACATTTGAAAAAAGAACTTGTCAATTTCTGGAGAAAAAAGATTGTTGGGGTTGATGGAAATTGTATCTAATGTATAGATCAATTTGAGGATATTTGGCATCTTAGAAATTTTGAGTGAGTCTTCTGTCCACAAACATGGTGTATCTATTTGTGTACTATTTTAATGTAATAATGAAATAATTTTATTTAATAATTAAATTAATGTTTCTTATTTCTCTAAGATATATTTTATAGTTTCAGTGTGTAGTCTTACATCTGTTTTATTGACTAGATCCCTAATAATTTATGCTTTTGGTGTGAATTTTAATTACTGTTCTGTTTCAACTATATTTTAAATCATTCATTGCAAATGTACAGAAATATCATTGACAGTTCTTATATTGACCTTGTGTCTTGTAACCTTACAGTTATTCTAGTAGTTTTTTGTTTTGGAGATTTTTTTAGGATTTTCTACATGGACAGTCCTGTTGCTTGTGAATAAAGACAGTTCTGTTATTGTGATCACCTAATATTTACATGTTTTGTTTCCTTTCTTGCTTTATGCATTAAGATCTCCAGTACAATAGTGAACAGAAGAGGTGACAGAGGTCAGTCTTGCTTGCTCGAGATTTTATAGGGATGGAGTCCAAAGCTTTTGTATAAGGTGTGATGTTAGCTGTGGTTTTTCTGTAGAGCTTTTTTTTATCAGATTGAGGAAGTCTCTTCTATTCCTAGCGTACTGAGAGTTGCTGTTTTTAAGTCATGAACAGGTGTTGAATTTTATCAGATCTGTTTTCTGTGTCTATTGGGATAGTCTTATGGCTTGTCTTTTGTAGTCTGTTGAATGTCAGGCCTACCCAATATTCCTGGCCTAAATTCACTTGATATTAATATATTACTGTCAAGCCATGACACACTGTAGTTTTTATGTATTTCTTGGACCTGGCGATGCTGACCTGGCCTCCTGCTCCCAACTCAGACAGGCCCGTCCTCCTCACTGTGAACCTGGCCCTTCTGCTGGTCACTGCAGGCATGTGGGTCACCACCACGGGGCTTTGACTTGTCTGACGTCGGCGGCTGTGGGGCTTGGTGCAGAGCCCATGTCCCAGAGCTGGCATGGCCTCGGTGGTCAGACCCTTCATGCATCAGTGAACTCTTATCTTGGTCACTCACTGCCCCCAGCAAGTGCTTCAGACGCTGTCGGAGACTGGAAAGATGAAAAGCATGACTGGTGGGCAGCAGGGAGGGGTCTGGACGGACCCAGGCTGACCTCACAGCTTGCTTAGGTTCACCTGCCCACCCCCTTCTCAGAAAGGCCCTGTGGCCTGTCTGGTGGTATCTGTGAAGGGTCCCCTTGTTTTCTGGGCAAAACAGCCATTACACTGTTGTTTTTCCACATCTCTGTTTGACCTGGTGACCCTCACTCCAGCAGAAGGTAATTTAGACAGATTAGGACCTTGGCTCCTTTCCAGGAGCCCACAGAAGCCTCGGAGCGGAGACAGTCCAGAAATATACCCGTGTCCACGTGACTAGTCTCCAGAACGCGCTATTTTTAAGATGCTTGAACTTGTTTTCTCAGAGGATAATTTCCACCCTTGGCTGGATGGGTGGTTTATCCGGGTAGCTGTCTCTCTCGCCGAGGATGAAGGAGCTGTCCCCAGTGTGGCAGGAATTTTGAGACAGGAAACGTGCTAAGTGTATGGGTTCTGAGCCAAATGTGGTCATTAGTTTGATCCAAATTTCACTTTACCGGAAGAGGAAGGATTTAAGGCCAGGTAAGCAATGTCTATCAGGCAAGTCCAAAGCAGACAGACCCAGGCAAACACGTAATGTGTCAACTGGTCCCCAAGCTCTGTAGCTGATTCATCAGTTGCATAGAGTTGCTGATTGTCACCGGGGTCCACTCGCTGTGCGGAGGCTGGGAGGTGTCGACACCCACACACCAGGAAGACCCGTGAACAGCTCTCGCTCAGCAGAGGCCACACGAGCCCTCATCATGCAAGTTGGAGGGAGATGTCCCCAGGGGATGGAACATGAGTGGGGTGCGGCCCAGGAAGGGCCACGTGGTCTTGGGTTTTGCATTCTCTGCTCTGAAAACTAAGTCGTGATTCCCGAAATGAATACCTTGGGGAGGTGGGGAAATGCACAGAGGACAATACTCCCTCGGATTAAGGGCACCAGTCCTTACATCCTCCTGGGAGCGACCAGGGCATCTAGGTTAGCATTGCCCTGTCCCCAAAGTTACTGGAGCCCCATCTCAGGCCCGGAGCCCAGCCCCAGGCTCGTGGGGGGAGGAGGACAGGGCAGGGTTCCACTCAAGAGGACCCGAGGCTCTAGGAAATGCACAGCTTAGACTACCACCCGGGACCCCTCTGCTGCCAGTGTGACGGGACGTCGGCCTGGGCTCGGCCCAGTTGCCTAGTCCTCGATTTTTCTGTTTGAAATCTCCATTTCCTGTCCTGTTGTCACTAGTTTAGAAAACCTGTCTAGAATGTTGGACGTGTGTGAGCCCCTCACTCAGGGCCAGCAGGCAGGAGGCGGAGGGCCCACCTTGTCCTGAAGTGCCTCCTGGAAGGAGAGAAAGGCAGGTGGGACGGCAGGACCCTGGGAATGGGGCTCTGGTTGCGGGAGCAGGAAGGCCTGCCCCAGGCCTGCCGCTTCAGGCTGGGCCGCCACCTCCCCTGAGGGCCGGGTGATCTCATGCGTCCAGGGCCTGTCCCAGCCCTGCTGCCCATCCCACGCTGACACACCGAGGGCTTGCTCTGGGCCCCCTGGTCTGTCTCGTCCGGTGAGTTCTAGACACCCACCCCCAAACCCCTGCTCCTGGAAGGATCCCTGCCACCAGTGGGGACAGTGGCTGGGGTTGTAGCCCTGAGGGCTGAGCAGGGACAGCCCACCCCAGTGCCTCTGGGGGCCTCATGTGAACCTCCACGTCGGAGCTTATGAAGCTTGCTGAAGAACATGTGGCTAAGACCCTGGGCCAGGCCCTCCACCCTTAGCGCTTGGGCTCCAAGGACCTCAGAGAGGGGACGGTGCCAGGTACTGAGGGCTGGCAGGGCCGGAGCCGCCTGGACCTTGCGAGGCTGAAAGCCTGGCCTGTTGGGCGCCCAGCCTCCCTCACCACCTAGCTGCCTGGCCTCCGGGCTCTTTGTTCCCTGAAGCTGAGCCTACAGCTGCTGTGGCGACATCAGGGCCCTGTGAGCTTGAAGAAACATCAGAGAGCCTACCAGCTGTCTAATCCTGGACTCGGCCTGCACCAGCCATTTAAGGAGAAGATGGACAGTCCAGGAGTGAGCCGTCGCTGGGGCAGAGTCCCTGCTGCAGCCCCGCTCCCCTGAGGCACTTGCAGAACCCCCGCCCCGGGAAGGGCTCCCCCTCCTGAGCTGCCCGTGTTCCTTCTCTCACGTGCTTCCAGCCCTTGCATGCATGATGCTGCCACCCATGGCGAACCTGGTCTGCAGATGGAGTTTCCTGAAGGGTCTGTACCCGCGTGGTCCTTCCTTTCGTCTGCTCTCCTTAAATTTCCCGAATCATCTTGCCCGGTGCTTCCTTGGCTGAGCACTCCTTGTGCTGCTGGGTCCCTGACCTCTGTTCGTCAAGGTTACCGGCCCTGCTGCCAGGCCAGTAGAAGGAAGTGCCAGGCATCCTCGGCTGGCCGGCTGGGTCCCCGCACAGGAGCCAGGAAGGCACAGCGTCACCTTCCTGCAGCCAAAGCCCACCTGCCTGACCTGGGGCTCCCACCTGGGGCTCCCACCTGCCTGATCTTGGACTCCCACCTGCTTGACCTTGTCCTGGGGCTGTTGCAGTGGCCCAGTCTGGTGCGGTGTGGGCCATCAAAGGGAAACCAGGCCAGAAAATCAAAGAGAAGTAAAAGGCATCGGGAAACTAAAGGAAGCGAGACCTCCCATGTGATGAGGGAGGAAATATCAAGCGAAACGTGGTGTCCTGTGAAGCAGGAATGCTTGACCTGCTAATTGAAAGCTACAGATGAGGAACATTTGATATCTACACAGTTCACTTATCCAAATTACTGTTATTAGTGAAGAACAATGACAAGGAATTCTCCCGCATGCACACATTTGATTTTGGTGATTATTATTTACGCGTGATTTATTACCCCCAGTGCAAAGCACAGCTGGAAGGATCACAGAGATGACTCACCATTTCCTAAGGCCAGATTTTTGTTTTGTTTTGTTTTTCCCCAAATGATGGTTTTATCGACTCCCGGGATGAGAGTCTGCTCCTGGTGTGTCCCAAGCGCCAAATGTGCTGGAGGAAGTCAGGAACAGGGAATTATAACTTTGTTCCTAATGAGGGGTTCACCTTTCCTTTGTTCTGAAACACAGTGCTCTGAGCAGAGATCTTGAGAAGGACGCGGGTCTAGAACTCTCTTCAAAGTAGGAGGTGCAGACCATGAAGAGGACATAGCAACATCAGTTAAGCTCAAGTTGCTGGAGATGATTTAATGACCGTGTTTCTGTCCTGGGGACGACGGCTCCTCCATGCCCTGCAAACGCATGGGGCACATTCCTCAGCCTGCACACAAGGAATTTGCATAATTGTGATATTCCAGGAGCAGAGGGGCAGAGAGGGTCACATTCTTGTCCCAGTGTGTAATTCTGTGCCAGGCAAACCTGGGCCCTCGCTGGGGACCACCCCGCTGCTCGGCTGAGCTGGACGGCTGTGGACCATGTGCCTTGCAACACGTGGATTCCAATAAAAATCCCTTTTCCAGAAAACACTGGAGAAGGGCGAGCCTAGCTTGTGGCAAATGAGAAACCAGAGCACCAGCAGTGAAGTGTACTTGCCAAGCTAAGACAGAGCAGAAGCTGGTCACCCTAAGCATTGTGTTCTCTGATTTTCTAAGACTTTCTTTGACTGCGATCAGCCACCTCCTGGGTGTACTTGGGCCCTGGGAGGACATTCCCAAGATGGATTGGTGGAGCCTTTGCTCCTGTATCTGGTGTAGAGGCCTGGGGCCAGGCAGTTGGAGGTTAAACAGAACTGCACCCCACCCACCCCCACCCACCCCCACCCACGATGGAGCCACAGACAGGGAAAAAGCTTCCTTACTCATCCATTGCCAATGTCTCCACGTTCAGGCTTGTAGATTCACGAGTGACTTTGCTCTCCTTACCTCCGTGTTGCAACCCCATGGACTGCAGCATGCCAGGCTCCCCTGTCCTTCACCATCTCCTGGAGTTTGCACAAACTCATGTCCATTGAGTCGGTGATGCCATCCAACCATCTCATCTTCTGTTGTCCCCTTCTCCTCCTGCCTTCAATCTTGCCCAGCATCAGGGTCTTTTCCAGTGAGTTGGCTCATTGCATCAGGTGGCCAAAAATATTGGAGCTTCTGCTTCAGCATCAGTCCTTCCGATGAATATTCAAAGTTGATTCCCCTCAAGTTGACTAGTTTGATCTCCTTGCAGTCCAAGGTACTCTCAAGAGTCTTCTCCAACACCACAACTCAAAAGAATCAATTCTTCTTTGCTCAGCCTTCTTTATGGTCCAACTCTCACATCGTATATGACTACTGGAAAAACTGTAGCTTTTATTATTCAGACCTTTGTTGGCAAAGTGCGTCTGTTTTTTAAAACACTGTCTAGGTTTGTCAAAGCTTTCCTTCCAAGGGGCAACCGCCTTTCAATTCCATGGCTGCAGTCATCGTCTGCAGTGATTTGGGAGCCCACGAAAATAAAATCTGTCACTGCTTCTACTTTTTCCCCATCTATTTGTCATGAAGCAATGGGATCGTGTGGACTTAACTATCAAATCTCTAGATAGGAATGTGGTAAGAGGGTTTCCTCTCTACCACAGAGAACATCCTCTGTCTCCCTCTCTGTCTGTCTGCCTGTCTGCACACACCATACACAGATGGACACACAAGCATCCATACAGCCTGGGCTACAGCTCAGCAGAGGCCCACTCCCTTTCCTTCCAGCCTCGTCCCAGCACTCGTCTCTCTGCTCACTCTAGGAGGGTCCTTATTCAACACAGTCTTACTTTATGGACAAGTAAGACTGAAAACCTATCACAAATTGTGCTAGAGGTATAAAAATTCCATTTTCTCATGTCATGTATACATGATATATAAATGTAAGCTTCACATATAATATGAGAAAATAAACTTTGTATAATTAAAAAGTTAGAGGCTCTGCGACTTGTCCTTTTCAGAATGGGCCCATCTGAATGTGTGCCGACCCTCCTGAGCTATGTCCATGGGTGATGACTCTTGACAACGTGGGAGTAGCTTTTAGCTATGAGTTGCTTTCAGATAAATGTAGTTTTTCTTTGATAATAAAATGCCTCTTGAAAATAAAGGACTCAAGGGTGTTTTATAATTTTAAAATCTAAATTTAAATCTAAGTTTTAAAATATAAATTTCTGTTCTCCAGAAGGGAAATACCTTCTGCAGACATAGAAAGTGGTGGGATAGGGGCGGGGACCGTCAGTGGTGCTGGCAGAGTCCGCCCCCTTGGACAGAGTCCTGGATAGACGTGTGAAGGTCACGTCCCAGCCCGCCAGCTTCTCAGCAGTTACTAGTTCAGGGGACTTTAGAGCTTCCGCTGGTGGAAGAGGCCGCTGGGGGGCACAGTTCAGGCCTCCGGACACATCCTGGAAGCGTCTGTAGCCGCTGTTTCTCAGGGGCAGGGTCCTCCTGTGAGCTGAGGTCCATAGTCAGGGGAAGCCCTGGGTGTGGCCCTGAGCTGGGCTGACCAGACACCCACGTGCAGCCTCCCTGGCTGACCTCCACCCTCCCCATCATCCTTGTTGGGCTCACTCTGCCACAGTGCAGAGCCCTCCAAAGGGCTACCATTCCCAATCCAGTGTGCTCTTGGGGGGCGGCTGGTCCAAGGGCAGGGTGTGTGCACAGCACCCTTCCCCACTCAGCTCACACCCCTGAATTTTGGATGTGTTCAGGTTGCTGTTTACTTGTTCAGTCGTGTCCGACTCTGTGTGACCCTCTGTGTGACTGACTGTAGCCAGCCAGGCTCCTCTGTCCATGGAATTCTGCAGGCAAGAATACTGGAGCAATTTGTTATTTCCTTTTCCAGGGGATCTTCCCGATCCAGGGATCAACCCTTGTCTCCTGCACTGGCGGGCAGGTTCTTTACCACTGAGCCATCTGGGAAGCTCGTGATGTGTGTGGTGAGTCTGTTTTAGCTGCAGTTGGATAAGCCCACTTTATAACTCTCTGAAAATAAGAAGTTTAGTCAAGTAAAGTTCTGACTACATTTTTTTCAGAGAAGTCATGCTTGAAAAATCCTCAGCTTAACAAAACAAGTCCATTCTTTATGGTTTGGGGCAGACATATCTGAAATAAACAGTTCGTTCAGGGCTGCATTTTAGTTAGCTCCTAACTAGAACCTTGGACTTTCTGACTTCCAAGTGAGCTCTCCTGGGAGGCAGTGGGTAGCAGGGGGAGCCACCCAAACCCAGACAGCTGGTCAGTTACCTGTGGGATTTCTTACTTGTGCTCGAAATGGTACAGTATTCAGCATAGAGAGAGAGATTTCAAAACTTTGTGATGGGACTTGGTGACCTTGAGTTGCTGGTGGGAAGGAGATTGTGGACTTGGAACACAGAGAGGATGGCTAGTACTCTCTATTAGTATGCTGATAGCATGAGGCATGTGAATGAGTGTGTGTACATTTGTAAACATGTGTGTGTGTGCATGTGCATTCATGCATGTGTGTGCATGTGCATTCATGCTCTGTTGTATGCAGTCATTTGGGATGTGAGAGTCGGACTATGAAGAAAGCTGAGCACTGAAGAATTGATGCTTTTGAACTGTTGTGTTGGAGAAGACACTTTAGAGTCCCCTGGACTGCAAGAAGATCCAACCAGTCCAACCTAAAGGAAATCAGTCCTGAATGTTCATTGGAAGGACTGATGCTAAAGCTGAAACTCCAATACTTTGGCCACCTGATGGGAAGAACTGACTCATTAGAAAAGACCCCGATGTTGGGAAAGATTGAAAGCAGGAGGAAAAGGGGACGACAAAGGATGAGATGGTTGGATGGTATCACTGACTCAATAGACATGAATTTGAGTAAACTCTGGGAGTTGGTGATGGACAGGGAGGCCTGGAGTGCTGCAGTCCATGGGGTCACAAAGAGTCAGACACGACTGACTAAACTGAACTAAACTGAACAGGCCGGTTGTTTACTAAGCATACATCTTGTGAGATAGTTATTAAGGTTTGGATAGGTGTCGCCAAGACAGATCACAGTCTTCATAGAAATGAGCACAGCAGGCCAGGTCCACATCATGGGGGACCAGCTAATGAGCCTCATGTGTCTGTCTCTTCCCTGAGGACGCCGTGCTGGTGTGGTGTGTCCCAGCTCTGTAGGCGAGACTGCCTTTGGTCAGGACAGGGACACGAACACTTCACCTGAGTGAGCAGCACCTGGGGGGACGCCCAGGGCGCTGAGAAGCCTGATTCCTTCCCCTCGCCCCTCATACCTGCTTCTCCTTGGATGTGGCCCTTGTCTCTGCCAGGTGCTCAGCTGCTTCCTGAGCTTTGCAGCCACCGCAGTGGCCTGGACCCTGGGCAGTGGTGGCTCGTGGGATGTGGAGGAGGCTGTTCTCCAGATTCTGCCAGATGGTGTTCCTGCTCTGAGCTTGGCCTCCGGCCACGGGCGCTGTGTGGCTTGCGGTGCGACCTGCCTGCTGTTAAGGTGAGGACGGAGCAGCACCTGTCATTTGCATGTGTGTGTGTGTGCTTATGTGTGTACGTGTGTGCATACATGTGTGTGCACACGTGTGCACATGTGTGTGTGTGTGTGCTCTGTGCAGGAAGCAGGGCTGGATGAAGTGTGCTCTCCTCACCTGAGATCTGTGGGGAATGTCCTGCCGGGCCTTGGGCGGTCAGCTCTCCCTCCCGGGGCCCAAATCCTATGAGCAGATGGGCGTGGCCACCCCAGGACCCAGCCTTGGCCATTACGTGTCGAGTGCACTTGGACCTGCTCATCTCTGTAATGAAAAAAACATGTGGCTTCTCATGGGTAATAACTTCTGACTTCCTGGACGGCTCTTTTGTTTTATTTACTTTAGCATAAAGTATTCCACCCTTTAAAAATATTACCCTCTCTTTTATCTGTTTTATAGTATTAAAATACACAAGCATGTTTATATTTTAAAATGGGAAATGTCAAAAACATTTTTACAGCATCTTTCTTTTAATCTTTGTTTAAAGTGTGGGGTGGGTGGTGGAATAGCTTCTAGGTTATGTTCAATTTTTTCCATTTCTGGAAGAGCTTGATTGAGAATTCCAAACCTTTTGTACTGGACAGATGTTCAGGATAAAAAAAGGCCTATCATGTCCCTCGGATCCTAGTAGTTTGCGGTGTATGTTAATACAAGGTTAGAATCACTAGGGTTGAAATTTTTGCTAATGATATTTAAATTTTTTTAACAGCATTCAACTCTTTGAAAGATGCTGTGTTGTAATACATGTTTCATTTTTGATTTCTGCTATTTGGAAAGTAACTTGTGATGCTATTTCGGGACCTGGGGTGATTATGGGTGGTCACGGTGACGGCTGTCGCAGGCTTGTAGGACCCTCTCTGGAGTGCTTGAGTGAGTGGGTGAAGTCCCCTGTTTTTTGTGAAATAGTGGCTACCTGTCCTGCAGTCTGGGGACAAGGACTAGGAGTGCCTTTGGCTGTTGTAACTCCAGGCTGATATGAGCAGCGCTCACAGGAAATTTCTCAATGGTGACAGTATAAATGGACAAATTCTGAAAAAAGTTTTTAAAATTCTACCTTTAAATCAAGAGTGTATTTCTTTTCATTTGCAGGTAATGAATCAAGCAAATACAGTTTGCCCAGATATTGTGATGTTTCAGAGTTTTTTTTTTTTTTTTTGATAGGGAAGGTATTTACAATCATTGTTCTCTCTTCATGCTAAGTTTTATTTTCTCATTAAATCAGGTGAAAACCTGTGATACTGTGCTATTAAGCCAGAGTGACTAGGAGGAAATGATAGGATGTTATTAATTTATTAGAATTCCATGTATCGAGTCATTTAATCAGCTAGAATTACAGAGATACTCCTAAAAAACCGTCAAGTCTGCTGTTAAAGTTGCCTCATTAATGTTTTTTGCCAAGGATTTGTACATTCCTAAAAATACTGGAAGAAAACCCAGAAATTGAAATTGTCATGAACTGATGGCTCCCTTAGACTGAGCTCCCGTCCAGGGCAGAGAACAAACCTTCAGTGTTTCTGCATCCCTGCCTCCTTCCAGAAGGAGAAGGGCCGACAGAGGACGAGATGGTTAGATAACATCACCGACTCAGGGGACATAAGTCTGAGCAAATGCTGGGAGATAGTGAAGGACAGGGAATCCTGGCATGCTGCAGTCCATGGGGTCACAAAGAGGCAGACACGACTGAGTGTCTGAACAGCAATAACAACCTCCTTGCCCACAGCCAGGGACACAGCACACACAACGGTGGTTTTGAAGAATGTGTTTGAATTCACCTTTTTTCTTACTCCCTTCACTTTCTCCTGTAACGGGGAGCCACCCGGTGTCTTCGCGGTGCTGGAGGACAGGTGCCCTCGTGGTACTGGAGGATGGGTGTCAAGTGTCATGGCCTGGCACACCCCTTCCTCTGTGATGCGAGGCTTCTCTTCCCCATGATCATCACTGTCCTGAGGAGGACGGAGAAGGACCCTGTGACGACCCTTCCAGGTGTTCCTGCTTCTGTGTCTGGACCTCCTGTCTCTGAATCTGGTATCTTCAGAGCCGAGAGGCTGCAGCGGGCCCAACCTGCTTGGACCAAAGAGAAGATATTGTTTGTGCTAATCAGCCGCCCCTCCCCAGGCCCAGTGCATGTTAGGCCATGCTGTCCGTCTCTGTCAGCCGTCCCCAGAGCTAATTAGGGGTCGTGTTAAAGTCCAGAAACAGTTGGGTTTCTCTAGCTGCACTGTTCCAGCCCCCAGCCTCCCTGCCCACTCTCAGCACCTCTGTCCCCACCCGGGTGACTGGGGAAGGACAGGGAGACCCAGGCCTCACCGTGGCTGTGTGGTTGTGGGGTGTTACTGATGTGCCAGGCAAGACAAGACCTGCTTCAGTCTGTCCTTCTTCCCCACAGGGTCAGACCAACTGGGTGTTCAACTCCAGTCTGCTTGCACTTCAGTTGATTGGGGTGTTTTTCAGTCTGCAGAGTCCTAGGAGAATTCTCACTGAGATCGCCCAGGTCCTCTTTGTGGTGGTGGTTGCTGTTTATTCACTCAGTTGTGTCCAAGTCTGTGACCCCATGGACTGCAGCACACCAGCCTCCTCTGTCCATGGGATTTCCCAGGCAAGAATGCTGGAGTGGGTTGTCATTTCCTTCTCCATTTCCCTCCTGACTTAGGGATCCAACCTGTGTCTCCTGCATTGCAGGTGGATTCTTTACCATTGAACCACGAGGGAAGCCCCCTTACTTACCTTTTATTGGCATACAGTTGATTTACAATGTTGTGTAAATTTCAGGTGCATAGCAAAGTGATTCAGTGATATACATCACTGAGTCACTATATATATATATATGTATATGTGATTATATTTAGAATCCCTTGGGATTCAAAAAACAGATGACTGTAAACCAGCCAGTATGTGAGCTGACACATTCTCTTACTGATAGAATGTCAGAAATGTGGGATGTCTCAAAGCTAGTTTAAAAGGGCCACCATGTAAGTGAATGGCCTGCTGTGCTGAGTGAGCTCACAAACAGATGCACAGCCTTGGGACTCTGAGGTCACAGCCGCCCGGTGGTCACCATAGTTCAGGTGGTCCGCATACAAACATGCTCCGGGGTCCTCCTGGAGCGCACACTTGGCTGGCGGTGAGAGCCTGGTGGGTGAAGAGTCAGACGTGGCCGACTTTGGCCCCAGAAGGGCCTGTTCACGTGGGAGAGTGAGGGGAGGACAGTGCCAATGGATGCACAGGGTCCCTTGGTGCCTAAGGCGTGTCTGGTGTGGACGTGGGAGCTTCCTGCTTTCTCAGACAGCCACCCTCGTGGCCGCACTCCTGACCCAGGCACATGCAGCCGTCTTACCTGCTTTGATGTCAGGGCCTGTCTACCCTTCTCCGTCCTTTCCACTTGACACTGGTGTCCTGGAACAGTTGCTGTGAACGTATTACTGTTTGCCCAGATGGCTCTCTTCTTGTCCCGCTGCCCTGACTTATGGCGTCAGACCCACACTTCTAATTCCTGTGTCACACAGGCCTTCTCCATTTCTGTCTCTTTCTTTCTCCGAGACTCTCTCCACACACATCATACGTATGCCAGAAAGACTAGAAGAAAAATGGGCAAAATAGTAAGAATAGTGGGCTTCCCAGGTGGTTCACTGGTAAAGACTCCACCTGCCAATGCAGGAGATGCAAGTTCCATCCCTGGGTTGGGAAGATCCCCTGGAGGAGGAAATGGCAACCCACTCCAGTATTCTTGCCTGGAAAATGCTATGGACAGAGGAGCCTGACGGGCTACAGTCTGCGGGGTCACCAAGAGTCAGAGACAGCTGAGCAACTAAAACAGCAACAACAATTAAGAATAGTACATTGGATGCTGAGATCATGGCAGTTTTTATTTTTCATATTTTAAAGAAATTCTGTAAATAGCACAATCCTTTTTTATTAGAAAATATTATCAAAATGATTCTAGAGAAGTAGAAATCCATAAATTATAAAATAAGATACATCTATATCTAGATATTGATATATATTTATGTATTTATATAGGTAAAATAAATGTATAAATGTTTGTAAATACATTTTAGTCCCTCTTAGATAGGGAATTAATTGAAAGAAATAGTTTTACCCCAGAGGACAGGGGTTCTAATTTAACACTGGATTTTACTGACATTAAGTGGTCATCAACACCATGACATACGGGCAATATAGGATGTGACTAGGAAAGTCCTGGCCCATTAAACTGTGGCACTCCATGATCATAAGATCCATCCTAATTGTGGCGATGCTGGTACACACATTACAGAGTTGATAAGGTATGAGGGCCTTCCAGTTTCACACAAACTCAGAGAACAAAGGAGGTGCTGCCTGATTTGTCTCAGGAGTCCAGATGCGGGCTGTGCTGGAGGGGGTGCCCGGCCACACTCTTAGTCGAAGCTTTTGTATGGATGTCGCCTCTGCTCGAAGGACTCTTGTCCTCAGTCCCCCGTATGTTCCTGGTGAATCCTCACTCTTCAAATCAGAGCTCACACACCCTTTCTCAGGCCCCGCCTTCTCCACGTTTCCCTGTAGAGTTGGGCTCAGATATTTCTGCACTCTTGAGTGTCAAGCTGGGCTCAGCTCCTTTGCACACTCTCAGAGTTTGCTCAGTGCGTAGGACACAGATCATGTGGTCTCAGGAGGACTCTTTAGTCCCTGTTTCCCTTGAGAACTGTGTCTGCAGCTCAGGCTTGGACATCTCTCTGCCCTGGCGCCTTGCTCACTTTTGTAGAAGTGTAACAGTCAGGAGACTGAACTGAGTTCAGGAATCCTACACACCTGGTGTCAGCTGACCTGCTCTGAGGTTCTCCAGTGCTACAGTAACTCCTTAATATTCCGTGTCCTGGTCCCTTTCTGGTGGTGATCTGTCCCATGTGTGGACACGGGAGCCCTCAGTAACTAATAGATGCCACCATGGTCTCTAAGCATTTGTGTTGTCAGGATACATCATATAATACTACATTAAGTCCTGAATTAATCAAACTCTCCATTTTTTTCCCTTGATAGAAATATCCTTGAATTCATGTCAAGAATATATTTTAATATATGTATGTTGTAGGGAAAGTAAAGATTCAAGTGACTGCTGATGGTTTTGGATACTTTGATATATTTATGTTGGTAAAACCTAAGTTATTATAAGAGGTAATATTTCCTTCAGGAATTTTCTTAAAAGGTGAGCTTGACACTGAGCACACTATCCTCAATAAGGCAGAACTCCACACATCAGAGAGAAAATTTTCCACAAAGTTGAATCAGTTCTAGATGTTTGCGTGTCCCCAGGCAATTGGATGGTTGGGACAAAAATGCAACCACCTCCTGACCATGTCTGTCCTCTGTTATGACTACAGAATCTTGGGTGCTCCCTGTAAAACAGATTCCTTATTTTGTAAAGAAGCTAGGCCTATCGGTTTTCTACCTGTATCCTGCATGGCACCTGTGCCACTCGGGTACCGGCACAACAGGTGAGTCTCCCGTGGACCACAGGGGAGACGCCACCCCCGCCTTCCACTGAGCCGGGTGTCGGCAGGGAGTGACCGCACTGTCCTTACATCTCCTCTGGTTGTTTATCTCCACGGTCCACACGGGAATGCTGGGTGCACGTCTCTTGCACCGTTTTTTAAGGAGTTGAGGGCACGGGTCTCACCATCCGCCTGCTCCATCAGCAGCATCTCGGCAGGACCAGATGGTCAGGTTGACATCGCCAGCATCCTGCTTACCTGCACGAAGCACTTCCCATGCTCTCTTCTCGATCAGCAGCTTTGCCTTGAGAGTGTCCTTACAAAGCTTAAGTGTTTTTGGTTTGTTCTAGAACTGTTGGGCCATATTTACACAGATGCAGCCAAGGTGCAGAACTCTTTGGAAATTTTGAACAAGCTGAGAGGACTTGTGGGGGTTTGCGTTCCCAGACTGGCTCTTCAGGAGCAAGTGTGAGCAAGTGCAAAGAAAGGGCTGAGTCTGACCATGTCTTACGTACCTGATATTTTCTTTCTTCTTGCAGAAGAAAAAGATTCTTGGAAAAGAGAGCTGGTTCTTAGTTCCTACTGGAAAAAAATACCCTGCTGGGCCCTGGATGGGAGCCACTCTTTCCAGTGGAAACACTGACGTGCAGCACCACAGTCTATTGTAAAATCTGCAGAAATGTGGGTAAAAATATTGCATCTGGTTTGAGATTTATCTCTGCTACCAGGTCAGCCTGTCTGCGTTTTTGACTCTGGATGGTTGGTTATCCAGGGCTGGGAGCTGCCTCAAAGGATAAAAAAGAATTATTGGGAAAAACATCAAGAATGGATTTTCTTTTGCTGTCACAGTGTCTTATTAAAAAAATATTTTCTGAACAAGCTGGCAGAAATGAGGTAAATGTGAATTGCTCTGAGGATGTTCAAGAAGCAGCTTTTGGGGACCACAGGCCATCTCACAATGAAAATCATGAATTAGGTTTTGTTACAGCATGTGTACCTTAAATTTGGGGCTTCTTCAAGACACAACTTTGAAAAGCCCATGGCACTGCTGAGGCAGAATGTAAAGGCCCTGGTTCACCATCTCCCAGCATTGCTGTGTGCGCCTGAGGGAGGGAGAACTTTAGAGCGTGCGCTGGGCGAAGCTGTGCTCTCTGCCCAGAACCGATTGTCTTCTCTGTGGAGAAACTGTTTGTCACGTCTGTACCCTCGATCATACCCTGTTTGCCATCTCTGCAGGGGTTTATAGCCTGCGTACAGGCACTCACTTCCCCACCTGCTACTCTGTTCTAGTCCTGATCTTAAAAAATTTCAACAGTGATTTTACCATCTCATGGTGTGCACGTAAGTGGCTACATCTATTCTGTGGAGTGAAAGTATCTGAATGTGGCATGCAAATTTGAGAAAATTCCCTTACCTTAGCAATGACGGCTGGGATAAGTTGTGAACTGCATATATCTCTCTGAATAGTAGTGGAGTATGCCTTAACACCTGTTCCGTTGTGCTGCTGACGAGAGTCAACTTGGAATAACCCATCTGAAGGTCAAGAAAGTGCTGAGTAATGTCACACTTGAGTCTCATTGGGGAGGTAAACTTGGTGAGGGGAGGGTTCTGGCATTGACTTAGAATTTACAGTTTGAGAATGCTTCTTGGAAGTATCCGCTGTGGACCAAGGTGCTCAGAGGCTGGTTTGGGGGCCATGGCAGCGACCCTGGAAGAACTGAGGACCCGGGGCCTCCAGGAGAGAGTCAAGGGATGGTTGGGGAGATTTTGGGAGATGGTTCCTTTGGTCACCCTGCCTTGAATCTCCTCTGCTCCTCATCCACACTTTTCATCCCTTTCTTTCTCTTTCTCTCTGCCCCCCGCCCCTCGACTCTTCCAGCCATTGGTAACCACCCTCTACTCTCTTCTCCATGAATTTACCCATTCTCAGGACCTCGTACGGCCTTCCCAGGTGGCGCTAGTGGTAAAGAACCTGCCTGCCAATGCAGAAGACACAAGACACACGGGGTTTGATCCCTGGGTGAGGAAGATCCCCTGGAAGAGGATATGGCAGCCTACTCCAGTATTCTTGCCTGGACAATCCCACGAACAGAGGACCCTGGTGGGCTACAGTCCATGGGGTTTCAAAAAGTCAGACACAACTGAAGTGACTTAGCAACGCACGCAGGGGCCTCATATATTGCAGGGACTCATGCAGCCATCATCCTTTTGTGTCTGGGTTATCTCACTGAGCATAATGATCAGGCTCATCCCTGTTGTGTCAGAACCTCATTCTGTTTTTGGCTGAAAATATCTCATGTGTGCATCACATCGTGTTTATCTGTATATCTGTTGATAGACATGCGTTATTTCCGCGATGTGCTGCTATGAACATTTGTGGACAAATACCTGTTCTGTCCATGCTCTCAACCCTCTTGGGTGTTCACCTACGAGTAAAATGAATCCATCTTGTGCTAGTGCTGTGTCTGACTTCCTGAAGGACCCTGACGGAATGGTTTCCATGCCGTGCTATACATGGTACGCTGTGCTATCTGCCACGTGTGAAGAATGTGAGCTGTTGTTGCTGCTTGTTGTCATCCCCAAAGCAGGTATTCTGATATTTTATACAAGTTCATTATGGGAGGTGAGCTGAGAGCCTGGGGAAATCTTTTTGCCAAAATTCTGTACATTTTGCTTTAGGTTTTGAAAAGTGAAAGTGAAAGTCGCTCAGTTGTATCTGACTCTTTGCAAACCCATGGACATAGTCCATGGAATTCTCCAGGCCAGAATATTGGAATGGGTAACCTTTCCCTTCTCCAGGGGATCTTCCCAATCCAGGGGTCAAACCCAGGTCTCCCACACTGCAGACGGATTCTTGACCAGCTGAGCCACAAGGGAAGCCTAGGTTTTGAAAAGACCACAGCAATATTCTTTAAAACCTCTTAACGTGACTACCTGTTTTTGGAGTGTGGGGGCAGGCTATGAAAGAATACATGAATTGTCTTAGTTCTGAATCTTGATTAATTAGTGAGGTTGTATTGAGGAAACTACATCCATTCAGTTGCCTACAAAATCTGCAGGCTTCCTTTATGCTCACAGAGTTGCATGTTTAAAGTAAATGTTTAATTTCTTGTGATAATCTTTTCTTTAAAAAATTGTGCATACTTGGAGAAGTAATGATCATTTTTAAAGTATTATCATTAAGAGAATACAGCCTTTGAAGTGAATTTTAAAGAAGCTTCACTGCTTAAGCAAAGATGTCTTTCTTCCAACTAACCTGAAACAATGCTCACTGCTTATCCTATATTATATCACGTGATGTTTGCTCATGATGACGTCTCCTGACTATGTTTCTGAATGATGAAGCTTTTCCAGATATTCAAACAAATAGCACTCTTGGGGAGACTTTTAAATCAATTTCTCATCTTATGAGGGCCCTAAAGCCAGCAGAATACACAGGCATGACTTTCTTTTGTGGACAATTCTGTATTTCCTTCGTTCTTTGTGTTTCTTTCAACTTCTGGTCATTTTCTATCTTTCTTTGAAAGTTATTAAAGTTGTGTGTGTGTGTATGGATATGAGAGTGTATGTGAATGAGTGTGTATGGGAGCACACTAAACAAACGCTACATTGTTTCAGGGTTTTTAATTTTTTTTTGCTGCTGAAATTTTTGCTGTATCATTATCCAATTGATCTTAATTATCTCCTGCTAAATTAAGTTTCTTTCAAGGGAGTTATCTCTAAGATAGTATTTCTTTCAACTAATCTTTGTATCTCTCTTAGGTTCTTTTATAAAGAAAAATATTTTCCATGCCAAAAGAGATTGGTAGAGAATGGCTTTCATTTTTTTCGCTAACTTGGGAATCATTTTGGCATAAATAAAGATGAAAAATAATCAGCTAAAGATTCCAATCATTAATTAATTCACATTTTAAGGCCAACATTGCAGAATTCCTTCTTCTGTGTCAAATAACAACAGAGCCACCCCCACCTTAATAACAAGGTAGGGGAACTTCAGTGGCAGAACACAGACCCGTGCCCAGAGTCCCTTCTCCTTTCTCTCCCACCAACCAGCCGTGGGCTTTTGATAAAGCTCAAGCCTCAGTGTCTTATTCTGTTAAATTAAGATGATTGACCAGAAGTCTCCACCATAGTCTTCAGCTCTGAAATACCACCAGTCTCTGGTTACAATAGACCTCTTGGAGATACTGGGTTTTAGCTAATCAGCCTCTTAATCAGCTCTAGGTCACTGCAAAGACACTGAATTCCTTGTTTAGAAAAATGTTTACTGTAGCACGCCAAGAGAGCATGGATGAATAAGGGAATGGCTTCAACTTCTAATAAGGATTTTCATTGTTGTAGGACATCTAAGTTTAACCTTAAATTAAGAAAATATTTTACAGAATGGAGTGTTTTGTTTTAAATATCTAGGTTTTTTTTTTTTTTCCTGAAGCAGTTTCAAACCTGATTTTAGTAAATAGAGATGTGTAGTAGAAATAGAAATTTGTGAATAATATTTATGTGGAAAGAATAGATTAAAATGTAGGGAAAGACCCAGTTAAGTAATGTGGCATTGATCTCTCACTGTTATGTGGATCCTCAGCTCGAGTGTAGTGTGTAGATGTTGGAAAAATGATGACCATGGGGGACAGGCTGAGGCATGTACATACAGATACACGAAGGGTGTGTGCTTATCTTAAAGGAGTTTTTCTAATTTGTGACATTTTAGTGATAGGAGTAAGTCGATAGAGTAGCAAAGAGCAGTAGCAAAGAGTGCTGACCTGTCCTTGGAGTTTTCAGGGAGGAAGGGAAATTGCTGAGACAGCGACTTCAGCAGGCGGGGGAGCCAGGTGAACTCAGGGTGACACGGTGACATCTCAGCTGGGCGTCTTCAGGGCCTTTGAAGACTTGAGACTGACCAGGGTGCACAGGCATCAGCAGAATTAAATGGCAGGAGAAATCGCTGTCTTGAGAGATTGGCATTTTCAAGTCCACAGTAAGGATGGAATGTATTTGCTAGCCGTCAAAACAGTTACCCCCAACGTTTACTACCTATTTGTTGTTCAGTTGCTCGGTTGTGTCCGACTCTTTTCGATCCCATGGGCTGCAGCATGCCAGTCTTCCCTGTCTTTTACTATCTCCCAGAGCTTGCTCAAACTCATGTCCATTGAGTCGGTGATGCCATCCAACTATCTCGTCCTCTATCACCCCCTTCGCCTCTTGTCCTCAATCCTTCCCAGCATCAGGGTCTTTTCCAATGAGTCGGCTCTTTGCATCAGTTGAGTTCAGTTCAGTTGCTCAGTCGTGTCTGACTCTTTGCGACCCCATGAATCGTAGCAGGCCAGGCCTCCCTGTCCATCACCAACTCCCAGAGTTCACTCAGACTCACATCCATTGAGTCAGTGATGCCATCCAGCCATCTCACCCTCTGTCGTCCCCTTCTCCTCCTGCCCCCAATCCCTCCCAGCATCAGAGTCTTTTCCAATGAGTCAACTCTTCCCATGAGGTGGCCAAAATACTGGAGTTTCAGCTTTAGCATCATTCCTTCCAAAGAAATCCCAGGGCTGATCTCCTGCAGAATGGACTAGTTGGATCTCCTTGCAGTCCAGGGTACTCTCAAGAGTCTTCTCCAACACCACAGTTCAAAAGCATCAATTCTCCAGCAATCAGCTTTCTTCACATCCATACATGACCACAGGAAAAACCATAGCCTTGACTAGACGAACCTTTGTTGGCAAAGTAATGTCTCTGCATTTGAAAATGCTATCTAGGTTGGTCATAAGTTTCCTTCCAAGGAATAAGCGTCTTTTAATTTCATGGCAGCAATCACCATCTGCAGTGATTTTGGAGCCCCCAAAAATAAAGTCTGACAATGTTTCCACTGTTTCTCCATCTATTTCCCATGAAGTGATGGGACCAGATGCCATGATCTTCGTTTTCTGAATGTTGAGCTTTAAGCCAACCTTTTCACTCTCCACTTTCACTTTCATCAAGAGGCTTTTGAGTTCCTCTTCCCTTTCTGCCATAAGGGTGGTGTCATCTGCATATCTGAGGTTATTGAGATTTCTCCCGGCAATCTTGATTCCAGCTTGTGCTTCTTCCAGCCCAGCGTTTCTCATGATGTACTCTGCATATCAGTTAAATAAGCAGGGTGACAATATACAGCCTTGACGGACTCCTTTTCCTATGTGGAACCATTCTGTTGTTCCATGTCCAGTTCTAACTGTTGCTTCCTGACCTGCATATAGGTTTCTCAAGAAGCAGGTCAGGTGGTCTGGTATTCCCATCCCTTTCAGAATTGTCCACAGTTTATTGTGATCCACACAGTCAAAGGCTTTGGCATAGTCAATAAAGCAGAAATAGATGTGTTTCTGGAACTCTCTTTTATTTCCCATGATCCAGTGGATGTTGGCAATTTGATCTCTGGTTCCTCTGCCTTTTCTTAAACCAGCTTGAACATCTGGAATTTCACAGTTCACATATTCCTGAAGCCTGGCTTGGAGAATTTTGAGCATTACTTTATTAGCGTGTGAGATGAGTGCAATTGTTCGGTAGTTTGAGCATTCTTTGACCTTTCCTTTCTTTGGGATTGGAATGAAAACTGACCTTTTCCAGTCCTGTGGCCACTGCAGAGTTTTCCAAATTTGCTGGCATATTGAGTGCAGCACTTTCACAGCATCATCTTCCAGGATTTGGAAGAGCTCAACTGGAATTCCATCACCTCCACTAGCTTTGTTCATAGTGATGCTTTCTAAGGCCGACTTGACTTCACATTCCAGGATGTCTGGCTCTAGGTGAGTGATCATACCATCGTGATTATCTAGGTCTTGAAGATCTTTTTTGTACAGTTCTTCTGTGTATTCTAGCCACCTCTTCTTAATATCTTCTGCTTCTGTTAGGTCCATACCATTTCTATCCTTTATCAAGCCCGTCTTTGTATGAAATGTTCCCTTGGTATCTCTAATTTTCTTGAAGAGATCTCTAATCTTTCCCATTCTGTTGTTTTCCTCTATTTCTTTGCATTGATTGCTAAGGAAGGCTTTCTTATCTCTTCTTGCTATTCTTTGGAACTCTGCATTCAGATGCTTATATCTTTCCTTTTCTCCTTTGTTTTTCAGTTCTCTTCTTTTCTCATCTATTTGTAAGGCCTCCCCAGACAGCTATTTTGCTTTTTTGCATTTCTTTTCCATGGGGATGGTCTTGATCCCTGTCTCCTGTACAATGTCATGAACCTCTGTCCATAGTTCATCAGACACTCTATCTATCAGATCTAGTCCCTTAAATCTATTTCTCACTTCCACTGTGTAGTCATAAGGGATTTGATTTAGGTCATACCTGAATGGTCTAGTGGTTTTCCCTACTTTCTTCAAAATCAGTCTGATTTTGGTAATAAGGAGTTCATGATCTGAGCCACAGTCAGCTCCCAGTCTTGTTTTTGCTACCTGTATAGAGCTTCTACATCTTTGGCTGCAAAGAATATAATTAATCTGATTTTAGTGTTGACCATCTGGTGATGTCCATGTATAGAGTCTTCTCTTGTGTTGTTGGAAGAGGGTGTTTGTCTTGGCAAAACTCTATTAGCCTTTGCCCTGCTTCATTCCGTATTTCCAGGCCAAATTTGCCTGTTACTCCAGGTATTTCTTGACTTCCTACTTTTGCATTCCAGTCCCTTATAATGAAATGGACATCTTTTTTGGGTGTTAGTTCTAAAAGGTCTTGTAGGTCTTCATAGAACTGTTCAACTTCAGCTTCTTCAGTGTTATTGGTTGGGGCATAGACTTGGATTACTGTGATATTGAATGGTTTGCCTTGGAAACAAACAGAGATCATTTTGTTGTTTTTGAGATTGCATCCAAGTACTGTATTTCGGACTCTTTTGTTGACCATGATGGCTACTCCATTTCTTCTAAGGAATTCCTGCTCGCAATAGTAGATATAATGGTCATCTGAGTTAAATTCACCCATTCCAGTCCATTTTAGTTCGCTGATTCCTAGAATGTTGACGTTAACTCTTGCCATCTCCTGTTTGACCACTTCCAATTTGCCTTGATTCATGGACCTGACATTCCAGGTTCCTATGCAATATTGCTCTTTACAGCATTGGACCTTGCTTCTGTCACTGGTCACATCCACAGCTGGGTACTTTTTTTGCTTTGGCTCCATCCCTTCATTCTTTCTGGAGTTATTTCTCCCCTGATCTCCAGTAGCATATGGGGCACCTACTGACTGGGGGAGTTCCTCTTTCAGTATCCTGCATTTTGCCTTTTCATACTGTTCATGGGATTCTCAAGGCAAGAATACTGAAGTGGTTTGCCATTCCCTTCTCCAGTGGACCACATTCTGTCAAACCTCTCCACCATGACCCGCCCGTGTTGGGTGGCCCCACACAGCATGGCTTAGTTTCATTGAGTTAGACAAGGCTGTGGTTTGTGTAATTAGATTGACTAGTTTTCTGTGATTATGGTTTCGATGTGTCTGCCCTCTGATGCCCTCTTGCAACACCTACCATCTTACTTGGGTTTCTTTTACCTTGGATGTTGGGTATCTCTTCACGGCTGCTCCAGCAAAGCACAGCCACTGCTCCTTACCTTGGATGAGGGGTATCTCCTCACTGCCGCCCCACCTGACCTTGAATGTGGAGTAGCTCCTCTTGGCCCTCCTGCTCCCGCACAGCGACCACTCTTTGGATGTGGGGTTGCTCCTCCCGGCCACCGCCCCTGGCCTCGGGCCTAATACTTTGCATCAGGTGGGCAAAATATTGGAGCTTCAGCTTCAGCATCAGTCCTTCCAATGAATGTTCAGGGTTGATTTCCTTTAGGATTGAATGGTTTGATCTCCTTGCAGTCCAGGGGACTCTCAACAGTCTTCTCCAGCACCATAGCTCGAATGCATCAATTCTTCAGTGCTTCACCTTCTTTATGGTCCAACTCCCTAATAACACATTTTAAAATGTGGATCATTGCAAGATTTTTAAATGACACAGTTCTCTGACTCTGCCCTGGAGTTGAAGGGCCCAGGTCTGGACCTCATCTGATCCTTGTGCATCAACCCCAGCAAGCTGGGAATCCTTGAGGCAGGACTGGGCGGTGACCTAGTGAGGGGGTGGGGACTGGCAGCTGGCACCCCACATCCCAGCAGGTATGAGCTGACATGGCAAGTCACTTGTAGATAGATGATTGAGTGTGATCATTTTTGATGAGTTAAAATGCTCAGCCTGTCCTTGGGGAAAGCTACTTCATAATTGATGAACAATATTGCATCTTTCCTCTGCTGTATTCTCCCCCTCTTCCCCCTCTTCAATCCATTTGTGTGTGTGCGTGTGAGTTGCTTACTATTTAGGTCTCTGTCAGTCAGTTCAGTTCAGTTCAATTGCTCAGTCATGTCCAACTCCTTGCAACCCCATGGACTGCAGCACGCCAGGCCTCCCTGTCCATTGCCAACTCCTGGAGTTTACTCAAACTCATGTCCATTGAGTTGGTGATGCCATCCAACCATTTTATCCTCTGTTGTCCCCTTCTCCTCCTACTTTCAATCTTTCCCAGGACCAGGGTCTTTTCTAAAGACTCAGCTCTTCGCATCAGGTGGCCAAAATATTGGAGTTTCAGCATCAGCATCTGTCTTTCCAATGAATATTCAGGACTGATTTCCTTTAGAATGGACTGGTTGGATCTCCTTACAGCCCAAAGGACTCTCAAGAGTCTCCTCCAACACCACAGTTCAAAAGCATCAATTCTTTGGCTCTCAGCTTTCTTTATGGTCCAACTCTCACATCCATACATGGCTACTGGAAAAACCATAGCCTTGACTAGATGAACCCCGTGCTGGGTCTTTAATAGCAGGTTTCTATCCCTGATGACTCTGTTCTTGTCCTGTGTCTTATCCCCGAGGGGCACTCCATTTGCCCACATGGTCACCGCTCTCTGGCCTTGTCTGGTGGTTTCTTCACGCTGAGATCCCCAGTGTTGCTGGAGGCCTTTTATTGTTGCTCAGGACCTGGAACACACAGGCTTCCACATACACTCGCCTTCTCCCAGTGTACTCACTAATTCATCCATTATTTATCAAATGCTTATTGGGTCAGGTATTTGCCCTTACTTTTGTTGTTTTGCTCTCTGGTTACCTATTGTCCTGCATCTATCCTATTTCACTATGTCTTTCCTGCTATCTTAGGTCCTGGTGGTAAGAACAATTCTGGATTCACCACCCTCGTGGTAACCTCCAGTTCACTGAACACTCTTCAGTACACCAAAAAGTTTTTCTCTTCCTCTGACTTGAGTAATAATGCTAAACCTTTTTAAAAACTTAAACCTTTAAAAACTCATAATATTATTTATTCATTTACTTGGAAAAGACCCTGGTCCAGGGAAAGACTGAGGGGAGAAAGAGAAGGGGGAGGCAGAAGATGAGATGGTTGGATGGCATCATCGACTCAATGGACATGAATTCAAGCAAAGAGATAGTGTAGGACAGGGAAGATAGTGAAGGACAGGGAAGCCTGGCATACTGCAGTCCTTGGGGTTGAAAAGAGTCAGACACAATTGAGAGACTGAATAACAACAGCTTATTTCAGTATAAAATTTTTAAATTATGCTGAAAATATAGTAAATAATACTTTTGTTGTCATTGTTCAATCGCTCAGTCGTGTCTGACTCTTTGTGATCCCGTGGAATGTAGCACACCAGGCTTCCCAGTCCTTCACTGTTTCCTGGAGTTTGCTTAAACTCATTGAGTTGGTGATGCCATCCAGGCATCTCATCCTCTGTTGACCCCCTTCTCCTTTTGCTTTCAATCTTTCCCAGCATCAGGATCTTTCCCAATGAGTTGGCTCTTCACATCAGGTGGCCAAAGATTGGAGCTTTAGCCTCAGCATCAGTCCTTCAATGAATATTCAGTGTTGATTTCCTTTAGGATTGACTGGTTTGATCTCCTTGCTGTCTAAGGACTCTTAAGAGTTTTCTCCAGCACCACATTTGGAAAGCATCAATTCTTCGGTGCTCAACCTTCTTTATGGTCCAACTCTCACACCCATACATGACTACTGGAAAAACATAGCTTTGACTATATGGACCTTTGTTGGCAAAGTGATGTTTCTGCTTTTTAATACGCTGTCTGGTTTGTCATAGCTTTTCTTCTAAGGAGAAAGTATCTTTTGTCATGGCTGCAGTCACCATCTGCAGTGATTTTGGAGCCCGAGAAAATAAAGTCTGTCACTGTTTCCTCTTTTTTCTCCTATTTTCCATGAAGTGATGGGACTGGATGCTTTAGTTTTTTGAATGTTTAGTTTTAAACCAGCTTTTTTACTCTCCTCTTTCACTTTCATTAAGAGGCTTTTTAGTTCCTCTTCACTTTCTGCTAAAAGGATGGTGTCATCTGCATATCTGAGGTTCTTGATATTTCTTCTGGCAATCTTGATTCCAACTTGTAATTTATCCAGCCTTCTTTATGGTCCACCTCTCATGACTACTGGAAAAACCATAGTCATGGTTTGACCATACAGACTTCTGTTGGCAAAGTGGTGTCTCTGCTTTTTAATATGCTGTCTAGGTTTGTCATAGCTTTCCTTCCAAGGAGCAAGTGTCTTTTTAATTTCATGGCTGCAATCACCATCCACAGTGATAATACTACACTTTAGTAAATAATACTGCTGCTGCTGCTGCTAAGTCGCTTCAGTCGTGTCCAACTCTGTGCCACCCCATAGACGGAAGCTCACAAGGCTCCCCTGTCCCTGGGATTCTCCAGGCAAGAACACTGGAGTGGGTTGCCATTTCCTTCTCCAATGCATGAAAGTGAAAAGTGAAAGTGAAGTCGCTCAGTCGTGTCCGACTCTTAGCGACCCCATGGACTGGAGCCTTCCAGGCTTCTCCGTCCATGGGATTTTCCAGGCAAAAGTACTGGGGTGGGGTGCCATTGCCTTCCCCGAGTAAATAATACTAAGTAATAGTAATAGTCAAACACTGTATCTTGGTGATATCTTCTACCAAACTTTGTCTGAAATGTTTTACTATGTTTCCTATAAACTTTTATCCTGTATTATAATTCCTACAATATTATTTAGAGAAAATATTGTCAACAGAGTTGAAGGCCCTGCACCCCTCCCTGACCCCACCTCTCCTTCCACCTCCCCAGAGGAAGCAGAGTCTGAGTCTACCTTTTGGCATTCCCTGGTGGGGTTCGAGGCTTCTACCCTCTGTGAATGTCGTTTTCCACTTTAGTTTGGCATATTTGTAAATATATAAAAATGATGTGATGTTCTCTGTGTACTTTTGCAGCTTGACTCTCTTGGTGTTGGGATGTTGACGCGGTGCACGCTGGCTGGTGTTGCTGGTTCCCTCTGACTGTGAAGGGGCATCCCTTCTGTGAACAGAGCTGTACAGCATTGGTCAGTGTCTCTGCGGATGGGCATTTAGTATATTTGCCATTGCAAACGGTGTGGCAGTTGACCTTCCTGTACGAGCTCTGTTTCCGTGTGTGGAAGGGCTGGCTTGATAGGGTAGATGTGTCTTCAGTTCTCCTAGGGCTGTTTTATAAAAACCATATCTGATGCTTTTTGTTTCTTAATTAGCAAATTAAGCCTATTTCCATGATTGTGTGTATGCTCAGTTGTGTCCGACTCTTTGCGACCCCATGGACTGTAGCCTGCCAGGCTCCTCTGTCCATGGAATTCTCCAGACAAGAACGCTGCAGTGGGTTGCCATTTCATACTCTAAGGAATCTTCCAACCCAGGGTTTGAACCCATGTCTCCTGCGGCTCCTGCACTGTCAGGCAGGTTCTTTACTACTGGCGCCACCTAGAAAGTCCCTTGGATTTTCCTAGACCCAGAAAAAAGATGCCAAAAATATCTTGATGTGTTTAGAGAACTAGGAATTAAATAATGGAAGAGCACTTTCATCAATAGTATGTGTTTTTTTTTGGTCTGTTTGAAAACTGAATGTTCATGGGGAGGAGGTGTCCCGAGTGGTGCCGTCTGAGCTGGGGCTGCCTCTCACCTACTTCTGGCAGGACCTCTCGGGGCTCTCTGCGGTAGGTCCCTGTCACAGGCCTTCTCTTGTCACAGGGGCTTCCGTGTCTGTTCAGGCTTTACTGACTTCAGAGCACCTTCATGAGCAATGTGGGCAAGGCCATGTTGGTGGTGGTGAGCTGTGTGCTGGGCCTGGGGAGCCATGACCCTCGGTCTGCAGGGAAGCCTGGCTGTCTCTCTCTTTCTCTGGGAAGGAGAACCTTGGGGGACATGTCTGCAGGCTTCAGGGGCTCGATGGGCAACTGATGGGAGTAGGCCTGGCCAGTGCTCCTTCAGGAGAGCAGAGCCCCATTTGTGCGTCAGGAGTTGGCCCGGGCACCGGGAGCCCCTCCTGAGGAGAGGTCCACGCGCCTCAAAGGGGACAGACAGCACTGATGTCTCAGCATCTTCAGCTGCTGGCATGACCTGTACCCAGACGCCCAAGTCTAACTCTGGCTGCGCAACTCAGTCCTTACGATCTGGGAGATCGGCCGTCTCTCCCTTACCTGCTTCTGTGAGCGTGAAGCCGGTTCAAGTCAGGTGCTCAAAGCAGTTTCTGGGGCTCAGGGATCGTCAGTGAGCATGGGCTCTGATGGCTTCGGCCCCTTCCGACTCCGCTGGTCAGTGACCGTGTGGGGACGGCGCACTTCCTTGGCCAGGGTTGGGTGGTCCTTGTGGAGCATTCGGGAGATGTCATGATGAAAATCTAAAACCTTTGAGCAACAGCACTCTGGAAAGAGTAGGAGATGCAGACAAGCACAGGACATGTCTCCTGCCTTCTGGGCCCACATTCTGGCCAGAAGATGTGATGCATGAAGTGGTAACCAGCTGCTGAACACGGTGTGTGACCCACTACCTCATAGGTGGCCTGGGAAATCGGGCGGTATGGGAACCACTTCTAGGTGGACAAGGCTCTCTTGGGGGCAGGATGAGTCAGCTGATAGGCTCTGGCAAGTGATGGTCGATAGTAGACAACTTGATATCTCAGGGGTTAAAGTCAAGTTGGGGCCCACAGGTGGGTTACCGCTCAGCTGGTCACGACCTCCAGGATCAGGACCCATTCGAGCAGGTCTCCTTTTAGCACTCAGGCTGTGGAAATGGCCCTGCAGAGGTGGGCAGAAGGACTGGACCAGTAGGTGATGATGCCTGAGGCCACAGCTCAGAGCTGGACCTGCCAGCTTTCTCTGCTGGCCGGCGATAAGCCACATGGCCAAGCTTGCTGTGGGATGGGGGAGCCTGCTCTGTCCACGGCAAACCTGGGTGAGCATGGGAAAGAAGGAACAGTTGTGAGCAAGCAGTACAGGCCACACGATTGCTTTCAAGTGTGAACATCAGCCATCTGGCGTTTGATTTGCTGCCAGGCGTCCTGAAGGAGAGTCCCAGAGGTCACCCTACACATGACGGGGTGGTGGGTGATTCTCTCACGACCCCCAGGTTGAAATAGGGACCTCATCAGATTCACTGTGGTCCACACAGCGCTCACCTGGTCTACCTGGAGATGGGCTGAGATGCTAGGAGAACAGTCCCTAACCCCTAGCAGCTCCGGGGCTGGGAAGGGCTATGATGGGGCCAGAACTGAGGTCTCCTTCCCTCTGCTTGGCTGCGGGAAGTAGACCAAACATGGCTCTGGAGACCTGTGGTCTGTTAAGCGCCATGAATAACCCTGTGGTTCCCCAAGGCCAGGGTGCTGGCCATGGTTGGGTTCATGACAAGACCCCCAGGAGAGGTCAGGGGATCCTCAGGTGTGGTGCCCTCCCTGGAGGCTCTTTCAGCACCCTGGTCACAGACAGTATTATTCTCACAGCCACACCTCTGAGATGAAAGATACTAGGAGGTCACATCCTGCCTTCCGTCTTTGGGCAGGTGACACCTCCCGACAGCAGCACCCAGGTGCCACGAACTTGAGTCAAGGCCTCACCTCCAACTGGTTCTGCAGGGGGTAGGATGTATAAACACAGTGTAAACTTGTGTTCGTTATTCGCTCAACACTGTTAGTGCCTCCACACCTTCATAGTGTTATACTTGCCTCACATGCTTTACTCCTAGGAATGTCCCATGGGAGGGGGATCGTGGTTCCCTTAAGGAGATTTGCAGAGGGTAAACGTCTCAGTCAGTTCACCTCCAGAGGTAGGGCTCCTGATCATCACTTTTTCTTCCTTTTATTTAAATCAGTGGTTCTTAATTTTGGAGCAGGGCTAGACCTCTCTGAGAATCAGACATCAGCTTCAGACCCTCTGTCTTGAACAACATGTAAACACACAAGAACAATTTGCAGAAAATGTCAAGGGATTGATTCACTGATCTTTTAATAAGCGGAATTAACTTATAAACCATGTATAGATTTTTGGAAGAAAAGATGAGATCCTATGAGAGTGAAGTTGCCTTGCTCTTTGAGACCAAATGTGTGGGCAGTATAATTCATACACATGCACACACCCATGTACATGCATGCATACATGTGCACATGGATACACACACACACACACACACAGCCCTGCTCTTGGACTGGCTGATGTTCAGTGAGTGTAGAGAGGGTCTCCCTCACCTTGACTCCTCGAGATGCTCAGCCTGACTCCATCCCCTCATTTTACTCAAGACGACGAACCCCAAGGCCAGGCTGATAGAGACTATTACGAGGACATCGTACTTGAGAAGACTCCAGTTCTTCCCCATTGAAGCTGAGTCATATGTGTCAAGAAAATCCCCTCTCAGGGCATTTTGGCCAAATTCAAATAGGTCAGAGTCCCAGAAAGATTAATTAACTGCAGGCACTGTTTCTTGGCTGAGGCAAGCATGGAACCCATTATTCCCTTAATAAGGCAGTTTCCTCGGTGAACCATGGGAGCTTGGACTGGCCCAGGGGAGAAACAAAAGAGCATTTTTAATTGAAGTGTCACATGATCTTTCCTAATGTCTTCGCTACCCCTAAATCATAACATCATCTAGAAAGGGACTGGCTTAAACCTTTATGTGTCATCTATAGAAAATGAATGTTGCTTGTCTTCGGTCTTGACAGCCTGGGCAAAACACATTTTATTTCCCCTTACTGGGTCATGTTTAACGTGGCGACCTACTGTTATAATCAGTGAACATGTTGGGATGATAAAAATGGATAATTCTCACACCTGGTGACAGTTTGATAAAGACAAGTGAGACAAATCAAGCTCCGTCAGAGAACCCCATGCACCCTGGAAGGGTGTTCATCTCAAAGAGGGAAATGGAAGCACCGCTGGAGAGTGGCCTGGGGGTGTCAGCAAGGTGGCCTGGTCCCCTGAGTCAGTCACTGATGATCAGGGAATCTTCCCGCGTCCACAGCCCTCCTGTCCTATGCCGGGCTCTGTCCTGGGTCCTGGTGATACAGCCGTAGGTAAGACAAACGTGATGCTCTCCGTCCTTCGTGGAGTCACGTGGAGCTTGCCTTGCTGGACCAAAACGGGCCCACGAGATGCCACTGAACGTGGACCAGTTTGGGTGAACACATTTTACTTCCTCCAAGAAATAGCTCCTAGAGGAAACCACCTGTATTCTAGTGGCCGGAGAAGGACTTGAATTTCTCAGGGAGGAAGAGAAGAGGGAGAGAGGATTTCTGGGCAGATGGGGCTGCCTTGACAGAGGCCCTGAGACTGCAAACACACACCACAAGGTGTATGAGTGGTAAGTGCAGTAGGACAGACCAGCTGCCTCACTGAGAGGGAGACAGGCGAGGCTGGGAGCAGGGGAGGGGCCACGGTATGGAACCTTGGAAAGGACATGCCAGGCGAGGCGTTACCGCTGAGTCCCTCAGCCTCCGGAAGCTGGGTTGCGATGTCTGTTGAGCACAGTGGTCTAGATAGCAAGAAAGCCATCTGTGTATGGCCTCACGCTTAGTTCTGGGACTTTATTCTGGGCTACAAGTTGGGAGTGTCAGCATTCGGGTGGAACTGAAGACATGAGTCCGGGTGAAGTCCCAGCTCCCAGGGGTGAGCTCTGGGGCTCTGGAGTTCTCCGGGCTGGGGAGGTGACCAGAGGCAGGCAGAGGGGACAGGGAAGAGCCTGGAAGGGGACAGGCCCGCGTGAGTCCTGGGAGTCAAGTGAAGGGCCGGGGGTGGCCGACATGGGGTGCGCAGGAGCCCGCCTGGCCCTGGGTCCTTACACATATTTGTGTCACTGTCATGCCGCTCCAGGAGGTCTACTCTGCAGAGGGAACATGAGGCCCCGGAAGAAGACACTGACCTGATCAGTGGCTCTCGGGTTCTGAGCTGGAATTGCCCCCAGGCCTCGGGGTTTCAGCACTGCTGACCTTTAACTCTCTGTCCTGCCCGCTGACTGACTGCGACCCCGTGGGTCTAGTGTGTGGCTGCAGGCTCTTGGGGAGTCCGCCAGGTGGCTGCAAGTGAGCTGAGGGAGAGACAGGGGGCCTGGGGTGCCCGATGGGAAGGGGGGCAGTGGACACAGACAGGACATATGCCCAAGCAGCTTGGTGGAGGGAGCTGGGAGCGGCCGTATGGCCCCAGAGTGGTGAGAGGGTGTTTCCAATGGGAGAAATATGGTCTGTCTGCAGGCTGGCGGGATGGAGGGGACAGGCAGTGTCCTAGATGGAGGGGTCAAGGCCCAACTTCAGGGCTGAATAACTGCGCGACAGCTTACTTTCTGTTTTCTCTGCTGGAGCCCTGACCGTGGGGTCACCTGTGTGACCACCTCAGGGCCCATGGGCCAGTGGGGCTGCCCTCAGGGGTCGTGGGGGCGTCCCAGGCCCGTGGCTTCCTGGACAGTGTGGGCTGGCTCCAGGAGGCCTCTAGCCATACTCTCCCCTGAAGACCCTCCTGCCCTGGGTGCCAAGGGGGTGCACAGGGAGAATGTGGGACAGGGAGCTGCTTTGAAGCCTCACATGCCTCCAGCATGGCTGCCCTGCAGGTCTGCATGCAGGGCGCTCAGGGTCTTCACTGAGAGGACACTGCCACCTGGGCTGGGCCAAGGGCTCTGGGAGAGGCAGCCCCTCCATTCTGCCCAGGCTGGGGGTGTTTCTGAAGCTACAGAGTGGGGGGGGCCGAAGCAACTCCCCTGCAAGCCTGGGGCTCCCCTACCAGCCAGCATGGACTTCAGGGCCTCTGTGTAAGGGTGGGGAGCAGTCCCCAACCACAGGTTTGGGGGCAGAGCTTGTGGTTGTTTATAAAAAATACCTCCCATGTTTCTTGAAGCATCACACATGCACTTGCTCACACCACCCTCCCACCCCTGGAGGCAGGCTCCTCTCTCTCTCTGTGTCTCTCTCTTTCTCACATACACACACACACACACACACACACACACCCAAACACACACAGACACACCTACATAGACACACACACATACACACATATACAAATGACACCCATATACACACACACAGAGATATACATAGACACATGGACACACATACATATAGACACACAGACACACACATATACACATATACACACACAAATACATACACACACAGACACACATATACACACTCAGACACACGGACATACAGATACACACACAGACACATACTCATAGACACACATATACACACAGATACACACACAGACACACACAGACACACAGACATATACACCCATACACGTATATACATGCAAACACATATATACACATACAGACACACATATACACATAGGCATACACAGACACACATATATACACATACAGACACACACACAGACTCACATACACACATACACACACATACACATAGACACACAGACACACACGCACACCCCTCCCCCTGTGACCAGAAGCACAGAGCCAGTGGTGCCCAGTGCCCAGCTGGGCCTGCCCTGCCCACGCCATATGCCTGAAATACTTGGCGTGTATCTCCAGCCTGGGATGGAAATGAACTCCTGGAGCAAGTGTGGGGGCTCCAGGACACTCGCTGTTTTCTCTCGTCTGTAAAGCTGTTGAGCTAAATTACAGGGCTGGGCCAGCGGGAGCCCAGCTGTGCCAGGCCCGGCCGTGAGAAGTGAGAAGTGTGGGCACTAACAGGTCATTAGCTGTGCGGCTGACCCAGCCTGAGGGCTGTGGCAAGTCCACGGGGAGGAGTGGGGGCCCCGGGGCGCGCGGGTCCAGCCGGGTTGGAGCCCAGGCTTGGCTGAGGAGGGGCTGATGCGCGGGGCTGACTCACAGCCTCCTGGTCTGGGTGCTTCATTACATCGGTTGGGGCAAGTCTTATTTTTGTTGAAATCTTTCTTTAAATTGACGGGGTTTTTTTCTGTCTCCGTTTTGGTTTTGTTTTCAACGTTTCCCCACGGTTTCCGGCCATGCGGCCTCTCTGGCTGAGTTCAGCTCTATTGATTGTCATCACCAGGAGGCTGGTGATGAGAGCTGACAAATCTCTAAGCTGACGTTCAAGGTGCCCTCGATGAGCCCAGAGGTGGACCACCACACATGGGGCTGGAGGCACCACCCTGTGTCGGGTCTCGATTAACGACTCACGATGTGTGGATAACTGCCGGGCGAACTCTGGGGCCTGTAAACACCACTCGTAAATAGTGCCTGGAGTGTGAGGTTGGGTAGACGTGATGTCAGTGATCTGTGAAGAACTGGATGGCTGGGACCCAAGCTGCTCTGAAATAAGACCTTCCTTCTGTGAGGGAGGCGGGCAGAGAAGAACCTGGGCTCCAGGAAGCGGCCACTCACCCTGGACTGTGGGGCCGTCCGCCCATGCCCACAGACAGTCGACAGCCGCTCCCTGAGCCTCAGTCTCCCTCTCGTCGTCTCTAAACAGACACAGATCCTACCTGCTGCTGCTCCGAGCACTCAGGACCCATTCCATGTTGGGAGAAGGGCCGGCAGCATGCTTCCTCTGTGCTGTCACATGGAGGTGGTGTCTCGACCTCAAAACGCCCGTAGCCCTCATGTTCAAGTTCAGCATCTTTCTGCAAAATGGCCTCTAGGGCCCTGGGGTGGGGAAAAACAGGCCATTTCTCGAGGCCTCGGAAGTCTGTGCGGATCAGCGTGGCCATCAGGACCCCCTTATCCCTGTGGGGAGTGTGGGGGCTCAGCCACGGCAGAGATCAGGGAGGAGATGTCAGCGCAGAATGATGCATGAGAGATTTCAAGTCTTAATTTAAACTTATGTAGAAGCAAATGTGTTGATCACAGGGCTTTGTTTTTTTCCTTGGAATCATCTTTTTTTGGCATCTTCTAAAATGTTAAATAGAGAATGTTATGGAGGTGCTCCTGGAGATGAAGTAGGGGACCTTGCTGATTGCCATGACAGTAATACCATTTCTCAAGATCCCTTGTGCCCGGATTCTGAGTAATACAGTCTTATCTGCTCCTTGTCACACGTCTTTATCGAGGACCTTAATCATCACCGTTTTATATTCAAGAAAATCAGCATTTTAAGGAGGTGAACTTAATTGTCCAAAGTCACACACCTGACCATATGACCACCATTTTATTTATTTATTTTAATATAGCTTTATTTTGTTTTGGCCATACTGTGAGGCAGGTGGGATCTTAGTTCCCCGCCAGAAGATTGAACCTGCGCTCCCTGCAGTGGAAGAACAGGGTCTTAACCACTGGACACCAGGAAAGTCCTGTGACCAGTGTTTAACTATGTCATGGAGATGAAGGGAGCCCTCCCTTGGGGATGGCTGGGTCTTGCCTTGGGTACCAGTTTGGTGCTTCTGCTGGTGATGCTCTCATACCCTTGTCCTTCCTGGCTTGTGTTCTCAGAATTAGAGATACTAAGGGAACATTTCATGCAAAGATGGGCATAATAAAGGACAGAAATGATATGGACCTAACAGAAGCAGAAGAGAAGAAGAGGTGGCAAGAATACGCAGAACTGTACAAAAAAGATCTTAACGATCCAAATAACCACAATGGTGTGATCACTCGCCTAAAGCCAGACGTTTTGGAATGTGAAGTCAAGTGGGCCTTAGGAAGCATCACTATGAACAAAGCTAGTGGAGGTGATGGGATTCCAGCTGAGCTATTTCAAATCCTAAAAGATGATGCTGTGAAAGTGCTGCACACAATATGCCAGCAAATTTGGAAAACTCAGCAGTGGCCACAGGACTGGAAAAGGTCAGTTTTCATTCCAATCCCAAAGAAAGGCAATGCTAAAGAATGTTCAAACTGTTGTACAATTGCACTCATCTCACACACTAGCAAAGTAATGCTCAAAATTCTCCAAGCTATGTTTCAACAGTACGTGAACTGAGAACTTCCAGATGTTTATGCTGAATTTAGAAAAGGCAGAGGAACCAGAGATCAAATGAAAACATCTGTTGGATCATTGAAAAAGCAAGAGAATTCCAGAAAAACATCTATTTCTGCTTTATTGACTACTTCAAAGCCTTTGACTGTGTGGATCACAACAAACTGTGGAAAATTCTTTAAGAGATGGGAATACCAAATCACCTGACCTGCTTCCTGAGAAATCTTTGTGTGCAGGTCAAGAAGTAATAGTTAGAACTGGACATGGAACAATGGACTGGTTCCAAGTTGGGAAAGGAGTATGTTAAGGCTGTATATTGTCACCCTTCTTATTTAACTTATATTCAGAGTACATCATGTGAAATGCCTGATTGGGTGCAGCACCAGCTGGAATCAAGATTGCCAGAAGAAATATAACCTCAGATATGCAGATGACACCACCCTTATGGCAGAAAGTGAAGAAGAACTAAAGAGCCTCTTGATGAAAGTGAAGGAAGAAAGTGAAAAAGCTGGCTTAACACTAAACATTCAAAAAGCTAAGATCATGGCATCCGGTCCCATCTCTTCATGGCAAATAGATGGGCAAACTATGGAAACAGTGACATACTTTAATTTTCCTGGGTTCCAAAATCACTGCAGATGGTCACTGCAGCCATGAAATTAAAAGAAGCTTGCTCCTTGGAAGAAAAACTATGACCAACCTAGATAGCATATTAAAAAGCAGAGGCATTACTTTGCCAATAGAAGTCTGTCTAGTCAAAGCTATTGTTTTTCTAGTAGTCATGTATGGATGTGAGAATTGGACTATAAAGAAAGCTGAGCACTGAAGAATTGATGCTTTTGAATTGTGGTGTTGGAGAAGACTCTTGAGAGTCCCTTGGACTGCAAGGAGATCAAACCATTCAATCCTAAAAGAAATCAGTCCTGAATATTCGTTGGAAGGACTGATGCTGGAGCTGAAACTCCGATATTTTGGCCACCTGATGTGAAGAGCTGAGTCCTTAGAAAAGATCCTGAAGCTGGGAAAGATTGAAGGCAGGAGGAGAAGGGGATGACAGAGGATGAGATGGTTGGATGGCATCACCGACTCAATGGACATGAGTTTGAGCAAGCTCTGGGAGTAGGTGATGCACAGGGAAGCCTGGTGTGCTGCAGTCCATAGGGTCACAAAAACTCGGACATGACTGAGTGACTGAACTGAACTGAACATGGCCCAGCAATGACCTGCTCACCCAGAACCCGGGCTCCACGTCACACGCCCTGGGTCAGCTGTGTGACCTCCACGGGTTAACTGATGTTGTGGAATGCACCTGCTTTTATCACCTGCATTTCCTGGAATGTGGATGTGAAATATTCCATGGGGAGCTGGGATGCAGAGTAAATGTGAGACTTGTGAGTCAGTCACGGGGGGCTGACGTGGAGACACCCCAGACTTTTGTTGTTGTTTTTAATCACTAAGTCGTGTCTGAATCTTTTTGACCCCAATGATTGTAGCCTGCCAGGTTCCTCTGTCCATGGAATTCTCCAGGCAAGAATACTAGAGTGGGTTGCCATGCCCTCCTCCAGGGGATCTTCCTGACCCAAGGATTGAACTTGCACCGCCTGCTTGGCAGGCAAATTCTTCACTGCTGAGCCACTTGGGAAGCCCATCCCAGAATGGTGTATTTAACGGGTGTATTTAAACAGATTGAGGTACCAGCACTTCCAAGGAATCACCAGGCGCCCAGATGGCATCCACAGGGCACATGCTTCTTGAGAACAGAAGCCATTTGTCACACTAACACTAGAGACCCTGAGTAGCTGTTCCTGCAGTTTACAATACTGATATGCATATGTGTGTATAAATATAAATCCATGTATTATCCATAGCAACACTAAAACCAAATGCATTTATTATATATGTTTTGGGTACATTGCTCTAACAGGTGGAATTCACATGTGAAGTGTCTAACGTGTAGGATTTATACTCCACCTGCTGTTTTTACGCCCTCTCCTCCCCAGTCAGCCGATGACTTGAGGACTAGCATCACTAGGGTCTTGTGGTTTTGTCATTAGAAACAAGGAGTCAGATCCTTGGGGGACTCGAGAGAGAACCTGGGCTCCTGGCTGGGGGTCGGGGGTGAGCACAGTGACACCCCCGCACCTCTCCTGTGGCACCCAGCCTGTCGGTCAGAGAAGGCTCAGGACCTGACCTCCCAGGAGCACAGGAAACAACCCTCATTTGTTCATTGAGAAACCAGGCGGTGGGGCTGGGCAGTCACAGGCCCTGGGAGAGCAGCCGGTGGGAGAGGTGAGGGATGTGTGTGGAGTTGTGGGGTTGTGCTGAGGCCCTACCAGGAAACGGCTCAGGACTCATACCTCCTGGCCTCAGGCGCTTTGGCAGGCCTCCTTCCCTGCCTTTTGTTCTGGAGGGCAGATTACATGGGCCGCAGGCACCAAACATTATTTAAAGGGAAATTAAAGGGAAATTGCACCAGCTGCCCTTTCTATGTCAGTGAGATGGAATCGGGGGGCCTCCCCTGTCCCCCTCCCCCGGGCTCTGGAGCAGACGGAGATAACAGCCCGCTGGGATTCCATGCACCATGGAGGCGTCACCATTAAGTCCCAGGAATGTGCCCCCTTCTCCTCCTCTCCCCGCTGCTGGCCTTTGTTTTCTCAAATGAGCAGGATCCTGGGTGGGCAAGGGACCTCGGAGTGGGGGTGGGGGGGAATCTCCCATCAGCCCCGCCCTCTAAGCCCTGGGTTACTTCCTTCTTATCCGTGGTGCCCAGCACTGAAAGCGCGTGAAAAGTAAAGCCTTTAGATGGGGGCTGAAAGAGAACACCAGCAAGGGCGTTTGGGAGCAGTGAAATACAGCCTTTCCCACTGCCTGTTTCACAAGCAGATTTCAGGGTTGTGCGGGCCATTAGAAGCAAAATGCAGACCGTGATAGCCCTTAACCACTGTTCATTCTGCATGTACAAGTCACCCTTGAAGGGAGGTTTCAGGAGAGACTGGAAGAGAAAAGGCACGAAGCTCTGGCCAGAGCCAGATTTGATTTTCCTCCTTTGAAGATGCGGAAAGAGTGGAGTCAGTGCGCTTTCCTGGGGTGGTGGGTGACGGCTCTCTGGGGCCTGACTTCCTCCATGGAACTGCTGGCCCCTCTGCGTCCACAGTCCCCTTCTGAAGAGGAGAAATGTTTCTGTTGGGCTTTTGGCTCAGAAGTTGAGAAGATGATCATGCCTACATGTGTGCTTTCACTTAACTTTCCATAAAAAAACAACCGGCTCTGCTTAAATTACAGTGAAATTACGTGTGCGCCTAAGGGGCTACAGGTTGGGAGTGGCAGCTGGTGGGGGGAGGAGAAGGGCCAATTTAACGTGTGGTAGATCCAGGAAAACTATGCTGGTAATTTACGGTTCTCCTCCTCTGTTCCTCTAAGATCACTAGTAGACCTTGGCGACCTGACTTATGTTAACCTTTTTTAAAAATGTGAGACAACAGTATATGTGATGTGGATTTTTAATGAAACAAATTTCTTATTTTCTAAATAGTAAAAAGTAACAGCACATGACCCCAGTCTACACAGATGAGATCGTGACATGTTTATGCTCTGATAGGCCCGGATTTCATGATCCCAGTTGAGAATGCTGTGGATAATGTAGGACAACTGGGCTTGTCTCAGTGTAATACAGTAAGTGCCTCACATGGGGTCTCATATACTATAATTTGCACTGGCACCGCCTTAGGCAAACATTTTGCAACAGAGCGTGTGTGCTCACTCAGTCATGTCCAAGTCTTTGCAACCCCATGGACTGTAACCCTTCAGGCTCTTCTGTCCATGGGATTCTTCAGGCAAGAATACTGGAATGGATAGACATTTCCTTTTCCAGGGGATCTTCCTGACTCAGGGACTGAACCTGCGTCTCCTGCATCTCCTGCATTGGCAGGCAGAGTCTTTACTGCTGAGCCACCTGGGAAGCTCTTTGCGATGGAGGGACTGACCATAATCCATCAAAGTCTTGTTTCTGTCCACGAATTAGGTTGAGATCATCGGGTTGATCAGGTGGATAAGACTCCGGAAATTCTCCTCCGAATCCATCTCTCTCGCCTCTCATCCACTTCTCATGTCCTACGTTTTTCCCAAGTGAAATTCATCTATTCTCACTGCTGCTACTGCTGCTATGTTGCTTCAGTTGTGTCCAACTCTGTGCGACCCCATGGATGGCAGCCCACCAGGCCCCGCCGTCCCTGGGATTCTCCAGGCAAGAACACTGGAGTGGGTTGCTGGTTTCTCCTCCAGTGCATGATAGTGAAAAGTGAAAGTGAAGGCGCTCAGTCATGTCTGACTCTTAGCGACCCCATGGACTGCAGCCTACCAGGCTCCTCCTTCCATGGGATTTTCCAGGCAAGAGTACAGGAGTGGGGTGCCATTGCCTTCTCCCTCTATTCTCACTATGTTTCTTTAACCACAGCCTCACTTTTAGACGGTCGTCTTTGAACATGTGGGCTTTCCTGGTAGCTCGGATGGTAAAGAATCCACCTACAGTGTAGGAGACCCAAGTTCGATCCCTGGGTCAGAAAGATCCCTTGGAGAAGGAAATGGCAACCCACTTCAGTATTCTTGCCTGGAGAACCTTCTGGACAGAGGAACTTGGAGGGCTATAGTCCATGGGGTCAAAAGAGTCAGACACAACTGAGTAATAGCTAGATTCCCTTTCTCTCAGTAGGTTTAAAGCAATTTTCCCTCATTCTTGTAAAAACTAGATTGAACCTTAATGTATAGTCTCACAGTAAGTGAGATTTTGAATGAATGGTGTTTCCAGGAGCGTTTTTCCCCTTGGACTCAGAAATCATGGACAAAAAGGAAGAGTGGATACTCCAGCCATTTCTGGTGATTGAGGAAGAATAAAATAGTTGTCTGATCACTTGGTTTAGGATCAGTCAGCTTGCGCCCATTTCCACGGACCCCGTGTCTGATTTGAAGTCTTGGCTTCTTCTTGGCTGGCCTCCTTCTCTTTGATGGGTGAGTAGTGGGCAATGACTCTGCTTCTGGATTCTCCATCGCCCTGTGGTCCTGCTTTTTGCCCCTTGCCCAGTGGTAATGGATAGGCCAGAGGGAATCTAACTTACGTGCTTATGTCACTTTGATCAGTTAAACTTTAAATAGTAATTTCTTCAAAAGATGTTAAAAGCTGCTTTAAGGAGAGTGACCTCATTACAAGTACTAAGCTGCTGCTTCTCATCAAATCTTCTCTTCAAGGAGCATTTGTAAGCCTTCAAAACATATTCAGATTGTCACGCTGAACTGGAAGATCATCTGTTAGAAAAACAGCCCATCACAATGCCTGTCTCTTTTATAAAGTCAAAACTTGTGTCCAGATTGTGACTCGCTGAGAAACGATCATACTTTGTGTTACAGTCTGTGACTTAAACCTTTGCCTTGGTCCTTTATGAACTCTGGGCAGGAAGGGAATGAGAACTCCTTAAACTCCACTGAGAGTAGCTTAATACTTCCATAATTTTCTTAGTTGGGGGACAGGCTAGTTTCTTCTTGGTTGATTTCTGCAAAATAATGGAAATATTTGCAAAATACGCTGTAATGAAGAAGAAAAGCTTTGCTTTGTCATGAATATTGAATTTATAGAAAATGAGTTTAGGTAGAGCTAACATAAGATAAAATAATAAGAAAATGGGGGCAAATGTTTATCTGAACTCTAAGGAAAAAGACTTTCTAAAGTATCAATAATAAGCAGTGGGAGGAATCACAAAGGGAAAGACTGGCAAATTTGCTTGTATGAGACTTTAAAAATCTTTATATATCTTGATGCATTAAAAGCTCCACTGACAAAGTTTTTTTTAAAAAAAACTATCTACAATAAGTCTAATGATGAAAAATTACTCTTCTTCATATATAAGGAACTCATCCAAATCAATAATTGGAACCTATAGTCAATCAGACTACCTATTGATATATAAACAAGAAAAGAGGAAATTAAAATGTCTGATAAACAATAATAACCATGTTGGTAATCAAAATAGTGCAGAAATTTGAAAATGAAACTAGTATCAAAGAATGAAAAGAAATATCAATTACTGGTGGTAGGCATTTGTATATATCGCTGGTAGAGCTGTGACTGATACAGCCGTTTTGAAAGAAAGGTTAGCCTCACACAACAGGAACTTTCTGACTGGTTCTACTTTATTTCATTGTGGTCTTTCCATGCTTGCAGAAAATTGGAAATAAGCAAGTATATTATTTTGGATAATAAGATATATCGTGATACAGTCATCAGATGATGCTCATGGACAATTAAAAATAAACTATTTATTTTTGGCTGCACTGGGTCTTCACTGCTGTTCACAGGCTTGTCTGTAGTTGTGGTGAGCAGGGGCTACTCTTTGTCGTGGTGGGTGGGCTTCTCCCTGAAGTGACTTCTCGCTGCGGAGCAGGGGCTCCAGGCACACGGGCTCAGTAGTCGTGCTCACACTTAGTTACTCTGCAGCATGTGGGATCTTCCCAGACGAGGGACTGAAACCTCACCCCCTGCATTGGGAGGTGGTTTCCTATTCACTGCACCCCCAGGGAAGTCCTCATGGACAACTTTAAAGGAAAACGCTGGTGTTAATATTGTAGGAAAGAAGAATGCAAAATGATACATTCATTAGGCCCAAATTGAAAAATTCTGTCCAGGTTCAAAAATTGTGTAAAGGTACATCAAAACATGGGCGGAATGTTTCTACATCTTATTCTTTGTACTTTTTTGTATCTCCACTCTTGTATTTAAAGTACTATTTCTAGTAGCTAAACAGAGATCCCAAGTTACTTTTTTACCTATAAGTTCAAACCTTTATAGTTGAGCTTCAATTACCCCATTTTAACCACAGAAATTATTAGTGTGTATGTATGTATATAAAATTACTCTATATTAATAGTACATATCACATATTTATAATACTATATATATGTTATAACTTATAAACATGTTAGTATATTAATGTTACTATATTAATACTGATTTGCATATTATATTAGTAATTATGTATCATAGGTTGATACCATGTCATACAAACATATACACTTATGTATGTATTTTAGTTTGTGTAAAAATGAGTTCTGCCTACAACACAGACTGATTCTGGTTGACCTTGAACCTGAGTTGTCTCTGTGGGTCCCACTTTCTCCCCTTATAGTAAGAGGCCATGAGCATAGTTTCCTTACCCTGGTGTTCAGGCCCTGGGGTTTCTGAGACAACTTAGGGGTCCCTATATTTTAAGTAACCAAGCACATCTCCAGTGAAGAGGGGGTCTTTTGGAGCATATCCTGGCATCCTCTGTAACATGGAACCACTTTATAAGGTGTTAACATTGCTGTGTGAACATTGTCACCTGTAACTTCACGGCTCAGATTAGCTAAACATGTTGCCTTTGTTAAAAAAGAAAAAAAAAAAGAGTTGATCTCCCAGAAAGGACAAACACATGGGAGAATCAAAAGGTCCTTTCAGATGTGTAAACCTAATATCAGAGAATTTAGAGTCTCACCCAGCTCACAGGTGTCCTCGCTTTGATCACTAATTAAAATGTGACTTCTATCCGCAGTGTCACTGTCAGAGGACTTGACAAAACAAAGTGCGTCAGGTACCTGACAATTTCTGATAATGCCCTGAAAGACAGGTGTTCATTCCTGCAGAAGCTTTGAAGCTAAAAATAAAATAAGACAAAATTTAAATTAAAGGATGTTCCCAAGCACATAGTAATCACCCTAAGACACACACTTGAGGGTCTCTTTTGCTCCCAGATGATGGTGGAGGTGGTGGGGAGGGGATGGAAAGGAATGCAGAAAATGGGGTGAAGTAAAGCCTTGTAAGTCATTCGAGATCAATCGTCAGAGACTGGGTCTCAATGCTGTCATTATCAGATTAATATTTGAGTTCCAATTTAAGCTGGAATTATTTGGATAACAGAAATCAAAAGGAACGTTTTTTACAAACAATTTTGCCTCAGAGCAAGAGAAAGGTATCAGGGATAGAATTTTTGCCATTTTTTACCACACCTCCCAAATTCCTGGGAGCTTCACGAATCACAGACCTCCTCACCTTCACAGCTCTGCTTTATCTTCAGCTGAGGCTGGGAAAAACCAAATTCCTCCTGATTTCACATGAGTTTTCAGTGGACTATAAGCTTTTTGGCAAAATAATCTGCAGTGTATTTCTAATCATTGTGAAAGCCTGATTTATTTGACAGGTCATTCCTCACTGAAAATGAAGAGTTGCCTCCCTGGGGATAAAAGCAAACTTTTAACTGATTGCTTCTTTTTATTTCCATGTCAGCATTTACCAGAGCCAGGGGTCTCTACTGCAAGCTGGTTAATAAAGGGTCTGAACTTCTGATAGCCAACTAAGTAGAATAATTGGCAGCAAGTAGCAAATGAAAATGTTCAGTGAACCTCTGGTTCCATAGGTACTGCTGCAAGTGGCATTACTCCATCCTTTTTTACGGCTAAGTCATATTCCATTATATATATATATTTCAGGGAACCCAGAATGCCTTGGAGAGTTTCAGGCAACAGAGCTTTGACTTATGTATGGTTGCAGCTCTATTCTTTGCTAAGTTCTGTGCTCTCCTGTTGATCTTTCTTAATAAAGTCAACCATCAGTTCAGTTTGGTTCAGTTGCTCAGTCGTGTCCGACTCTTTGTGACCCCATGAATTGCAGCACGCCAGGCCTCCCTGTCCATCACCAACTCCCGGAGTTCACTCAAACTCACATCCATTGAGTCAGTGATGCCATCCAGCCATCTCATCCTCTGTTGTCCCCTTCTCCTCCTGCCCCCAATCCCTCCCAGTATCAGAGTCTTCTTCAATGAGTCAACTCTTCACATGAGGTGGCCAAAATACTGGAATTTCAGCTTTAGCATCATTCCTTCCAAAGAAATCCCAGGGCTGATCTCCTTCAGAATGGACTGGTTGCATCTCCTTGCAGTCCAAGGGACTCTCAAGAGTATTCTCCAACACCACAAAAGCATCAATTCTACGGTGCTCAGCTTTCTTCACAGTCCAACTCTCACATCCATACGTGACCACTGGAAAAACCATAGCCTTGACTGGATGGACCTTTGTTGGCAAAGTAATGTCTCTGCTTTTGAAAATGCTATCTAGATGGGTCATAACTTTCCTTCCAAGGAGTGTCTTTTAATTTCATGGCTTCAATCAATCACCATCTGCACTGATTTGGCAGCCCCCAAAAACAAAGTCTGTCACTGTTTCCACTGTTTCCCCATCTATTTCCCATGAAGTGATGGGACCAGATGCCATGATCTTTGTTTTCTAAATGTTGAACTTTAAGCCAACTTTTTCACTCTCCTCTTTCACTTTCATCAAGAGGCTTTTTAGTTCCTCTTTACTTTCTGCCATAAGGGTGGTGTCATTTGCATATCTGAGGTTATTGATATTCCTCCCGGCAATCTTGATTCTAACTTGTGTTTCTTCCAGTCCAGCGTTTCTCATGATGTACTCTGCATATAAGTTAAATAAGCAGGGTGACAATATACAGCCTTGACGTACTCCTTTTCCTATTTGGAACCAGTCTATTGTTCCATGTCCAGTTCTAACTGTTGCTTCCTGACCTGCATACAGATTTCTTAAGAGGCAGGTCAGGTGAATATCAATAATCAATTGCGGTGATACTTTTGTTTGTTGTTGTTGTTAAGTTGCTAAATTGTGTTTGACTCTTCTGAGATACCATGGACTGTAGCCTGCCAGTCTCCTCTGTCCATGAGATTTTCTGGGAAGAATACTGGAGTGGGTTGCTATTTCCTTCTCCAAGGGATCTTCCTGATCCAGGGATCGAACTGGGGTCTCTTGCAAGGACAGGTGGAATCTTTACCATCTGAGCTACTTGGGAAGCCCAGTACTGTAAAGGTGGTGAGGAGAGAGTCACTGGTGAAACGTAGGAACTGAGTTCACTGGTGGGTCCAGCTTATGGGAAATTCAGTCCAACGTTGTTGGTTTCAGGATTCCAGTTTCTGGCAGCAGCTGTGTTGGAAAGTTTAGGATCATGAAGTCTTGATGAAGCATCAAGAAGTGTGGAGATCGACCTTACAGGATGGACCTTCTCATCACACAGGGGAAGGAACCTGGTTCTGTGCAGCAGGAGACCCACACGGCCACGTGACCGGATGATTCTGCGGTCAGAGTGATTTGATCAGTGTTTTCTCTTTGCTTCTTTTCCTTTTGTCTTCTCTACTTTCCTGTTGTGTTTCTTGTAGGAAAGGCAACTCAGCGTGCTGGGCTCTTCCACCTGGCAGCTTCTGTCTCTCTGCCTGAGGTGTTCCTTGTGGCAGGATGCACTGCTGTTCCCGCTAACACCAGGAGCTCAAGGTTTGAATGGCTGGAGAGGCGGCGATGGGATGGTTAGGTAGCATCACCAACTCAGGGGACGTGCGTTTCAGCAAACGCTGGGAGATGGTGAAGGACAGGGAAGCCTGGTGTGCTGCAGTCTGTAGGGTAGCGAAGAGTCAGACATGACTGAGCAACTGGACAACAACCAGCTTGGATGCCTCTGGACTGATCATCAGAAAATGGTCTCCTGAAATCTATTTCAGTTTGGGGATAAAAATATACAACGATACACTTATTTTATGGAGGCTTCCCAAATTCAAATTAGAATTTTTTTATAAGTTTGGATTTAGTTTTTTAAAAAAGAAAGCCTTCAATTGTGATCACAGAAAATATAGCAAACCCATAGCAACAGCTGATCGAACTCTTTATGTTATAATTGATTTGTTTTGGGGAGGTGCTCTTGAAGAAAAGAAATGGGTAGGGCTGAAGCGTGTTAGCTCTTTGAGAAATCATTTTATATCTTGGGCATTTTGTTTAAAACCAGAGGGGTTTTTTAAAGGACAAAACATAGCTTTTTACTTGATTATCTGACTCCATGTCATGTTATAAATTAGAAATATTAGGTTGGCCAAAAAGCTTGTTCCTGTTATCCTATAAGATGTTATGGAAAACCCAAACAAACTTTTTGGCCAACACAATAAATGCCCTTGTTACTCATTCAATAAATATTTATGAAACACTATGTGTTGGAGGTTCTCTGGGAAGTGCTGACACGACAGGACAGAGTCCCCACTCGGGTAGAAGGTTGCCAGGCCGCAATGGTCAGCCAGCCTCTATTTTCAGGGCCAGGCTCCAGAGTCGCTCAGAGCAGAGGAGTCATCACTAAACCCACGTCCAGGGCTGCTGGGGACTGGGCAGGGCCAGGACACGGCCCTAGAGGCTTGTTAACAGGGAACCCTGCCTTGTCTGGGGGTCGAGAAAGAATCGTTTGAGCTGATTTTGGAAACGAGAGTCATAGTCAGAGGGAGGGAGTTCCAGACAGAGGGAAGGCTTGTGCCAGGCTGTGGGGGAGTGGGAGGGGACCCAGGAAATATGAGACTGGTCTGCCAGCAGGCCAAGCGAGGGGGTAGTTGCTAGGTGACCTTGGGGCGGGTGCAAAACCCCCAGGAGCACCTGCAGCCTCAATGTCAGCTGGTTCAGCAAGCCCCTCCAAGGCAGACACTCCTCCAGGCCCAAATGCAAGTCCAAACCTGTGACTGCCGGGGACCTGGAGTCAGACCCCCATGCTGTAAGGTCTCCGTCTACCTACCCAAGTCACATCTGTGCTAAGCCAACGTGCCAGCTCTGGCTCAGGCTCCCAGGGTTTTCAGGCTCTTTAGGATGGTCTACATTTCAGTCATTCTCTGACCCCGCCTCAGTTCTTTCAGCACCAGGCGTTTTTAAATTGCTTAGGCTTTTGCATTCGGGATGGCAGAGAGTCCAGGAAACAGGCCCATCTCCTTTCAGGAAGTAGAAAAAATAATAGACCAACCTGGACATTGGTGTGCAACAGCAGACTTGTGAAAAAACTGAAAACACAGATCAGAGCGGCAGGCTCGTTTTGGGGACGCTTTTGCATAGTTGAGCAATAGGTCCCACAGCTGAGCTGAGTTTAGTAACCATCTGCATTGGGGCAGTTTTTTTGAAATGAAGGTTTGAGTTTATTTACAGAGATGATAACAGTTTGGGGAAAAATCAGTGTGACAAGATTGTTCAGATGGAAACAGCCCAGCAGACCTCAGCATCTCAGGCAGATAGCATCTTGCTTTACCGGCCTCCCATCCAGAAAAGAACAAATAAACAGCGCACATTCTCTGGGTCTTTGGGATTACATGCCGGGTGTAATTAATATGTCTGTTGGATTTCCTGTGTGGGTGGCACCGTATTAGAGTTCAGAAAATGTTTCTTCCCACACTTTCAGTATCATCAGTCTTTGGATCCAAGGCTCTTGCACGCATCAGCCTTTGGTCCACGGTCTTGTTTTTTCAATTTAGGAAAATTGTTTGAAGCCTTGCTGAGCACATTTGGGATGAAATGGTCCACAGGTGTCTTCCTCGATTTTTCTAATCCACACATACCAGTGAGATTCATAGTGTTTCGATGTTTATGACACATCATGGTCTATTCCTCCAAACTGGAGCTCTCTGGAGCAGACAGACAGATGCTCACATTCTCATTTCTTTGTTTTTATTAGAGTTCACTTATAATACTGTGTTAGTTTCAGGTGTACACCATGGTCATTCAGTTATGAATATATATATATGAATACATATGAATGAGTTATGAATATACATATCCCTTTTCAGATTATTTCCCCTTATAGGTCATCACAAAATATTGAGTATAGTTCCTCACATTGTCTTTTAAACTTTGTACTTTCATGGAAATTTCTTTGATTCAAACCTAAGTACCCTTCAACCTCAGCTGAGGTCTGGTAGCACATTTATTCTGCTTGCCTTTCTTTGTAAAGGTTGGTTAGAAGTCATCAATTCTCAGGCTACAGCACAATGTGGTTGTCACAAATGGGAAAAAATGTGATTACAAACTATTAAATGGGGCAAAGTTACAGCTTAAATAGACAGATGAAGGAGGTAACCTGAAGGGCGAAAGCACAGGCACTTAGGATCAGACCCGCCTACCTCCAATCCTGTCTGCACTTGTTACTACCACTGTACTGTTCTGAATCTCAGTTATTTAACTAGAAAATGGGTAATATACATAGGAAATGGCAAGCCACTCTGGCATTCTTGCCTGGAGAATCCCATGGACAGAGGAGCCTAGCGGACTACAGTCCCCAGGGTCACAAAGAGTCAGACGCGACCAAGCAACTAAGCATGCACCCATGCTGGGCCCCGGGGCAAGACTTCACTACTTCATCTTGATCCACTCTCTGGAGGTGACTGCTCTGAGGATGGGGATACCTAGGCATGCGTGATGTTTGTTGTTATCATTAGTAAGCATAACAGTAACTGCCATTTGTTAAGTGCCTAAATGACAACCCACTCCAGTACTCTTGCCTGGAAAATCCCATGGACAGAGAAGCCTGGTAGACTACAGTCCATGGGATCGCAAAGAGTCAGACACGACTGAGGAACTTCACTTTCACTTTCGAGTCGGACACGACTGAGCGACTGATCTGATCTGAAACAGACAGGAATCAGGTAAGTCATTTGCATATTTATCTCTAATCCTCACAATTATTGTATGCTCAGTCGCTTAGTCATGTCTGACTTTTTGCGACCCCATGGACAGTAGCCCACCAGGCTCCTCTGTCCGTGGAATTCTCTAGGCAAGAGAGTGGAATGGGAGTGGGTTGCCATGTCCTTCTCCAGGGGATCTTCCTGACCCAGAGATCGAAGCCACGTCTGCTGTGTCTCCTGCCCTGGCAGGCGGGTTCTTTACCTGAGCCACCTGGGAAGCCCTTGGGGCCCAGACTGTACTTCATATTAAATGAGAATTGGGGCTGGAGAGCTACTGCACTGAAAGCAGGCAAACTGTGGCCCCAGTAGAAAAACCCCACAGGAGGAGGTGCTTTGGATGGACTCTCGCCTGCCTCTCCAGAGTGGTGAGTGTGGGAGGAGGGCAGGTTGTGCATGGGACAGGTCAGAGCTAGGTCACGCCACTTCTGGAGTCACATGTGGTGAGGTGGGGCACTGAATGACTGGACATTCTAGAGAGGTGGCCCGTGGTGGGCAAGAAACATGGGACCCAGGACCCCCCTCCCACTCCCACTCTGGAGATGAACCCATCTCTTTTCCCCACTATGTGTGCAGAGTCCTTCCTCACCTCCTGGGGCTGGGGATCAGATCAGTTAAGGCTATAGAATCACCTTGAGATCTTTGAGTTTCAAACTAGTGAAGTCACTTCTTTCCTGCTCAGTTCAGTTCAGTCGCTCAGTCGTGTTTGACTCTTTGCAATCCCATGAATCGCAGCACTCCAGGCTTCCCTGTCCATCACCAACTCCCGGAGTTCACTCAAACTTTTGTCTATTGAGTCAGTGATGCCATCCAGCCATCCCATCCTCCATTGTCCTCTTCTCCTCCCGCCCTCAATCCCTCCCAGAATCAGAGTCTTTTCCAATGAGTCAACTCTTCTCATGATGTGGCCAAAGTACTAGAGTTTCAGCTTCAGCATCATTCCTTCCAAAGAACACCCAGGGCTGATCTCCTTTAGAATGGACTGGTTGGATCTCCTTGCAGTCCAAGGGACTCTCAAGAGTCTTCTCCAACACCACAGTTCAAAAGCATCAATTCTTCGATGCTCAGCTTTCTTCACAGTCCAACACTCACATCCATACATGACCACAGGAAAAACCATAGCCTTGACTAGATGAACTTTTGTTGGCAAAGTAATGTCTCTGCTTTTGAATATGCTATCTAGGTTGGTCATAACTTTCCTTCCAAGGAGTAAGTGTCTTTTAATTTCATGGCTGCAGTCACCATCTGCAGTGATCTTGGAGCCCAGAAAAATAAAGTCTGACAATTTTTCCACTGTTTCCCCATCTATCTGCCATGAAGTGATGGGACCAGATGCCATGCCATGATCTTCGTTTTCTGAATGTTGAGCTTTAAGCCAACATTTTCACTCTCTACTTCCCCTTTCATCAAGAAGCTTTCTAGTTCCTCTTCACTTTCTGCCATAAGGGTGGTGTCATCTGCATATCTGAGGTTATTGATATTTCTCCCAGCAATCTTGATTCCAGCTTGTGTTTCTTCCAGTCCAGCATTTCTCATGATGTACTCTGCATATAAGTTAAATAAACAGGGTGACAATATACAGCCTTGACATACTCCTTTTCCTATTTGGAACCAGTCTGTTGTTCCATGTCCAGTTCTAACTGTTGCTTCCTGACCTGCATATAGGTTTCTCGAGAGGCAGGTCAGGTGGTCTGGTATTCCCATATCTTTCAGAATTTTCCACAGTTTATTGGGATCCACAAAGTCAAAGGCTTTGGCATAGTCAATAAAGCAGAAATAGATGTGTTTCTGGAACTCTCTTCCTTTTTCCATGATTCAATGGATGTTGGCAATTTGGTCTCTGGTTCCTCTGACTTTTCTAAAACCAGCTTGAACATCTGGAAGTTCATGGTTCACGTATTACTGAAGCCTGGCTTGGACAATTTTGAGCATTACTTTACTAGTGTGTGAGATGAGTGCAGTTGTACGGTAGTTTGAGCATTCTTTGGCATTGCCTTTCTTTGGGATTGGAATGAAAACTCACCTTTTCCAGTCCTGTGGCCACTGCAGAGTTTTCCAAATTTGCTGGCAAATTTGTAGCACTTTCACAGCATCATCTTTCAGGATTTGAAATAGCTCCACTGGAATTCCATCACCTCCACTAGCTTTGTTCGTAGTGATGCTTTCTAAGGCCCACTTGACTTCACATTCCAGGACGTCTGGCTCTAGGTGAGTGATCACACCATCATGATTATCTTGGTCGTGAAGATCTTTTCTGTACAATTCTTCTGTGTATTCTTGCCACCTCTTCTTAATATCTTCTGCTTGTGTTAGGTCCATACCATTTCTGTCCTTTATCGAGCCCATCTTTGCATGAAATGTCTTTCCTGCAGGGAGGGATTTAAATAAGTGAACAGTTTTCATCTTCCTGGAATCATTCAAAATAGAGGCTTGAGGCTTGACCACCCCTTCCATGGCATCTCACACTCCAATCAGTTGAGTGCATGACTGCTGGCCACATTTGTCATACCTGTCAGTCTCGATCAGTTGTCAATCAAGCCCTATAATTTGAGTCCCTGTGAACTCTAGCAGGGTCAGTGTTTTACATGTCCCTGAAAGTGAAAGTGTAGGAAACAGTGGAAAAAGTGTCAGACTTTATTTTGGGGGGCTCCAAAATCACTGCAGATGGTGACTGCAGCCATGAAATTAAAAGACGCTTACTCCTTGGAAGGAAAGTTATGACCAACCTAGATAGCATATTCAAAAGCAGAGACATTACTTTGCCAACAAAAGTTCATCTAGTCAAGGCTATGGTTTTTCCAATGGTCATGTATGGATGTGAGTGTTGGACTGTGAAGAAAGCTGAGCATTGAACAATTGATGCTTTTGAACTGTGGTGTTGGAGAAGACTCTTGAGAGTCCCTTGGACTGCAAGGAGATCCAACCAGTCCATTCTAAAGGAGATCAGCCCTGGGTGTTCTTTGGAAGGAATGATGCTGAAGCTGAAACTCTAGTACTTTGGCCACCCCATGGGAAGAGTTGACTCATTGGAAAAGACTGTGATGCTGGGAGGGATTGGGGGCAGGAGGTGAAGGGGACAACAGAGGATGAGATGGCTGGATGGCATCACTGACTCAATGGACGTGAGTCTGAATGAACTCCAGGAGTTGGTGATGGACAGGGAGGCCTGGCATGCTGCGATTCGTGGGGTTGCAAAGAGTCAGACACGACTGAGCAACTGAACTGAACTGAATTGACTCCTAAATGTGTCAGAGGTTTAGATCATTAGAACTCACTTTGGCATGCTTCCCTCCTTCTCTCCAGATACATACAAGACCATCTTCCATTTGCTCACACATCTGGTCGTCACTGAGCGTGTGGACGGGGCTCACCCACCAGGGCAGGTGTCTCTCAACAAGATGGAGGTTGTGGGTTCTGTTTTTATACATGATGGTGATTGTCTCCACTCTAGGAGCAGGCTGTAGCCGGAACCCGCCCCCTCCCCCACCATCCTGTGCAGCTGTCCTGTTTGTAGGTGAATACTCTGCCAAGGTCAGGAGGAAGAAGGTCCCTTGAATTCAGATATTCTTTTAGAAAATAGCCATTGAGCTCTATTAGTGTAGTGTTCGAGGTCTCTTTCCTTCTTTGGCTTAGAGATGAAGTCATCAATGTCGGTATAATTTTCACATGTAAAAACCCACATATTATTTTTATTTTTACCTTGATTATTATTCATGAGACATGGCTTTGTTTCTAGCTTCTCATCGCCCTGAGAGGGTCATTGAAAAGAGGAAGATTTTGGGGCTGTTAGGGAAATTGAATAGTGAGACGCCATGGAACTCATTGTAATGGTTGCTCAAACTTTCTCTTGTTTAAGAAATTCTGCTCTAGCTGGGTGGGCTTCCTAGGTGGCTCAGTGGTGAACAATCTGCCTGCCAGTTACAGGAGATGTGGGTTCTATTCCTGGGTCAGGACAATCCTCTGGAGGAGGGAATGGCAACCCACTCCAGTATGCTTGCCTGGAGAATCCCACGGAGAGAGGAGCCTGGTGGGCTACAGTCCGTGGGGTGAAAAGAGTCGGACATGACTGAAGCGACCTAGCATGCACGCTGTAGCTGGGTGCTGTTTTATTTTCATCATCTTCGGCCCTGGTTGGCTGTGTTGAAACGATGCCAGACCGAACATCGATACCAGGTGTGCGTCCTCCCAGAATTCAATATCACACCTGCAGGCAGAGTGTAAGATTACATCATGTGTCGTCCTGAGCCCCACAAATGACTCTAGACTTCATCTCAAATAACATTATAATTTACACTATGGAGACTTCAGGCTACGGAGCCCTGGCCAAATGAAAGTTTTTGCAGCCAAACACATCAAACCCAGTGTATTTTACTGTGCCGATGGGATTGTTTTTTCGAGAGAGTGGAACATAATTCAATCTATCAATGGCATTTCCAATCAGAAGTGCCTATCCCTGAAAGGTGGGCATATAAACATTTGGCTGTCAATTAAGAAGATGCCACAGAGGCTTGTGCTAGAAACCAAAGAAAAATGAAAGGACCCCGGTGCGCTGTGTGGATTTCATTAGAGCTCACAGAGGAAAGGAGGAACAATGAGAGGGTTTGTTTCTCCCAGAATGTCACAGCAATGAACCTGTGGACTTCAAGCTGGAGAATCCCTTCAGGCAGAAATGAAAAGCCGCCTGATGCAGATGTGTTCCCAGCCCCCGGGCACAACCTGCAGTCCTGTCCTCTTAGCTTTTGGGAGTATTGTGTGGCTGTTTCAACACCTAGTCACCTTCGATGCTCTCTCGTCTCCCCCTTTGCACTTGGGTGCCTGCTGGGCTCTTCCTGTGGAGCGGATGTCGTCACCTGCTCACGCTTTGATCCACTGGCCAGAAAGCAGCTGCTCCGCCTGGTCCAGATACTATCGCAGATGGTTATATGAACAGAGGGAAGAACATCTTCGTTCCCCGTCTCCCCCACTGATGCCTTCAAAGGCTGGGAGGAGCGTTCCACCTGGCTATTGGGTTTCTGTGACTCTTGGATTTCATGCTACGATCCTCTTATTTTCTGTGGAATTGCCCCAGCGTTTTGAGTCTTTCAGAGAGGCTGATTTTATGCTTAAAACTAGTGGGCCATAATTTGCCATCTGGGTATGAGGGTAGGAGTGTCTGAGAGATCTTTACCTCTCCCCTCCCCCAGACAACTTCCTCTTCACCTGTCCTGATTTGCCAGCATTTCCACAATTCTTCAGGAACTCAGAGTCCTTGAAATCCTGAAGTTTCCTGTGCATGTCACGTGCGTCCTAAGGATGTGGGGGGTAGGGGAGGAAGGGAGCTGTTTTTGGAGTCTATAGAGTTTTGTGATGAGGATCCAGGACAACTGGCGTGTCCTGAATTCTCTGGGAGAAGGTTGTAGGAGAAGGTCGGAGAACAGCTGTGGGAGATGTGAGGAACCACCAGACGAATTTGATTCACATCATAAATCTTTGTCCCAGGACCACAAGCCACTGGTTTCATCATTCAGCGACCTATAAATCAGATGGATGTGGAAATAGAGAGGAGGAGGGCTTTCCATCTCCAGCTGAGGAAAGGGTGTCATCTGCCTTGCGGATGCATCTTCTCTGCTGGTCCTCATGGTCAGTTTTGATTCGAATGATGTTCTGTGACACGGTTTTTATGGACTCCACACCGGGGAAGAATATGTATCAGGCAGCCTTGTTGTGGTCATAAATAGTCTCTAAGCCTCCATGTATGTGGTGATGGTTTAGTTGCTAAGTCGTGTCCAACTCTTTGCGACCTGATCTGTAGTCTACCTGACTGTAGTCTGCCAGCTCCTCTGTCCATGGGATTTCCCAGGCACAAATACTGAAGTGGGTTACCATTTCCTTCTCCAGGGGATCTTCCTGACCCAGGAATCAAGCCCAGGTCTCCTGCATTGCAGACAGTCTCTTTTGCATTGCAGGTGGATTCCTTCTGACTGAGCCACCAGGGAAGCCCCCTGGTCTCCAGTAATGTTGATTTCCTCTCGACATCTCCTGCTGGTGACCACGGTTGGCTGTGACTGCCATGGTTCAACTCAGGCCAGCTCGGCCTTGCATCAGATGTCTGGTTCTTGGACTCAGGCTGTAGGAACAGTATCCACCAGGACAAGCCATCCTTGTAGAGAAGGAAAGCACACGGAGGCTGGTGGAAAGCCTACACCTCTGCACCCAATTGTATTTGCATCCACGTTCTGAGTCCCATAAAGCCACAAGGCTGAGCTGTCCGATGGGGTAGGGAGAGGTGTCCTGTCTCCTAGGAGGCAACACAAGCCACAGAATAGCGGCATGAAGGCCATCTTTCAGGCAAGGGGATGACCATGTGGGAACAGTCACATGGTCATCCAGTGTGTCTTTGCTCACGAGACTTCTTGCTCAGTTTTATAGAAATCCCAGGTACATTGAGCTTTAGCGATTCAGAAGTTGGTGCATCTAAAGCCGGTGCACTGGGTTTTTATCCGCAGCCATTTCTCATCTGCACAGAGTGCTCTTCAGTGTTTTCCAGAGCATCATTTGTCCTTCAGACTGATGTTTTCAAAGGTGAGTTTAACTGAGAACTAAGCTGGACTGAAACAAAAAGGTTTTTTTTTTTTTATTTATATTTGGGTGTTCTCTGGAAAAAAGTACTGTTTTTTTTTTTTTTTTTTTCTATATTTAGGTGTTCTCCTCTTGAGTTTAAATTTTACTTCATTATTAAATACATGATGATAAAATGTTCATATTTTCCTTCAAGAGGACTCCATACACACAGTTATTAAATATCAATATTATTCACATGTATTAACAATAATATACATGGATTTTTTTTATCCCAAAGACAAGTCTAGGGGACTTGAGCCTCCCTGATCAGTCCCCTAACATCCTCTGTGGTTAGGTCATTAAAGAGTTCTTGGCACTTTACCTAAAGGCTTTGGAGTGTTAATCCTAGTTTCCTGGTCAGGTTCCAATGAGGGTCACAACATTCTGACTTCTTAAATCACTCCTGTAATCTTGGTCCCACGGGGTGCTCTCTGCACTTTCGGTCCCACGTGCTTTCACTCAGCGGCTTGCTGGCAGAGAGACGTGCCGGCTTTAGGGAGTGAGATGTCGATCATTTACGAGCACTTCTCGAAACCTCTGAGCTGCAGTGCTGCTGGTGAGCTCTCACGAGTCCTCAGGAGTCGGGTGAGGGCTCGCCCTGACGTGGACCCCAGACGGGACTCAGGGCACAGTCCCTCCTCCCCATGCTCTGCCTGGCGCTTTGTCCCTGGGCGAGCTCACCCCATGGAGGAGCCCCAGCGAGAATCTCCCGCCCAGACCCTCCTCTGAAGCGAGGATGGGCCGGCTCTCAGGAGCCTTCCTGGGGTCCTTGCTGCAGGCTGCTCAGCGAAAACTCAAACAGTCTCTCTTGGAAAAACTGGAGATCTTGGAGAAGCAATTTTGGAGAACATTTGTTTCTTAATGTTTAAGGATGTATTTGATTATATATTAATATATGTCTCACTAATATAGCCTATTTAGAAAGATGTAGTTATGTGCATATATCCTTAATGGTACAAACTTGAATCCTATTTTTATTCTTTTTAATAAAATGTGAAAGGATTTGCACAAAAATTTAAGCTTCTAATAGCCAAATGGATACTTCATGCCTGTGTGCACATTTGCTCTCCTAGGAGTCACACTAGTTTTTAATGTTTTCACCAATAAAACCCTTATTAATTAGTTTTTGCCATATTGATTCCGGATTTGAAAAATTTTTGCCCCTTAAATGGAGTGTTGTCGTTGTTCAGTCGCTCAGTCGTGTCCAACTCTTTGAGACCCCCTGGACATAACCACGCCAAGCTCCCTTGTCCTTCACTACGTCCCAGAGTTTGCTCAAACTCAACATCCATTGAGTTGGTGATGCCATGCAACCATCTCATCTTCTGTTGTCCCCTTCTCCTCCTGCCTTCAGTCTTTCCCAGCATCAGGGTCTTTTGCAATGAGTTGGCTGTTTGCATCAGGTGGCCAAAGTATTGGAGCTTCAGCATCAGTCCTTCCAGTGAATATTCAGAGTTGTTTTCCTTTCAGATTGACTGGTTTGATCTCCTTAATGCTTTTGAATTGTGGTGCTAGAGAAGACTCTTGAGAGTCCCTTGGACTGCAAGGAGATCAAACCCTTGGATAGCAAGGAATGTATTAGGTAATAATTAATTCGCTCTCCTGTTTTCTGTTTGTATCAGACACACATGTAGCCAATAATCACAATTATTATTATGGATCAGTCAGAACCCACTACTGGACAGTGACCCCTTCAGCCCAGGGGCTCTGCAGAGGAGGGGAAGGCATCTCAGGTGGCTTCTCTGAGCTGGAGCAGCGGACACAGCTGTTGACCCATCTGTGACCCTAGAATCCGAGGTTCCAGCTGGACACCTGGCTTCCCAGGTAAAAGCCACACCTTCCACCTCCCTTCCGTCTTTCTGGCCCTGGCTCTGAATCCCAGCAGGCAAGCATGAGCAGGAGAGTCTGAGCATCTGCAGGCAGCTCCCAGATGGAAGGAACATGGCTTCTCCTCCTTTCTTTGCTCTTCCCGGGGTGGGAGGCTGGCGGGGAGCCCCCATAGTGGAGGACACACTGAGTGACCCGAAAGGGACAGTCTGGGTCCCGGGGCTCCTATGCAACAATCTGGTGAGGAAAAGCAGATGCAGACATGAGTTCGGGTGGGAGCGATGACCCCAAGACCCCAGCTTCTTCCCACCAGCCTTGGCGCTGCTGGCCTGGGCTGGTTCCCTGAGGGCTCCTACCATCCAGGGTAAGCCCTTTGCTTTGGGGTCACTGTCACGGTCACTGCAGCCAGTCTGGACCTCACGGCATCTGAGGGCTCAGGTATTAGTGAGCATGACCACTAAGCATTTGTGTCATATGCATGTGTCTAAGTGAAAGTGATCAGCTGACTTAGCGGCAGAAGGACAAAGCCTCTAAACCCCATGGCTTCAGCCCTTTTCTCCCGTTACTCGCCTTCCCTCTAGGAGGTGGGTCACAGGACTTGGGTCTGTCCTTGACCCTCATAGTCCAGGCATCTCTATGTATCAATACATCCTCTCATTTCCTCCTGGGCAGCTCAGACCAGGTCGTAGCATTCGACAGATGTTGCTAAGCTTGCAGAGCATTAGAAAGAATGATTTCTACAGTGAATAATGTACACCCGGCTCTCTGGTGGTTCTCTTCCCACTCTTGGATGTCCCCTGCTCTTCCCAGTTCCCTGCAGGCAGAATCCCAGGCTCGCTTCTCCTTTTCCGAGGCCAGGGCAATGCCCTTCCCCACTGGAGCACCCAGGCCATGTCGAGGCCGAGAGGCCCCAGGGCAGTTTGGGGTGTCATCCTGTCTAAAGCTGCGGGGAATAGCCCAGTTGTATGCTCATCATCCTCTCTTTCCAGGTGGATGGGCAGGTGGGGGGCTGACTCCCTCAAAGAGAGAAGTGGTGCTGTACTCCCAGACCCACCTGGGGACAGTGAGGGGAATTGGACCATTTCCTCACCATTCTTGGATTTAACTTTTCCAGTTTCCCTGGTGGCTCCAACAGTAAAGAATCCACCTGCAAAGTAGGACATCCAGATTCAATCCCTAGGTTGGGAAGATTCCCTGGAATGGCAATCCACTCTAGTGTTCTTGCCTGGAGAATCCCGTGGACAGAGGAGCCTGGAGGGCTACAGTCCATGGGGTCACAAAGAGTCAGACATGACTGAGCAACTCACATTTCACAGATGAGTAAAAGAGGAGCCAGAATGTTTAAACAACTTATCCAAGATCACATGGCTTTCAGGTTTCAAAACCAGAATTTGAACCCACGAAGGGTCTCCAAATGCTGATCCAGACCTGCCCCAAACCAGCTGTCAGAACCTTCTGGGAGTTTGTTAAAACAGAGATCAGTTCCTGGTCTCACAAGGGGGCTTTAGGCAGTTTGGGGGTGAGTTTGCATTTTATTTTTCATCATCTCCCCAGGGAGTTCCAGTGCACGGCCACATGTGGGAACTACTGTTTGGTGCCTCCCAGGCCACGTCAGTCTAGAATTTTTTAGTCTTTTCCCTTTTGCTCGCTTCCTCCCTGCCCACCATCCCCACCCTTCCCAACCCCCTTGACAAGCGAATGATTCCAAATGAGAGCACTGTGTCACAGAGAAAAGTGACACTCAACACCTGTCCAGGCAGTTAGTTAGATGAGATCACTTACTTAGAAGAGACCACTACTTACTGAGTGATACTCTGTGACCAGGCATTACAGGGAGGGACTGTCACGGAGCATGATAACGCACAGCCCAGTTTGCTGCTGTCCATGGGGTCCCACAGAGTCGGACACGACTGAAGCGACTTAGCAGCAGCAGCAGTTTGCCCGAGATGTCCGTTTGGGGAGGCCACATCACATATGGGAGATGATTCAAGGGTAACCAAACATGAGGAGAGATTCTGAGTTACAGCAGCTGATGCTCTGGGAACTAGAACCAGTGAGAAGTGCAAGGTTACAGGGAACAGGAGAAGCAGGGGAGGTCTCCTGAAGGAAATAATGCTTGGATTAAGTCAGGAAGGAGGAGTGGGCTTAGGAAAGGCAGACGTAGGTCTGAAACCTCCATGTGGTGGGAAGAGATGAGCAAAGGCGCTTGTGTGCTGAGCCACGAGGGTGACGAGGATGCTGTTTGTAATCGGTACTTGTGGTGGTGGTTTACTCGCTCAGTCGAGTCCGACTCTTTGCCCCCATGGACTGTAACCCCTCAGGTTCCTCTGTCCATGGGATTTCCCAGGCAAGAACACTGGAGTGGGTTGCCATTTTCTTCTCCAGGGGATCTTCCCAACCCAGGTATCAAACCTGGGTCTCCTGCATTGGCAGGTGAATTGTTTGTCATTGAGCCACCAAGGAAACCCAAATTCGGTACTTATTTCCTGAATTTGAGCAAACTCTGGGAGATAGTGGAAGACAGTTAAGCCTGGAGTGCTGCAGTCCAGTGGGTCACAAAGAGTCAGACACGACTTAACGACTGAACAACTTGTTTCCTGAATTATCGAGGATGTCAGTTGGAACATCTCATAGATAATGATCTGAAAGTGTGTCTGAGAGGGAGACTGGAGCAAATTGAGGCCAGGGAGGGGTGAGGAGCATCTTTGGAGGATGCAGGCCTGGGGGGTGGGTGTCGGCCGCTGGGACGTGCTGGGGAGAGGGTGGGATGGGCAAGTGGGGGAACAATCTCTCCTGGGGCACCCCGGCCACAGGGGACAATTGGCCATGACCCGCCCTTCCTACACTCAGAGCCTGAGGTCACATCCCCCTCCTGCCCCATGGGTCAGGCTGGTTTGGGAAGAGAAACATTTATTCTCCCTTGAAAACAAACTTTACATCATTGATCTGCCGCTAAAAAATGTTTGTGCTGAATTCCTGCTTCTGAGCCAGTATGACTCAGATGGTGCACATTTCAAAATTCTCTCAACATCATTTCACATAAAAAAGAAACGTCTTACGTCGGGCCAACTCTGTTAAAAAGCAACAACTTCGTATCACTAATACATCGCTGGATTGATTCATGGTGTTCATCTTCAAAGACCTGGATAATCAACTCTGTTTGCAAATCCTTATTAACGCGGAGATAAATGTTATCATAAATTGAACTTTCCTATGATGAGCTAAATTTTTTGGTCTTTAGAGTTCATTTCCAGAATATTCGATAGCACGACTGTGAGGGCCGCATGGCACTTTCCCAATTGGACGCAGTCAGAGGGCTTTTTTTTTTTTTTTTGCCTCCTTTTCCTTTAAGCGAGATGATAAACACTTAATAAGAAGATGGAACTTGTGGAAAGTGGCCAGAAGAGAATAGCATTCTGCCGATGGAATTCCACTTCAGATGCCGGGCTGGAGAGAAACCCTCCTCTCCGCTCCTTCGCCTTCAGAGGATGGCTTTAAAAACTGTGAAAACAGAGAAAGCCCAGTGTGTGGTCTTTGGCAATTTCGTAACAGTCTGTGCAGGAGACGGAGGGGGGAGGTTTGCTGGAAAAAATGATTAGCTTTTTCTTTACGATGACAGAAAACAGTTGCAATTCAAGGATGCCAAAGGTTCTACAGCCCTCCCCTTTGGCAAATTGTTAGGTAATCGCTGCTCCCAGGTGGTGCTTTCAATAAAGGCCCTGGAAAGTCACACCCCAGAGATGCCCTGGGGCAGAGCCCCTGTCAGGCAGCCGGGGGAGACAGCGGAGGTAGTCGGAGCAGGGCGAGAGGGAGAGATGCTGAGCTTTCCTTCAGGGCAAGCCGCTCCCAGCTTCCTGAAGAGCCTCCACCGGCCTCTGTCTTGGACTAACAAGCCTGGAGACTGCTCCAGGATGCCTCTCAGATCCCAGGGTGATTGTCCTCGTTGTTTGACCTAAGACATCCCAGGAAGCACCAGGCCCAGGTTCCCTGGACTCCCTCTCCATACGCAGCCTCAGAACAAACAGGGCTAATTAACTCACTGTGGTTCAGTCGCTCAGTCGTGTCTGACTCTGTGCGACCCCATGGACTGCAGCCCACCAGGCTCCTCTGTCCATCACATTCTCCAAGAATCCTGGAGAGGGCTGCCATGCCCTCCTCCAGGGGATCTTCCCTTCCCAGGGATCAAACCCAGGACTTGAAAGGGCAGATTTGAACAGTTGCTCATCAGGGAGGAACAAGAAGGGAGCAGGTTCCCCCTCAAGGGACACACAGGACAGTGTTTTTAAGCTTTTCTGAAGAACTGAAACCCCCACTGATTGTAAGATGTCAGTGCTCTTCATTCTAGAGAAGGTCACGGTGTGATAACTGAGAAGCTCATCAGGGACCACATGAGGCTAGATTAAAGGTCTGCAGGCCCTGGTCTTATCAGCACCTGGGCTCTTGAGCCTCGGTGTAAAATTCCTCACCAAAATCCTCTGGGGTTGCGACACATAGTTTTTCAAGGCAGGAGTCCGCTGTGCCCTGCTTTGTCAGGCAAACGTTGTTGTTGAGTCACTCAGTATTGTGAGACTGCAAGCCCATGGACCCCAGCATGCCAGGCTTCCCTGTCCTTCATCATCTCCCAGAGCTTGCTCAAACTCTTGTCCATTGTGTTGGTGATACCATCCAATCATCTCATCCTCTGTCGTCCCCTTCTCCCACCTTCAATCTTTCCCAGCATCAGAGTCTTTTCCAATGAGTCAGATCTTCACATCAGGTGGCCAAAATATTAGAGCTTTAGCTTCAGCATCCTTTCCTACTTCACCTGGAACTCTGTCTCTGAGATTTGCTTTGACGCTGGTGCACAGAGGCTGAGCATTCAGCAACACCAGCAAGGCTGTGATGATTTTTGTTCTTTGATGCTTTGAGTTTTCTTGCCAGCCCTGACTTACTCTGGCCAATATTCCAGTGATAGACAAATTCCTTAAGCCTGAGCCTCAGATCGCCAGGCTCTTCGATGCAGGACCTTTAAGACGTGCCCCGTACATGCAGCTGGATGGGCCCCTTGCTGTCCCCGGTACTCAGGATCCAGGCCAGACAGGGATTAGGTGAATTCGACAGATCACATCAGCTTCCTCGTCCACCATCTTTTCTTGGAATAAAAATGCATTGAAAATAAGCATCAAAGGCAACTTGAAAAGTGAAAACTAGTAACAAAAGGCTAAATGTGCCCTGAAGCGTGTGTCTGGAATCAGAAGGGGCCCCGGTCTGTGTGCTTTTGGGGGGTTGGGAGGGGGAGGCTGGTTTATAGATTGACTACTGGGCCTGGGCTCACGCACCACAGCTTTTAAAAAAATCACCAGTTTTTAAAATAACTCTCTTAACTATTTTTCCCTGTTGGCATCACTGCTCCTCCAGGCACCCGCCAGGCTCTGAGGACCCCTCCTGCAAAGCCAGAGATCAGTATACACGACACAGGGAGGGGCGATCCTGCCAGAGCAGGGAGGGCAGCGAGCGGAGACAGCCGTGAGGGATGCAGCAGAGCCTGAGGTCAGACATGCGTGCGTCCCGCCAGGCGCCCTGCCGTGTTCCCTGTATCGTGGCTGCACACCTCGCTGCTTAATGATATCATTTTAAACATCTCATTACAGAGAATTTCCAAGCATTACCCTACTAGAGGGAGTGGCCAACAGACGCCTGTGCACTATTGCCCAGCTTTTTTTGGTCAAAAGCGAACTGGTGGCCGATCTCATTATTTTACGTATTCCCAGACAAATACTTCTAACACTGTAGTTCTTAAAGCTGATTCTATTCAGCAATGGTATGCTGGAGTGAATCCATCACAAGTGAGAATTCTCAAAGAGCTTCTGCTTTTAAGCAAGGTTGTTGCAGATGGAGGCAGAGGAACACAGAAAGAATGAATATCGGTAAATCAGGATTTTAATTAATTGCCTCATAAGAAGGACTTTCAAGCAATGTCGTGGGGTTGAGTCAGAACTCAATGGAAAAATAAAATGCAGGAATATAGCTGACTCTGCAAAAATGGAACGTGATTTGAAAAAGAAAAGAGAAAACACGAGGGAGAGCACACACTGAAAAAGGACAGGGGGACCAAGGTATGCACAGTCACAGATAACGTTGTTCTTGTTGCTCAGTCAGTTGTCTGACTCTCTGTGACCCTGTGGACTGCAGCACGCCAGGCCTCCCTGTCCATCACCAACTCCGGAAGTTTACTCAAACTCATGTTCATTGAGTCAGTGATGCCATCCAACCAACTCATCTTCTGTTGTCCCCTTCTCCTTCGGTCTTCAATCTTTCCCAGCATCAGTCTTTTCCAGGTCACATGTTTGTGAGTAAATCAGTACTCACAATAGCGGGTCAAAACAAATCCTCTGGGACAATGGGTTTACATCTCTGGGGCTGACATCTGTAAATACTGAACATGTCTGTTTTCTGGAGGCAGGTGACAGCCCCCGACGTCAGCTCCAAGGGTAGGTGTCCCCTAAACCTGGAGGTCTCCATGTAAGAGGGGATCCAGTTTGAATGAATATTCTACTTCCAACTCCTTGGTTGTAGAATTATTTTTCAATTTCGTTTGAGCAGTGTTAACATTTTCAGAAAATCACATACGTATGAAGTATGTATGTATTCTCTTGGGTACTTTCACTCAATAATCAGGATGTATCTTTTTTCCCCACGAGGGCACGTCCATAGTTGAATCAACACTGGCGTCTGCCTGGAGCCTGTCTATGCTGTGCAGGACACTGGCAGGGTCAGGCATGCCGGTTCTGTCATCTGCTGCAGTGGGCAGGGGGCTGGGCAGCTGCCAGATGGGCCGTGTGGCCCTGTTCTCGGCCCCCTGAGGAGGGGCGGCCCTGCGGCTGAGGTCTATGGGCTCAGGGCGCTGAAGGCTCTGTGCTGAGGAGCTATTGGGGATACGGTGGATGGCAGGAGCCACCTCTGCAGGGGTCTCCTGATGTCGGAGTCCAGCTGTCACTGGTCACGTGGATCCTGGGCTTTATCTCCCCTGCCTGGCTGCTCACAGCTACTCCAGGTGCCCCTGGGGTGGGTGGGTTAAAGTATGTTTGCTCTGCTTGGCTCAGGGTGACCCATGGCTGAGCCAGACAGAGGGAAGACCTGGGACCAGAGTGACCTTGATGGGGGTGCGGGGGCCAGGACCTTGCTCAGGCGTGATGGCTGAGATGGGACTGTGGGAGAGACCACTCGGGGTGGGGGCGAGAGGGCTGGTCTAAATGAGCCTGGTGGAAACGGAGGTGCTGGGGAGCCAGCAGGAGCCCCCTTGGAGGGCTTGGGTGTGGGGTCCCAAGGGCCCGGGGACCCTCCGGGGAGCACAGGGGCCTGGTGAGCCACATCTCAACCTGTGCCCTAGTGCCCATCCTGCCTCAGCCGGAGGGAGGCTCCAGGGGCTCAGGGCGCACTGGACCCTGGCTCTCCGGTTCCCAGCCCTAGCGGGTTCAGCCGTGGGAAGGACGGTAGGGACACCAGCCCCTGCTGGGCAGGGCTGCCCTCTACTGCAGGAAGGAGGAAGGAGCCAGGCGTGAGGGACCCATCAGGTTTGCAGGACACATTGGCGGGAACCTGGCATTCAGTTTGCAGACTCGCCTGCATTGTGGCCGAAGCTGAAGGCCAGATGTGCGGGAAGGACAGTCAGATCCTCCCTGGCTTCCTGGCAGCGGAAAGGGTTCGGGTTCGGCCTGGCTCCTGGTGACTGACAGGTGCTGGACAGGACTCAGACATTCCCTCCACCTCAGCCAATGCCCGCCCTGCAAGTTTGCTCATCAGGATGCCCGAGGGTGGAGGGTGACTGACTCCCGATAGCAAGAGATGATGCTTTCTTTGCTGTTTTCTCTTTATTTCTTGCAAATGGTCTGAATGCTTTTTATCAGTTTGTATCCTTTTTCCCCTTTTTTGCTTCACCATGAATTTTTGAATTAATCTAAACCTGAGAACTGATTCCGTGGGACACTGGAGGTGTGATCCTTGACTTTGACCCTTGGGCCTTGACCCTTGGCCCGGAGACGAGAGGCTGAGAGCAGGGAGAAAGGGCGTCTCCTTTGAGGTTCGCTCTGGTGCTGACCAGGTCTGCAAGATGACTCAGTGTCTCTCCTGTTTGTAAAACTGACTTCGTAACTCCTGGGCCTGCTGCCTGTGACAGGATTTTATCCCCTCAGAAGAAATGACCTGTCGAAGTGTAGTATATGATTAAGCATATACTACATTAAGCATATACTTTGATTTCTATTCATATGCCAAGTTTAGATATTTTGGGGGGGCAGCTTTCTGAAAGAATCTGGTGTTCACAATCTCTGGGGCTCACCAGTGCATGGTGACCACACAGCTACTTTCCCTGAAAACACAAGCCCTTCCCTTGCGCTGGCTCTCATTGTTCTCAGCAACTGAATTTGTAGGTGATTGTTCAGCTCTGCTCTCTTTCTCTTTTTTTTTTTTTCGGTCCTGTCCCATCAGATACGCATTCCAAGAAATTACCTTAAGATCTGTTTGACCGTGAAAGCAGCATTCCCAGCTGTGCTCCAATCGCCCGGATAAAAGAGGCGAGAACATCCTGGGTGCTGATCACCTTTCAAAGCGGGCGTGTGGGGAGTGAGCCTGAGCCCTCAGCCCTCACCGCCGCCTACCATTGTTGGAAACAAGTCATGATGTCTTAGGAGATGCTGTTCATGCCAGAGGGCTCCAAAAGTTTTCCCACTGCACACATAAACAGGAATTACTTTCCCCGCCTTGAAATGTGGCCACCATGCGGAGGAGATGGGGCAGCTGTTTAATAATGCAGGGCAACTGAAAAAAATAAATGGTGATGTACAGAAGTGTTCCAACGGGTGTGTGGGAGGGTGCGAGTGAGGGGCAAGCTCTCGTCCGATCGACATCACCTGGGCTGGGCTGGACAGGGCTCTGAGGGCCTTGGTTTCATGTCTCCCAGTAAAGCCAGTCCCCCTGTTCAGCACTGGCTCCTGGTCACCTGCTAAGTTGGCTGATTGCAGGGCCACTGACTCATGGGCCGTCCTCAGAAGCCAGATCGGCCCTCCAGACTGGCCGATGGAGGGTGCTAGCCCCAGGAAGAGGTGGCCTCGCACAAGGAGCAGTGACCTGACTCTGCAAGGACTTTTGCAGCTGGGTGGGGGCCTGGGTGGATGGGGAGAAAACGCAGTCCAGGGCCTCCTGGTCCCTGTGCAGTGTGTTCTCCAACCTCAGAGACACGGACAGAAGTCCATCAGCTTGGTGTCTACACTGTTCTTATATTGATCTGCTCACAAGGGCCATGGTATCTCCAACAAGACCCAGAAAGTGTCTCTTTTTTGGACCACAATTTCATTAGCAAAAATAGCTTCTGCCTAGGCCAAAGAAGGACTCAGTTTAAAAGCAGAGCCATCTTCTCTGGGTAGATTTCAGTTTAGGGAAAAAGTAAAGCTGATGACTGCTGTTCTCTCTCAGGCTTCTGTTTCCCAGGGCAGTCAACTGTTTTCACTGCTAAAAGAAAGGTGCCCACACAATATACAACCCGCCAGAACCCCCGGGGGCGGAGGTAGAGGGCAGTGCCTGCAGGAAGCTACTGCTGTAAACCCAGGCCTCAGAGAAGAGGAAAGATCTCAATAATCTAAGTGTACAAGTTAAGGAGGGCTTCCCTGGTGGCTCAGATGGTAGTCTTCCTGCAGTGCAGGAGACCTGGGTTTGATTCCTGGGTTGGGAAGATCTACCGGGGAAGGAACGGTAAACATTCCAGTATTCCTGCCTGGAAAATCCCACGGACAGAGGAGCCTGGCAGGCTACGGTCCATGAGATCGCAAGAGTCAGACACGACTTGGCAACTAAACCATCACCACAACTTAAAGAACTAAAGAAGAGAAAATTAGACCCAGAGCGGGCAGGCGGAAGGAAGGAAGATTAGAGTGGAGATGAATCCAGTAGAGACGAGACAAACAATAGGGAAAAACAAAAGAGGATTTTCTGGAAAGGCCAGTGCAATTCACAGACCTTTAGCCAGATTGACAGAAAGAGGGGGCTCAGAGGTATCTGGGGGACTCATGGGTCTCTTGGGGGCTCAAGTGGTGTCTAGGGAGGGGGCTCGGGGTGTCCACAGCGCTCGTTCTTCTGTGTTAGGGGGTGGATGGTGCTGGCTGGTCTCTGCCCCGCCTGGACCCTGAGTCTTTGCAGGGTTGTCCTAGTAAATGTGGGGTCACGGAGGGTCTGAGGCCACCCCTGGGAGAGTTATAATGCAGGTCAAATAAAACAGGGCATTTTCCACACCTGAGTCTTTCTTCTAGGAACAAAATCGGGAACCACAGTCATCCAAGGAATCCTTGAGGCTGGGCTGAGCGGGGAGGGAAGAGGTGGGGTGTGCCTAGTTGGGCTGGGAGGGGCAGGTGGTGGGGGTGCTGGTCTAAATGCGGCCACTCCCTGGGTTGGCTGGTGACTCCGAGGCCCTTTCTGCCCTGGTCACTCCTCAAGCCCAGCGTTCCATCTCCTCCAAGTTCAAGGTTAGGGCTGCTGTAGTTCTCCTTGGAGACAGCTCTGATTCTCCATGGAAGGTTCCACTTTCCCAACTGGGCCCAGATCAAATATTGACTTTGCTAATTTTAAGTCATTTCGCCATAGACAGTTGTGCTTTACGAGGACATGAAGACATGCTCGGGCGGTGACCACTGGAGGATGCCTGGAATCCAGCAGCATAGTCCCTGGAGGGATCCTGAAGGTGTGCTGGGCTTCCAAGGGCCCAGTCCTTGGCTCAGAGCATGTGAAAATGACCTTCACACCCGTCAGTGCCTCTGAGCTCTGGAGTCAGGCCATCCGCTGATGAAATCAGTGCTCTCTCTCAGCCCAGAGTCAGGGTGCGGGCTGCAGGTTTGAAGCCTGTGGAGCTGGTGGGCTGGGTGGAAAGGCCTGGGCTGGCCCTCTGTCCTCCCCATCCCATCCCCTAGAGTCCTGACCCCACAGCGGACAGGTGGCGATGGCCACGCATGCCCACTGTAAGCCTTGGCAGACATTCTGGGACATACCGCCCAAGACACACTGCTGTCCCATAGAACTAGTCTAGGCCTCACAGGCGGCTTGTATGACCAGTGCTTTTCTTCTTGTATGTGCCACAAGCTTTCATGACTTCAGCTCCTGGGAAGTCATCGTGGCTAGCCCGGCATCCTGTTAGGAGGGTGGGGGCATCCTGGGAGGAAGTGAGAACAGATGGGGGTCTGCAGAAGGAGCGTGAACTTGAGTGTTTCACGGATCATGTTGCTCAGCATGTCCCCATAAGGAGCAAACCCGCCAGGCTGCCAGGCCTGTTGAGTTTCCCCTGCCCTTGGTTGTTGGCAGGCTCTGTGCAAGGGTCGCGGGGCCCCCTCCCTCCCCTGCTCACCTGCCGAGAGCCAGGCTTCCGCCCTGCTTCCTTGAACCTGGGGTTGCACGAAGGTGGTGTTGCTATAAACAGGGAGAAAGGACTTGGCCTCTTCCTCGTGCTTTTTTAGCAGCCCTGTAATTTCCCTTCTCCATTTAGACAGCGCTGCAGCCACAGAAAGCCATGCTGGCCAGGCCAGCTGACCCGGACCCCGGCCAGGCAGAAGCCTCCTGGCGTTTTGTGAAGATGTCACCTCACCCCACAAATGTCGCCTTCTGTGAAGGGCCAGGCTGTCTGACACACAAGATGGGCCGAGTGGGACTGGCATGCGGGTGTGAAGCCTGGAGCTGGTCCACCGCCTGCTCGTCCTCAGACGACGTGGAACTGCGGGTGGGATGAGGCGGCCAGCCTCTAAATTTACCCCTGCCTGCCGGAGTGACCCTGGCAGCCCGAGGGCATGCTGGCCTCCCGAGAAGGGGGCAGCTCCTTACCTTGGTGGTTTGCTTTTCGACGTCAGACCAGGTAGAGGCGGCTTCCGGTCTGTCACGGACGATGTCAGGTTGTGCCCTCCTGCCAGGCCCTCGGGGTCCAGCACCACACTGTCCCCAGGAGAGAGGACAGCTATCCTACCACATGCTCTCTGGGTCGACTTCCTGGTCGTTAAGGAGGGGACGGCTGTGATCTAGGGCGTCTTCGTCTGGTAGTCAGCAGTGGGGACGGAGTTCTCTCTTATTTTCCTGAATTCCAAGTTATCCTGCTCAGAATGAAAAAGGCACATGGACCCCAAAGGGCTCAAATGGTGGTGCAGTTTGCTTGACTTCCTGGGGCTGGAAGGGCCCACAGAAGAGACAGATAAGAATCGTGAAAATCCATTCGGCCTTTCCAGGGGTGAGTTCTGTGGGCTGTCACACATACAGACCCTCCCCAAGGGTGACACCAAGCATGGTGAAAACCAGCCTGATGGCCTCACCGACGAGGCATGCCAAGGACAGTGACATGGTGGCATCAGTCACCAGATTCAGTTCCAAAGTGCCCCCGAAGCCCTGCAACTGCCTTGGTTCAGACGGTCGCTCTCGGGCCAACACTGATCAAGGCCTCAGCATTAATGAAGTAAGACCACGGTATGTGCCTCACGTGTTTATTGTGGAAATAAAGTCTGACACTGAGCACTTCACAAATAGCGGTTGCTGCTATGTCATCCCACATACTTCAGATCAGAATGCAGTAACTAAATGGTTCATTTTTCAGTTAGTTTTCATATTGTTATGTTGATGAGACCGCAAGGTTTGAGACGCACCTGTCTTGTTTCCATCACTGATAGGATAACAAACAATTGTAGGTGTAAGGCTGAGGGTTGCTGGGTCAAATACAGGATACCCAATAAATCTGATTTTCAGATAAAGAACAGAACACTGTTTAGTATAATTCTGTCCCAAAGATTGCATGGGATATATTTATACTGAGGAGATATCCATCGTGTATCTGCAGTTCAACTGGATTATTTTTGCTAAAGATGGCAACTCTTTTGGAGGGGAATGACATAGCTTAGGCAGGCATGCTGCTCAACACATTCCAGCTCCAGAGCTTGGGTACAGCCCTGGAGGACTGAGCTCGAGGAGGAACCTACAAGCCCAACCTGGGAGCTTCTACTCTGCTGGACTGCCTCCAGGACTCTCTGTGCTATCTCCTCCGAGTGTTGTTCATTTGCTCAGTCATGTCCAACTCTTCGTGACCCCACAGACTGCAGCATGCCAGGCTTCCTTGTCCTTCACCATCTCTTGGAATTTGCTCCAACTCATGTCCATTGAGTCAGTGATGCCACCACCATCTCATCCTCTGTTGCTCCCTTCTCCTCTTGCCATCAGTCTTTCCCAGGTAATCTGATTTTATTTGTAACTAAACAGTCTGAACCAGGCAGGAGTTGCAGAGGCTGTACATAACTGGCTTCCATGAGGTCTGGATAAAAACATCCAAACCTCATGGGCCCGGCTGAGGATAGCAAGTCAAATGGAAGAGTTAGGGTCGTAACATGTCTGACTCTTTATGACCCTGTGGACTGTAGTCTGCCATGCTCCTCTGTCCATGGAGTTTTCCAGGCAAGAATATTGGAAAATTCCTACTCCAGAGGATCTACTCCAGGGGATCTTCCTGATCCAGGGATCGAACCTGTATCTCCTGCGTCTCTTCCTTTGGTAGGCAGGTTCTTTACCACTGTACCACCTGGGAAGCCCTCTCAAATCGTGGGCTCATTTTAAAACACAAAGGACTATAATTTATAGTTTCTTGTACACAGTGAATGGACATTTAAAAGTCTTCAGATAGTGTCCTTCCAATGAACTCAGAACAATGTCCTTTTTCTCTCCTCATGTGGGGTCCACAGAGCAAATATCACATTTATTTCACAGTTGGGGAAACTTGCCTGAAGCCGGCAGCTTCCTCTGTCCTGTATTGGTGGTTCTGTGTCAGGATCAGGGTTTCTAGCCCGGTGGTCAGTCCCAGCAGGGTCTGCGGTTTCCCTGAGAGTTAAGTTATGTTTTATTTGGGGAGAGGTTCAAGTTCCCCAATTCCATGTGATTTTAGAAATTTAGACCAAAGAGCTTACCCGGCTATTCATTGTTTTCATCTCTCAAATTCCACGCCTCTTGTTTTTGACTGTCACCGCACTGGCTCTAGCTGTTTCAGGGCTGGAGTCCAACCGAGGCTTCAGACACTGCTGCTCTTCTGGTCCCAACACCAAGATCTTCTGGAAGTTGTGCCAAATGTCTTCGTGGGTGGAGGACGGAGAGTGACTGGTTTTGTTCTTCTTCGGAAAACTTGCTTTTCCACTCTGTGAAGTCTTGCCTCAGCATCAACCCATCCCCTGGAAACTGTGTCCGACTCATGACAAGCTGGTTTTCTCTTTTCCCCCGAATCAGTGATTCGTCATTTATTTTGGTCTTGCAAAGACACATTCTCCAATCTTGATGACATCAGCAAACCATTTGACTAAATTAAGTAAAAATGAAGGACAAGAACCTTTGAATAGCAAACAGGACAGTTGACTCCCTCAAGCTCTGATATGTGTGGACAAGATCACAGACGCTGCTCTGTGTCCCCCTTCCAGACTACAGACCAATGACTTAAAGACTGAAGTGGACCCTGTGTCCCCACTTCCTTGCCCTACAAAATGTGTTTGTCATGAAAAAGAACTTAATTTTTTACTGTGATTGAATTACCAGCTGCTTGAATTAAACATTTTCACGATGGTTTATCTCCTACCAAAATATGTTCTGTTTCCTTGACACTGGGGTGAGTGTTTCATTAAAGAGTATAAAGAGTTTGCTTTACAATTTAAGAAGAAAAAAGCTGTAAGTCCCCTGGCATTGGAAGGGCTTTGTACTGTGTCTCGTCATGGCCTTGGGTTGCTGGTGTCAAAAGTCAGAACCTGGCAGATATTGGTGGTGAAGCTTTGGGCCTCTGCCTCCTGCTAGTTGGTAAAGAATCCACCTATCAGTGCAGGAGACCTGGGTTGACCCCTGCATCAGGAAGATCCCCTGGAGGAGGAAATGGCAACCCACTCCAGTATTTTTGCCTGGAGAATTCTGTGGATAGAGGAGTCCAGAGGGCTACAGTCCAGGGGTTCAGGAAAAGTCAGACATGACTGAAGCAGCTGAGCACAGACAAGCATTTATCTGGTTTGTGAAAGAGACCAGGTGGGAAGGAAGGCGGGGATAGGTGGTGGCCTGCAAGTGGCCGACTTCTCTGCCCAGACACTGCCGCCCTCACTGTTTGCGGAGGCTTCGCAGCGTGCACACTTTGACTTTAGGGTGAGGGGTTTCCGGTCATGGGCACAGAGGGAAGACGCTAAACGCCGCACCCTGACCTTGAAGCTGGGATGTGGGCAGCCGTGTGGGCAGGCCTCATCTTTTCTGAGGAGAAGGTTGTCATTTGCGACACGTGGCTGTCCAGTTTGTGAAAGAAGGAAATAAAATAGGCTGATAATGTCTCTGTGCCATCGGGCGCACCTGGAAGCTTCCCTGGCAGAGGGGATGCGCTTGGGCTTTGAGGACTCTCTCCCGGGAGGGAGGGTGTGGGGCTACATGGGGTAGGGGGATGTGTGTGGGTGAGGGGGGCTGTTCCAGTCCGTGCTCTCTCTCTCCTTGAGTTTCTTTCATCCTTGGGGCATCTTACCCTGTGGTGTGGACAATGAGCCCCTTGTCCGACCCGAGGCCACCCTCCAGTTCCAGGTGACTACAGGGCCTTCAGCCTCAGCTCAAGGGCAGCAGAACTCAACACTCGCCAGAGAGAAACAAACCACTGAACTTGAAATCAGTTATCAGAAATGCCTCTTCCTGATAAACAGAAGAAAGGGCCTGCCTCCCCCTTCACTAAATAACCCTGGAAAACTGCAGAGAAGGCGTCGACTTGCCTTTCTCTCTCCCAGGTTTATGGCTGAAGGCTCAGATCTTGGTGAAGCTCCACTGTGTGAAATTTCATTTCCCTGAACTTCCTGAAAATTTAAACAAATAGAACTATTTTCCAGAATGTTCTGAAGTTTTTATGTGTTTTTTTTTTTTTTAAATTCAGCTCCGTAATTTATGCAGAGGGACAACTTTGGCAGCCTAGTATTTCTATGATTGCATACCCCAAAGTGACTTTATGAATGAAACCGTGAAATCCGCTGCTCTGCCAAGCCCTGACCTGATATCAGCTCTGGGGGCATCAGCTTCCGTCTCGATTCGGGGTCAGCATCTGCCCACCCACCCCCATCCTCTGCCTCCTCCTTTACTCTCCTTGGAGCTCTGGGGACTTCTCCCTGAACCAGAGCCCAAGGCTCTAACTCATAAGGACACAGCTGGCAGATCCAAGGATCCTGTGACACCTGTCTTTGCAGCTGTTTTGAACTTGAATTTTAAGGCTACTAACAATGCTAAAGGAAATCAACCCTGAATATTCACTGGAAGCACTGATGCTGAAGCTCTAATACTTTGTCTACCTGATGCGAAGAACTGACTCATTGGAAAAGACCCTGATGCTGGGAAAGATTGAAGGCAGGAGGAGAAGCGGGTGAGAGAAGATGAGATGATTGGATGGCATCACCGACTCAATGGACATGAGTTTGAGCAAGCTCCGGGAGACAATGAAGGACAGGGAAGCCTGTTGCAAAGAGTCAGACATAACTTAGCAACTGAACAACAACCACAAATAAAGTATTTTAAAAACAAGACAAATGATCGTGGCAACAGTTTGGGTAGTTCCTGCCAACTGTGTCTGATGATTTGGGGTTCTGCGTTGAACTGGGGCTAAGTCTCAGAGGACGTGTCTTGGAAAGGTCACCCCAGAGAAGGGACTTCCAGGCAGAGCTCTGAAGAGATGCTGTGAGTTCACCAGGCGAGGATCTGGGAGAGCAGGGGCAGGGCTGGGGTGCAGGGAGGCCCTGGGGATGAGTGGGAGGGTGCTGAGGGGCGGGGAGGAGTTTTCTTGAGGAGTCCTACAGGCCACAAGGCGGATCCTGAACTTTGTTGGGATCATGAAGCGACCTGACCCTGGTCTTCTGAGCTCCCAGCTGGGAGATCCAGGTTATTGGATAATTCCTGGGCAAGTCTTCCAGGGGCAGAACCACAGGATGGGGAAGTGTCCCCCTTTGAAGTTTCCCCAGTGGGGTGGGCAGTGGGTGGGGGGAGAGCTTGGTGTCCTGAGGACTGGAGCACACCGAGCATCAGCCTTCAAACCCCAGCTCAGCTGGGCACAGAGACAAACAGGTGGACGCACAGGGCTATCTGGGCCCAACGGCCTCTGCTCTAGTTCCCTGTCTGGGCTGCAGGCAGCCCGGGCTCTGGGCTGGGGTCTCCCAGGAAGTCTTTCCCCCTCTGGGCTGAGATGTCTTAAGAACGACAGAGTCTGTCTTCTGTCCCCTTCATCTCCCCTGACTTCCCCATCCTCCTGCTTATTTTTTTTTTTTTAATGTCACTGACCCAAAACCCTTACAAGCTTTTTAACTTTTGTTGACTGTCAAGTACATTTACCTGTATAAAAAGGCGAGACACTAAAACAACACCATGAACTCACATGTAAGAGCTAAAATGATACCAGCCTTTCTAGAAGAAAGTGAAGGAGAAGATGGTTGTGACCACAGGTCCTGCAAAGATGTCTGGAATGGGGTACAGAAAGCAGAAAACAAAAGTATCTGTAAATCGAACATCATCAAAATAAAAAAAAAAATAAATCTTTTTGCTTTTCAAAACATTGTAAGAAAATGAAGCTGGAGATTTGGGGAAAATGTTGCAAGACCCACCTGGCAACACACTTGCTCTGAAAAACGCATCACTCAATAATGAGACTGTGAAAAGTGTAGACTAAGACTTCTCTGGTAGTCCAGGGGTTAAGATCCTGTGTTTCTGATGCAGAGGGCATGGGTTCGATCTGTGGTTGGGGAACTAAGATCCAAGGGATGTGTGGCAGGGGACACCACATGAAGAGCCTGGTAAAAATGGGCAAAGAACTTGAACACTTTACCAAAGAAGTGAAATGCTGCCTCATGAGTCATGAAGGAAATGCAGGTTTACTTGAACACTTTACCAAAGAAGTGAAACGCTGCCTCATGAGTCATGAAGGAAATGCAGATTAAAACCACAATGACACACACTGCACACCCACCAGAAGGCTTAAAATTGGAGAGATCTGCTAAACCAATTCTTAGAGAGGATGTGGACCAACTGGGACTCTCAAAAATTGCTGGGAGGAATGGAAAACAGTGCAGCCACTTTGGAAAACAATTTGTTGAAAAAATTAAAAATACACCTATCGGGTGACCCAGGGCGTGCCAGCCACCCTGCTGTGGGGATTTCTTCACGAGACGTGAAGGGAGACCCCTGCATGGGTGAATGCTCCCAGGACCCAGGCAGGGCAGCCACGCCTGCAGGGCTGGAGCTGGACCTGACTTCAGGAACGTTCTGTTCTGATGGGTCTGGGCAGATCAGGTTTCACCAAGCTGATTTAGGAAGAGCTGAGGTCTTTGAAATTATTTTAGCTTCTTGGGGAATTTCTGGGAATCTCTGACATGATGGTTCTGCTTCTGGGACAATTCCAAGCTACAGAATAATCTTTAGAAACCCAGCAGGTTTGCTGTGCTTTGGCAACTTTTGCTGCTGTTGTTTAGTTGCTCAGTCATGTCTGACTCTTTGCGACCCTGTGGACTGCAGCCCACCAGGCTCCTCTGTCCATGGTTTTTCCCAGGTGAGGATACTGGAGTGGGTTGCTGTTTCCTCCTCCAGGGGGATTGTCCCAACCCAGGGATCAAACCTGAGTCTCCTGCATTAGCAGATGGATTCCTCACTGCTGAGCCACCAGGGAAGCCCTTTGGCAACATTTAGGGATGAACAAAACCTCAGTGAGCCTTTGGGGAGAAATGTGCTGAGAAGTAGCTCACCAAAAATGATAGCAATTTGGTACAGGAATGCCAGGAAAGTTTGGGTAGATGGTGATTTTTTTTTTTTTTTTTCGAGAAATCTTAGAACCTAGGTAGAAGAGGTTCTGTCAGAGGCCACTGAGTTTAAAAGCAAGGAGAGGGAGAATATTCCATGTGTGGACACAGATTAAAGACATATAAGTAGTGTATGTAAGCTGCATAACTTATGTAAAGAAAACATTTTAAAAACACTTTGAAACAAAAATTTCTGAACATTGTACATTCTTGCATTTCTGCACCCAAAAGACATGTCATTTTTTTTTAACCAACATTATACCACAATCTTACTTTTGACAAATAAGTGCAGTATAAGACATTTTTGGTCTGAAGTATAAAGCAAGCTACTAAAGATAAATCTGTTTACAAACAGATATTGTAGAAATAACACAAAAGAATGAAGACGACCCAAAACACGCCCAGTTGTAGAAAGTTTCTTCCATTTCCAGGAACAATAACAATGCTGAAGATCTAGTTTAATTTTGATGCTGAGAAATGTACAAAATAAAAGAAAAACCAATTGAGGTCCAATGTGGTTTGACCCAATATTGAGCCTCCACTGTTGGAAACACGATTTTTTTTTTTTTTTTTTCGGTTTCTGAGAAATCAGATCAGAATGCAAGCCACGCAGGTGGGAGTCCAGGACCTGTAGGTGTTAAGCTGATTAGCTCTAATTATGGGAGGGGGCAGAGATGCAATGAAGACCTTGAGGAAAAGGGGCCACGAAGACCCGCCCTTCCAAACAGGAAGAAAAGCCACAGGACCAACAGAAAAGGCAATGATAAAACATTAACATTTTTGTACTGATAGATTCTAGATCCAAGTCTATCTGTGGAAAGTCAAAGGCAGGGTTGACCATGCTGAAATGTGTTTGGATGTCAAATCAGTGCACATCTTTGCCTGAAATCATCAGCCTCAGTTCCCTGGGTAGTCTCCTCAATTGTCTGCCCCTATTCTTCAGGACAGGTCTGCCTTAGGAGCTCAGGTAGGGTTCACTTGGCCCCACCATCATCTGGAACTGTGTTGAAAAGCGTTCATTAAGCCAGTAAGAAACGGGTTGATACCATCCCTCTCCATTGAGGTTTGGAACCCAAACTTGATAGGGTGAGTGGTAGAAAATACATGTGAAGTGGTATGATAAAAACTGAGTTATCAACAGCATGTGGGTTAAATATTTAAAGTGTGTCCTGGCCAAAAGAAAGTGGGTTTAGTTGCAAGATCTCTGGGTTTAGTTAGGATGAGGTTAAAGTAATTTGACGTCTTTTGAACAGCCTGGGGAGGAAGCCAGATGCCCCACATTCTGCTTCCTCCCCATTCTGCTCTGGGCTCAGTCACCCCTTGTGCCCTGAGTCTCTCCTCCAGTGGCCTCCCAGTCAGTGTGTCAGGATCCAGCTGCTGCTGCTGCTAAGTCACTTCAGTCGTGTCCGACTCTGCGTGACCCCATAGACGTCAGCCCACCAGGCTCTCCTGCCCCTGGGATTCTTCAGGCAAGAAAACTGGAGTGGGTTGCCATTTCCTTCTCCAATGCATGAAAGCGAAAAAGTGAAAGTGAAGTCACTCAGTCGTGTCCGACTCTTAGCGACCCCATGGACTGCAGCCCACCAGGCTCCTCCATCCATGGGATTTTCCAGGCAAGAGTACTGGAGTGGGGTGCCAGTTTCACACAATTCTAAGGTTGCCGAGTGGAACCTGCCAGATCTTCCGAGAGCACAGGCCCAGAACAGGAGCTCCATTACGTCTGCCCATGCCTTTGGTGGTGAGAAGTCCTGGGCAGCCTGGAGTTAAGGAGCTGGGCAGTGGCTTCCCCTCTAGCTGGGCAGCTGCAGAGAATGCAACCAGCTTTGGTCATTGCAACAGCTCAGTCAGATTTATTCTACTTTTCTTTGCTGTTCATTAATATTTGGAAGTTTGGTGGGATCCATTTGTCAGACAGAGGGAGGGACTGAAAGCTAATTTAGGAGTGAAGGAATATTTATAATCCTACAAACCTACTAAGTAAAGGAAAAGGCAGAAAATTCTCAGATAAGGATGAATGTCAGGAAATCATCAGGAGGCAACATTTCTGGTCATATGGAAGTTACATCCCCTTTTGTTCCTGTCTCCTGTCCAAGGTCACCTTGTATATCCAAGGCATGTTTCCTCCTATCAGACAGAATCTGAATCTATAAACCGGGAGTGCTTCCAGTAACAGAAAATTACCAAATTAGAGTGACTTAAGCGAACAGGGTCTTCTCCCGTGAAATGAGCAGCCCAGAGGTCACCGCTGCTGGCGTTTGTTCAGCAGCCTAGAGACATCAGGGCCAATGATGATTTAATTTTCCTGGCCTTTTTGCTCCTGGTTGCCAGATGGCTGTGGCACACTCAGCAGCCGTGTGTTCATATCCCCACAGAAGGAAGGGAGGGAAAAGGGAGAGGGGCCAGGGGCTCACCCAGCCAACAGGAGCCCCTCACCCTCCCTGAGGATGCACAGAAGACCAGACTCTGCCTCACCTGCCAGGCCGATAGGCATTAGCACCTATGATATTCCCTACACCTTATAACAACCTATGCCAAAGGCATTATTCTCTCCACTTCACAGAGGACGATGAGGTGTGTGAAGATTAAATCTTGTCCTTCAAGTCACCATGATGGAGCAAAGTTTGGAACTCAGGTGGTCTGAATTCCAAATCCTTGCTCTTTCCTCAAAACCACACTTCCTGTCTTCAGAGAAGGAAATGGTGCAAGCACCTTCCTCCCAACAAACCAGCACTGAGAATTAATTACCTCCGTCCTTCCCTTTTAATCCTTGAGCAAATCCTTCGCACTTAGGATCAAAAGTAGTTGCCTCGATTCTCCTGTTGGACCTCTGCCTCGGTTAGTTTAAGATCCTTTCATTACTGACTTCAGAGGCTCTCCTTGGATTCATCTTGGGGATATATAATTTCTAGTTTGAGTTTGGTATTTTGGACTTTGGGGGTTTTGAAGTTTATACTTGGGTTCCCCCCCGCCCCCCTTTAAAAAAAACCTGACATCCATTTTCTTAATTGAATCTTAAACAAATGCAACATTCTCTCATTGGTGAACTTCCTGCCCACATCTATTTGGCAGGCTTCAGGAAATCTAATAATACTGAATATATTAAGAAGACAATTATATTAATGCTTAAAAAAGGCTATTTTGTGAGAGAATCGGATTTAAGTCGTATGGCTCTGAATTTCGTTGACAACTTTTGGTCTGAATTTCTTACTTACTTTTGTGTCTGACTTACTCACTGCAGAGTGAGTCACTGAGTTGTAAACAGGACAACCAGTTCTGTCAAGATGAGCCTTTGTGCCCAGCTGGCTTCCCAGGCGGCTCAGTGGTAAAGGACCCACCAGCCAATGCAGGAGACACCAGTCTGATCTCTGAGTGGGGAAGATCTCTGGAGGAGGAAATGGCAACCTGCTCCAGTATTCTTGACTGGGAAATCCTACAGCCAGAAGAGCCTGGCAGGTACAGGTTACAGTCCATGGGGCCGCAAAGAATCAGACACGACTGAAGAGACTGAGCATGCACAAATACAAAGTCAAGATTACAACTGTCAAAATAATCATAAGAACATAACCAAACTTATTCCTGAAATACTTCTTCAGACAGTGTCAATGTAGTTGGGTGAGTGGGAGGACTGACCTGGGATGAGGGGCTTGGTGGAGGAGCCACGGGAGGTGGGAGCAACTGAGCCACCCTCAAGTCGAGGGGTCCAGGGATGGGGTGGTGGGTGGAGTCTTACATATGGAGAAGCTTAAGGACTTGATGGGGGAAATGAGTAAATATGACAAATATGAAATAAGAACTGAAATGGCCAGGGACGAAAAGATAAGCACGGACAGGTTGGACAAAAAAACAAAATTTAATACTTACACAAATACATTCAATAGGGCAAAGGGGCTAGAAAAAGGTTTATAAGACAAATATAAACTAAAAGAAATATGACATTATATATTATTAAGAAACAATAGTTTTCAAGGAAGCCTAATAAACATGAATATTCAGAAATTATCTTAGAAAAATAAAAACTGAAAGAACTATGGGGATTAGTACATAAATCAGCAATTAAGATCTGATATTTCAACCAGAAAAAATAGTTATCAGAGTTGAATAACTAATAGACATAAATTACTTTCTTCAACTAGAGAACAGACTTTCTTAAACTTCAACAATGTTTAGAATACCAAGTCATACATAATATATTCTCTTACTGTAAGTGTATAGAAATAAGAAATCCATAACAAAAAAAGAACTGAGAAATCACATATGTTTGGAAACTAAAAAAGAAAATTTGAATACATAAAGAAACTGTAAGAGAAATTTCAAAATAGAATAAATGATACAGCTGAGACACAGCTAGGGTATAGTACCTTTGTTTTTCTTTTTTCCAGAAAACAGGGCAGATTGAAAACAAGTTTGCAATCATGTTTTCACTCAAACCATTGGCAAGACTGTTGAGGTGGACTAACCGAAGAATGAGGGCATTTGTAGACTGTTAGGGAAACTCATATTTTACAGAACGTCTAGTCGGTCTCAGCAAGGCCCTATGCAAGAAGTTAACGAAAGGTAAAATGGGAATTGGCCCCAGGAGGGCTGAAAGCTGTGGAGGCTGATGTGTGACAAATGCCCCAGGGGGCAGGGACCCTGGCAGAGGCTGTGCGGTCTTTCTGTGTCCACATCACGAACCACAGCCGTGATCCCTCCCACGTAGCTCGGAGCACTGGCCTTCAGTCCTAAGCAACATTTTTGATGTTTGTATGTATTTGATAAGTAACTGGGTCCCAAAAGATGCTGACAGACCCACAGAGTTGCAATCATTTCATTCCACTAGTTTCCAATGAGATGGTTGGATGGCATCACTGACTTGATGGACATGAGTTTGAGCAAACTCCGGGAGATGGTGATGGACAGGGAAGCCTCGCATGCTGCAGTCCCTGGGGTCGCGGAGAGTCAGACACGACTGAGTGACTGAACAACAACAGCTACCCTCACATCATTTGTTCAAGGCGCTTGCCATGTACTGAGCTCCTCTGGGAGCTGATGTTGGAAAAAACATTTGAACATCCAAAAGCAAATATCTACTGGATGAAGTAGCTGGATGCCTGGAGATTGTCTCTGGGGCCATGAACATGCTGCCTCCCGCCAACATCTTTGTCTGGTGGAGAATGAGCCAGGGCTCGCTCTGTGTCCCAGAAATGCTCCCTGGCTAAGCAGGTTTGGTCTCACCATTATTGTCTGTCACGTGGTGAATGTGATTCTGCCACTCACATGTGTTTCTGTGTGTGAGTGTGTGTGTGTGAAAATGAGGAGTTGGCCAGAAATGGAGATGGGCTTGTATAGGTGGGCCACCTCTGCTAGTGTGAATGTTTATTCATCCGTCTGGCCTCACCCTGGGTTACCGAGACGTGATGTGAAGATAGACCACGTCTCAGGTTTACTATAACATAAGGGAGGTCCTTGTAACCTCAGTAAATGCTCCAGAAGATGATGACTTTCCAGGCTTACGTTCTGTGACAATACAGAATCAGCCAAAGTCATTTGACCACATTTGTGATTAACTTTGGTGGCTCACATGGTAAAGAATCTGCCTGCAGTGCAGGAGAACTGGGTTCAGTCTCTGGATTGGGAAGATCCCCTGGAGTAGGAAATGGCCACCCACTCCAGTATTCTTGTCTGGAGAATTCCATGGACAGAGGAGCCTGGCTTCATAAAGAGTCAGACACGACTGAAGCAACTTGGCACACGTGCACTCAGAAAAAGGAAAGAATTAGAATATATACATTATGATCGAATTTCATGCAGTCAAGTAGATGCCCAAGTAACGTTTCCATTTTCCCAACATAAAATGTCCTTGAAGAGAAATTTGACTGGGTCATACGGCTCTTCTTTATTTTTAAGCAAACATGGTTTCTTTCCCAGTAGATGAGAGAGGACATTCATCAGTTTCAGGTTATGTGAGGTGAGGAACCAGGGGAGGTGAGCCCATTAGAAGACTAAGGATGTGCCCAGTGAACGGAGCTTAGAGCCCAGGTCCTGCTGGCACTGTGCTTATCTGGTGAGTGATAGCAGAGGGCAGAGGGGATCGTCTCCTTCAGAACTGAACAACTGCATTCTCATCTGGTGAGTGAGAGCAGAGGGCAGAGGGGATCGTCACCTTCAGGACTGAACAACTGCAGTCTCATCGTTCTCCTCGGATCACTGGGGTTCTGTTTATTTTCTGCCTCCTCCACTTGATACTTGTTTCTAGTTTTCAAGGAAGTTTTCCCCACCCCACCAAGGTGGTGGTTAGTGTACAAAGAACTCCCTGTCTGGCAAATGTGACTATTTTTCACATGATCATTGTCATAGTAACTGTTAGTTACCACGTTAAAGGTACTCCTGTTCAGATACTTGGAATATCATGACAGGGACCCTCATCATTATTAAACCCAGGACTTCCGATTCTTATCCCAAATGAAATGTTAAGTCAAATGATTCAAAGTAAGAGCTCCAACTAGAGTCTTTAGTGACTATTGGGGAAATAAAACACAGCAAAAAGAAAAAAGTATTCCACAAACCCATAACCATGGAAGAAAACTTCAACTCCCATCCTGTATTGGTGTTTCAATGTAGTATGAAATGTTTATATATACTTGCAAAAATCCAGTTTCACCTCTAAGACTGGCTAATACCCACCTGTCTGTGAGGTTGGAGGGGAAGAAGTTTGGCTCTAATGGCATTTAGTTACTCTAACGTTCAATCATTGGGTCATTATTTATTTTGTAAATACCCACACACATACGCCGTCATCATCACTATCATCATCATTTCTCTGGTACTTGTTTACTGGTGGCTTGAGAATAATAAATTTAAACTTTTATAGTATTATCTAATACTTAATCTGGGATCTGAAAACATTTCTAGCTAGTTTTTTTCCATGAAAGCTTTTTTAAAAAAAGAGAAATTCAGTTCAGTTCAGTTCAGTGGCTCAGTCGTGTCTGACTCTTTGCGACTCCATGAACCGCAGCACGTCAGGCCTCCCTGTCCATCACTAACTCCCGGAGTCTACCCAAACTCATGTCCATTGAGTAAAGAGAAATAAGATTGCTTAAAAAAATCTACAGCTCCTGAAGCTGCATCAATTGCTGTTTTGTGATATGAATGTTGAATTCATTTAAATCTCCTAGAAAATTCCATCTTATATGGGCAATGCTAATATTGCATCAATATTGTAAAAGCCTGCTAAAATTCATATTGTTTCAAGGAGGATAGTATATTCATTTGACGTCACGTGCAGATGGGAAAGCCAATTTTATGGGATTTTTAAAACTTTCCTGTTTCAGATATATGTTGAAATTTGAAAATATTCTCTTACATGAGCTCCACATCTAGTATTGTTCAATTATTTTCTTTATTATGATATTTTTTCTCACGTAATTTATTGTGTGGCACCACTTGACCACTTTTAGTGGAGGAATAAGACCTGCCATCCTGTCATGTGACTCATCAGTCTACGTTACCTGCTTCTGAGTATCCTTTGTCCCAAGGATGTGAGGGTCCTAGAGACCATGCTCTCTGGGGCCCGAGCTCATGGACACAGAAGCCGAATTTGTCATTTTTGTCACTAACATGACTTAGTATCGCGACCTCTGTAAAGGTGTGGCCTTGCCAGACAGTAAACATGTAAAAAGAATACAGCTTCCTCCTGGCAGTAAAAGAGATTAGTGGAAGGAAGTTAGCTGTGACTAGATGGGGCCGGAGCCTGAAATCAAAGGGTTTGTTTGGAAGGGTCTATTAATAATCTCCTGTCTTCATTATAAAGAGGGCTCAGCGTGTGGGGTTTCAGTCCTGGTAAAATCATTTGTGAAAATGTATGATTCCTGGTTCCGTGCACAAGACCTCCTCTGTGGAAGACTCCCCCGGGAGGTGATCGGATTCCCGACTCCTGGAGAACTGTAATTAAACAATTGAATAAAATTCGCCTTTGGAAATTCATGGCTTGAGCATAGGGTCAACTTGTTATTGTTGAGGTAATGTACATGTTTTTGGTGTTCAAAGTATATGCACTACTTAGAGAACTTGATATTAGGATAATCTGAGAGCTTATATTATGATTAAAAATGTCCACAGTGTGATTCGTGATTTTAGACCTGAGGTATTGAAATATGGAAGAGAATTTGACTCAGCTCTCAAGTACTGGTTGCAAATATAAGGTTTGAAAGTTGATTTGAAAGCTTATGGAAAGTTGTTTTTTTGATTTTAATTATTTGACTATTAGCTTAAGTTCTGTGACAACATAGAGGGGTGGGATGGGGTGGGAGGTGGGAGGGAGGTTCAAGAGGGAAGGGACATATGTATACGTAAGGCTGATTCATGTTGATGAATGGCAGAAACCAACACAACGTTGTAAAGAAATTGTCTTCCAATTAAAAATAAATAAATAAAAATCTGGTAACTACAGACCATGTTCCTAAGATGCTCACAGGGACACTTTCGATGCAGAGACAGACGTCCTGCCCAGAGAGGTGCCATCTCCCCCTCCTGGCCCTGCTGTCCCCTCACCAGGCAGGGCACAGCCCATCCGGTCTCCCCCACTCTGCCTCCCGAAGCTGCCTCTCCTGGGCCACCTCTGTGCTGTGTCCCCATCCTCTACATCTCTCCCCGTCTCTTGTGTGACTCAGGAGTCTCCTGAGTATTCATTCCTATTTCTACCCTCACCACCTCCCAAGGCTGATGTGCTGTTCGTGTCCTTTCCATGGGGCTCTCTGAGTCTAACAGCCTCTGCAGTGTTCCAGAGCCTCCTCCTAGGACCCAGGGGGCTTGACTGTTGAGCTCAGGAGCAGAGACTACCCCTCGTGAAGCCGTGATGAGCAGGTGGTCCTGTGGCTCCTGGAGGCAGGATGTTTAGGAAAGTTCCAGAGGATTCCCATATGCCAAGTGCTAGGCTGCAGGGAGGTGATTAGAATCTGGAAACGGTTTACAAGCATGAGATTTTGTAAATGAGTACTCAGAAGCCTGGTTAGCCAGTGGGTAATGAGAAGAGAGAGGATGACAGCAAACCCTTCCCCGTGATGGTGCAGACCCTGCCCCTCCACCCCTGCCCCTCGTTCAGCGCTGGGGCCTGGGAGTACTGACTGCGAGCAGTGGAGGCCCTGGTTTCTGGGGCCTGAGCTGAGAAAGTGTCTGGAGAACTGACAAGGAGCCCAAGTTAAGGGCCAGAAACAGGGCATCCAGGACAGAGTGTGGCCCAGAGAGACATCTGTGAGTCACCAGGGCTCCCCGAGGTGGCGTGGACACAGGGGGCCTCTTGAGACCGGGAGAGACTGAGCAGGGGGTGGGCCCTCACTCTCAGGAGGCATGCAGGGTTGGTGGTGGGACCAGCAGATCCTCTGCGTGAACGTGTGACCCAGAGGGAGGGACCACTGTGGGTCCATCATTGTGAGGACACTGCCTGGGCCTCTGGACTCGGCTAGAGCGCAGTCCCTGCCAAATGGAAGTTCACTAACCGTGCAGAGAGAGGAAGCGTGGTCAGATTCCTGGAGGGAAACGTAAAACCTGGGAAAGAGATACTTAAGAACACTTCACTGTCTAAACCTGAAAAAGTGACTTCCTAAAAATGAGTTGATGCACCAGATAAAGATGAGGTGGTCACTGGGGAGACTCAACTTTAAGGATCATAATTTGAAATAATTAGTAATTCTGAAGTAAGATCGGACAGCAACGAAAGGAACTAAGAAAAGATAAAATCAGAAAATCACCTGAAGGAATTAGAAACAAAAGAAACTCAGGAAACCAGGAAGTGAGGTGAAGTTGCTCAGTAGTGTCCAACTCTTTGAGACCCCGTGGACTGTAGCCCCCAGGCTCCTCTGTCCATGGGATTCTCCAAGCAAGAGTACTCATATGGGTTGCCATTTCCTTCTCCAGGGCATCTGCCCGACCAGAGAGAATGACTAATGATCAAAGCTAAATTTAATGAAATAAAAATTCACACACAGAAAAATTCAGAAAGGACAATTTAAACCAAAATCTTTTTTTAAAAAATATTTCCAAAATAGAAATTCACAAAGGTTCTGATTCATGAAAAATAAAAATACATAAATGCACACACTGTGACAGACCATTCATTACATGGACTCAGCTTGAAAAAACAAATTATAAAGAGATCGTACTTCCTACTGGGTAGGAGGTGCTGGCCAAGGAGTTTATTTAAAATGGGAGAGACAAGAATTTCGCTACTGATGAGCAGATCTCTTAAAGACTCTTCTAGCTTATAATATGATGATTTGCTGGCAAGAACTAAACTTTAAAAGTATCTTTAAACTTGAAATACGAGAGAGTCAATCTGTTTGTTTAGTATGGTGACATTCAGTGTAATGGTTATTGGTGAGCTGCACATTCAAGGTGCCAGCTATAGCCTGGGCAATCAGTAACCTAAGGTCATTAATGTCACCACAATCCACAGTTTAATATTGAATAATTTCCTTTCAGTGTGTGTTTACATTTGAAAATATTGCTCAGCTGGCAGAGAAGACTAATATCAGTCAAGACAGAGCTAGAAAGCAGAAAACAGTAATGTGTTTAGCAATATGCGAGGGGATTAAATACAGACTCTCTGATTTTAAACAGTAGCAACAGCAACATAACCTGGATCTAGATAAACTGTGTTATGTCAGAGGTCAAAAAAGCAATAGTTGCTGTTACTATGTACAGTGCTTTTTCTATATTTGATACTACTCTGTATGTGATACTTTTTCATCTCCAATGAAATGTGACCTTTGAAAATACTTGGAGGAAGATAACAATGACTTTGTGTAAAAACTGGAAAATGGAACTTAAGAAAAGAGCTAAAAAGCCTTGATTCAACTCCTTTCCATACCTTTAACATCTCTTTCATAAGACACTCAACAAAATCACCATCCAGGAAAAAATGAAAAAAGGAACACTACAAAAAACGTTTTAAAGAAACACGAGGACTTCTCTGCTGGTGCAGTGGATGAGAACTCACCTGCCAGTGCCGGGGATGTAGGTTCAATCCCGGGTCCAGGAAGACTCCAAGTGCTGTGGGGCAACTAGGGGGGTCAAACCACTGAGCCCGCGTGCGGCAACTACTGGAGCCCGCACACCCTAGCGCCCGTGCTCTGCAACGAGAGACACCATCCTGATGAGATGCCCGCGCGGTGCAATGAAGAGGAACTCCACATGTCACAGGCAGAGCAAGCCCTAGCAAAGCATCGAAGACCAGTGCAGCCAAAAACAAATAATTAATTAATTAAAAAATAAAAGAAAGAGACATGAGATACAAATAGTAATAAAGTAGTTCTCCCAGGTAAGCATTTTGACATTCTCTGTCTCATATGATCTTAAAACCCTGGAAAGCATTATTATACACATGGGTTAATTATAAAGTGTATTATACCCCATGTGTTTTTTTTTAATTTAAAATTTATTTTGAATTGGAGGATAATTGGTTTACAATATTGTGTTGATTTCTGCCATATCTCAACATGAATCAGCCTATAGATATATATATACCTATGGGCTTCCCAGGTGGCTCAGTGGGAAAGAATCTGCCTACAATGCAGAAGATGCAGGATTGACCTATGGGTTGGGAAGATCCTCTGGAGGAGGAAATGGCAGCCCACTCTAGTGTGCTTGCCTGGAGAATCCCATGGACAGAAGAGCCTGGTGGGCTACATGGGATTACAAAGAATCGGACGCGATTTATTGACTGAGCATATAGACATATATCCCTTCTCTCTTGAACCTCTGGCCCACCTCCCACCCCATTCCCCTCCTCTAGATTGTCACAGAGCACCTGATTTGAGCTCCCTGCATCATATAGCAAATTCCCATTGGCTATCTAATTTTACATATGGTAATGTATATGTTTCCAAGCTGCTCTCTCAATTCATTCATGTCAATATGTCAAAATCCAAAGTGTTACACACAGAATTCCTATAAATCTGAAATCACTCCTGAATTTTTTTAACTCCCTTCTGGAGTTAAGGGAAAGAGAGTGAGTGAGTGAAGGTTCACTCAGTTGTGTCCGACTCTTTGCGACCTCATTTACTACATAGTCCATGGCATTTTCCAGGCCAGAATACTGGAATGGGTAGCCTTTTCCTTCTCCAGGGGATCTTCCCAACCCAGGGATCAAACTTATGTCTCCTGAATTACAGGCAGATTCTTTACCAGCTGAGCCACAAGGGAAGCCCAGAGGGAGGAATTTTTAACTGGGAGATGATGGTTTTCAGCTTAGACACTAATTTTCCAGCTATTACAACTGTATTTCATTCTCACTTTAAATACACAGGGCAAGAGAGCCTCAGCACCGACAGATGTGTGGAGCTAAGGGAGCTGGTTCTCTGAGTGCCTCCATGTCTGTTTCTCTTCTGAGAGGTGAATGTGGTTTCTTGAGGACTCCCGAGTGCTGTGGGCTTTTGGCTTGGGTTGCTGTCCTCTTTGAGACCCGCCCTGCCTCCGATTCTCCGTTTCTCACCATGTCTCTGTCCCCTTTTACACACGTGACATCCAGTCTGGTGGCCCCACCGCCCCGCAGCCCCAGCAAGACTCGGCCCAGGAATGTGTGCAGCTGCGGCCGGCGGGCAGGGATTCCGCAGTTGCTCTGTGTATGATCGGATGAACACAGGAAACATTCCAGTGGGAAACTAATACTGCTTCAGGGGAGGCAAAACAGGTGAGACTGGATTTTCTTATCAAGCGGAAACCAGGGGACCGTTTTGCCTTCTCTTTGGACATTTGCTTCTAAACACACTGCGGTGGACTTCCCTCTTTCTCCAGTGTGACTAGCGGTGTCTTTTCAATGCACTTGCACTCTGAGGTGCCAAGAGGTCACCGAGGGCATTTGTGATGTGTTTGCTTCCACTTTCTGGGCTCAGCACTGAACGCCTCAGCTTGGGGAGAGTTGGAGGTCACTCCAACCCCGACCCCCTAAAGAATGAGATGATGCCAATTGCTGCAATAGGGATGGACCTAGAGATTATCCTGCTAAGTGAAGCACCTGAAACAGGAAAATAGCATCTGATATTGCTTATATGTAGAATCTAAAAAAAATGTATGATACAAATGAGTTTACATACAAAACAGAAATAGACTCACAGACATAGAAAGCAAACTTATGGTTACCAAAGGGAAAGGGGAAGGGAGGGATAAATTAGGAGGGGGGTTAACAGATGCATGCGTGCTAACTTGCTTTAGTCATGTCCAACTCTTTGCCACCCTGTGGACCGTAGCCAGCCAGGCTCCTCTGTCCATGGGATTCTCCAGGCAAGAATACTGGAGTGGGCTGCCATTTCCTCCTCTAGGGGGTCTTCCTGACCCAGGGATCAAACACATGTCTGCTGCATTGCAGGTAGATTCTTTACCATCTGAGCCACCAGGGAAGCCCGGCCCCCAACATATGTGCCCCCACCTGAATCATTTTGCTGTACACCTGAAACTAACACAACACTGTAAACCAACTACACTCCGATAAATAAAATGAACCCAAGGCCTCCTCCCAGAACCTCTATAAAGTGGAAGTGGGTTTCAGCGGGTCTCAGGGTGGGTAGGGAGGGGAAGCATCTGTGTTCTCCTGTGACCGCTCACTCTGTCCCTAGTCTGAGTGGTCTCATCTTTGTTTCCTTCTCTTTGCCCTCTTTCTCCTCTCACAGGTCAGAGTGCAGACCCTCTTTGGGTCCCCGGGCTCCTTCCCCAAAGCACTTGTGCTATGTTTGTGTATGCATTGGTTTTAGAAATCAGCAAAAGAGTCTGATGCACGTTGAATGTGACTGAGAAGAAGATATGAAAACTGTGCTCTAAGAAAAACAAGGCTTTTTATTTGGTCAGAGAATGTGTGGTTTTCCTGAGCTGGATAAGAGCAGTGCTTACGGAGTAGTTTCACAGAGGCAGGTCACACCCAGAGCCGGGATCCGGAGCTGAGGGGAGCAGGTGCTGGGGGCACTGAATCATCCCATCCACTCTGCTCTGGACCCTGGAGAGCCGCTGACTTGATGTTCTAAGGCTACTCAAAGCCGTGAGGTTGGGCTGGGGGACTTCCCAGTGGAGAGGTCCACGCAGGTGGAGAGCTGCTGGGACTGGCCTCACAGGTGCCCTCCTAGCTCTGGAGTTGAGTCAGGTACAGGGAACTGAGGGTCTCAGAGCAAATCCTCACAAACAGCCACCAGTCTTGATAACTAAGCGATTTTACTCGGCTCCTGTCTTGTTTTCCTGGGACAGGTGACTTTGTTGTTTGGCTTATTGTCAGTGTTATTTGTCACAAGGACATGAAGGTATTTCAGGTTTATTTTTGAACCTGCATCACCTTGCCATGTGGGTATCTCCTGATGGTGTATCATGGTTATCACACTTATGTTACATGGCTTTTTCAGAGATCATGAAAACATAATGCTGCTATTGCTGCTAAGTTGCTTCAGTCGTGTCCGACTTAGCGATCCCATGGACTGCAGCCTACCAGGCTCCTCTGTCCATGGGATTTTCCAGGCAAGAGTACTGGAGTGGGTTGCCATTGCCTTCTCCAGAAAACATAATAGCACATTAATTTTTTAAATCTTGATGAACATGTTGCTTCATAGCAATTTCCTGACAGATTTTAAAGTGAAATGGACAATGGATTGACAAGACAAAGTAATCTCAATATTTTCTTCCCCAGAACCCCTACTAGCTTCATGGAAAAGCTCTTTCCCAGGGATCGAACCCATTATCTCTTATGTCTCCATCATACACCATCAGGAGATACCCACATGGCATTGGCAGGTAGGCTCTTTATCACTAGTGCCGTCTGGGAAGCCCTCTCTGATCCCAGAATTACACAGATGGCCAACAACCTGGGCACTCAGGGTTGATTCTGGCTGGAGCGGCTGGCAGGAATTAGAGGTGGGAATAAACTCTGCAATGGAGGCGAGTGGACCACACTGACCTTTTGTGTGAGGCTGCCGTTTGCCCTGTGGCAGTCCACCTGGGGAGGACAGGGCTGACTTCTGCTGCTCTCAGAGGTCTGTGATACATTCACTTTAGTTTGTGGAAAAAAAAAAAAAAAAAAAAGTGTGTGTCATTGCACAGATCCTTTCAGATTTTGTGAACTCTGCTAAACCACATCATTTACTCAGAAAAAAAAAAAAGGACCATTCAGTTAACTAATGACATTTAACAAAGCCTTTTTCTGCAGAATACGTTACCAAGTCCTTCAAGAGTCCCTAAAATTACAGAGACAATTTGTGGTTCCTGAAAGCCAGGCAAGCTAGGTTTAGTTTTTAAGGCAAAGACACTAGAGATGAGCAAAACAGGTTAATAACCCAATTTATGTATTTAGATGTGTTTTCAAAAGCAAATATGATTTATTTTCTCTTGACAAAGTAAGGCTATCCTGAGAGACAACAATCGGATAATGACAGGGTCTGGAACAGTGCAATACGCGGAGCTGGGAGAATTAGGCATTTTTAGCCCAAGGAAGAGAGTACATAATGGCGACGAGATAGCTGTCTTTAAACATCTGAAAACCTGTCAGCTGGGAAAACTCCAGAGGGCACAAACATGGTGGAAGTTTCAAGGAGGCAGATTTGGGTTGAAAGAAATATCTAACAGTTTGAGTTACACATAAACAAGTGATGAGCTCTAAAACACTGTAGGGTGGGTTCAGGGAGGAATTTCTGCACCAATTCATCCATGGATTCTTGGATTAGGTATTTCTTAAGGAAATGGCAACTCACTCCATTGTTCTTGCCTGAAGAATTCCAGGGACAGGGGAGCCTGGTGGGCTGCCATCTCTAGGGTCACACAGAGTCAGACACGACTGAAGCGACTTAGCAGCAGCCGCAGCAGCAAGGTACCATTCAACTCAACATTCTATGGGTCTTGGATGTAAAAATTCCACTTTACACAAAGAGCTGGTTTTGTTGCCCACAGGTAGTGCCACTCCAGTACTCTTGCTTGGAAAATCCCATGGACCGAGGAGCCTGGTAGGCTGCAGTCCACGGGGTCGCGAAGAGTCGGACATGACTGAGTGACTTCACTTTCACTTTTCACTTTCATGCAGTGGAGAAGGAAATGGCAACCCACTCTGGTGTTCTTGCCTGGAGAATCCCAGGGACGGCGGAGCCTGGTGGGCTGCCATCTATGGGGTCGCACAGAGTTGGACACGACTGAAGTGACTTAGCAGCAGCGTCGATAGCAAACCCACAGCTGTGCCTACGTCTACATGTAAGCAGGGCTTAGAGGACCCTGAGACTGCTCTCTGCTGACCGCTTCTTTGTCCTTGGAGCTCTCCTCTCCAGCCTCTAACTGAGGATCTTCCTGGTGGGTCTAGGCTTCTCTTCTTGGCCCCAGAGTGTCACCCTTGTTGGTCCCTCTGCCTGGAATGTCTCCCTCCTTCTTTCCTGTATTAACTCCATAATCTCAGTTCCAAGGTCTCTCTTTCCTGAGGAAACTGTTCCTGGTCTGCATCCCCCCTGCCCACTTTGAAAAGCCCGCACAGCACCAGGTCCTGCCTGTTTAGGATTCTTCAGTCTATTTGGAGTCCTTTGCTCACACCTGTCTATCCTCTCGGACTTGAGCTTTGTGAGCGCGGAGACAAGTCTCTGGCAGCCTCTCAGCACAGCTTCAAGCACAAAGTTTCTCACTAGAAATATTTGTTAGATGAAGACTATCCTCATGCATTTTAAGATGCTCATGTGTATGGGTAGCAGGCTTACTTTTAAAATGTGAAGAACTCAGGCACTGTGTGTGGTACCAGATTGTGTCTATGAGGGAACGGTGGACATTTGGGAATTGGAAAGCTTTGAAAGGTTTTAAGAGTTTCATAGCCTACCATATCTTTATCGGCAGGATTTCTTTCCCACGGAGATGGGTTTGGGCTCATGGGTCACCTCAGCTATCCACCAACAGGATCATAAAGCATGATTGGAGTTACCTGATTTGAGAGCAGAGTGAGGCCAGAAGGGAAAGAAGTGCCCACAGGGAGAAAAGGAAGGATTCTAAGTGGTTTTCCCTGAGATCTTGAGAGTTTGGGGACCTGGCTAAGAAGAGGAAATCCTGGTTCCTAGGAGCTGTGTGACTCCATGAAACCTTCTTTCTCCTTCCTCCCGGTCCATCCTGTCCCAGGAAAGTGCAGGCCCAGGGTGGGCATGGCACAGGTGGAACCCTGGCCCCAGGTGGGCAAGACACAGGTGGAACTGTGACCCGATCTCTGGAGGGATGCTCCCCAGGCTGCCCAATGAGAGTGCTGAGACCTTACTTTATCCAGAGAAGAGGGGGTGATGATAGTTATGACCCCTCTGTAGCAACCGCCATTGTCCTGGGACCATCAGCCCAAATCATGGCTTTTGTCATGAAAATGAGAGATGGGATGGGTGTGGGGCCACTGTGTGTGTGGGGGGCGGGGGGGGGGCAGGGGTAGGGGGTGTGGCCGACTCACAGTGGTGGGTAGACAAGGATGTGTTTCCAGGACTGAGGACATGTCTATGGTGAGTCAGCCCCATGCTCCACTGGTCACAGTTGAGTCAACAACTGTTTCCTGAGAAGCTGAGAGGGATGCTGTGATGAGTAAGAACTGACCCCAGGGATCCTCTGGGAATTAAAGGTACAAGTATCCTGGGCGTGTACGCCTTGGGGTCTAGTTTGGGACACGTGGAATGGATGTGTGGCCAGTTCCATCAGTGAGATTCTCAGGTCACTGAAGGTGCAGGTTCGCGTGTCTGAGTCAATTAGGGAGTGACACACTCTTGTGTTTTATTGTAAAATAGCAACCAGAGTATGACAGGGGAGGGGGAGCTTCCCAGAGCAGCAGTGGTGGGATCAGTGGGGGGTCACGAGGACTGGAGAACCATCATAGGCGTGGGTGCCCTGTGGCCAGTTGGGAGCTTGGCAAAGAGCCCCTTGGATCCTACAGTTTGAGGACCAGGGCAGTCAGGTCAGAGAAGAGGAAAGCATGAAAACTGACCAGTGAGAAGACTGTCAAAATAATCATCCTTGCAAGAACAAGAAAGGAACATGCTCCTGGAAGGGCTGAGGTCCTCCTGGCATCAGTGTGTGTGGATGTCTGTACCTGGAGTGACCTGGCTGGGCACTGAGTGGACCCTCTAGTCCCCAAGGGCTCCTTCCAGATGGCTGCCTGTGTTTATGTGTATTTTTATGTGTGTGTGTATTTCTGGATATGTATGCTTATTTGTGTGTGTGCACGTGTATTTGTATGTGCATGTGTATTTGTGTGTGTGTATGAGTGTGTGTGCATTTGTATGTGCATGTTAATGTGGATGTGTGCGGGTGTGCGTGTGTGCGTGTGTACTTGCTTGTGTGTGTGTTTCTGTAGGAACCCACAGCCCATGTGAACACCGACCCTCATCTCCAGGACTGCCAAGCTGTCACATTAGATAGCCCTAGATTTGAAAAGAGAAAAAAAAAAAAAGCAAAATGTTCATATTCAACCAGCATGCAACCTGCAGGCTGAGAAGGAACACAGACCACATGACTGGCTCCCCCTTCTCTCTCTCACTGCAGAAAAAGCAAATGTCAGCTGCGCTCAGAGTTGACAGGGCTGCGACCTCCACCAAGCCCGGGATGGCAGAGGCTCTGCGGCATTGTCGTTCTGGCAAAGACAGAGGGAGGTGACTCAGGACAACTGCAGCAGTGCAGGGAAACCTGGTGCTAAATTTAGCCAGAATCTCCGCGATGCAGCACTGGCTGGGCACAGTCCGCCCGCGTGGGCCCTTCTGGGCCTTCAAGGACACAGGCAAGACAGGTGGTGCTGCAAGGGCTCCAATCTCTTGTCTCATCTTCTAAAACTCAGGCATGTTTTAATGTTGTGAGATGCCACAAGGATGTCCTTGCTCTCGGATCTCCATTGCCTGCTTCAAATAGGAGCAGCCTGAGAGATAACCGTCACGGCTGGAGAAGATGCTTGAGAGTCCCCTGAACTGCAAGGAGACCAAACCAGCCCATCCTAAATGAAAGCAGCCCTGAATATTCACTGGAAGGACTGATGCTGAAACTGCAACGCCAATACTTTGGCTACCTGATGCGAAGAACTGACTCATTGGAAAAGGCCCTGATGCTGGGAAAGATTGAAGGCAAGAGGAGAAGGGGATGATGGAGGATAAGATGGTTGGATGGCATCACTGCTCAACAGACAAGAGTTTGAGCAAGCTCCGGGAGTTGCAAAGAGTCAGATATGATGGAGCAATAGAACAACCAAAGAGGACAGTCCCTCTCCTCTTGGGTGTCTCGGGCGTCCAGACCAGGGGCCTCCTGCTCCCCTGTAGGATGATTCACACTCACCACCGCCCCTCCTGTGACCCCCCACCTGTCCTTCAGAGAGAATAAACTTTGGTGAAAAGAAAGGGGGAATTTTCCACCAAAGTGCAGCTTTCTCCAAGACAGCACACATGGGTGAAAAATGGCTTAAAGTTTGAGAGACTCAAGGAGGCAGGGAGGCCTGTGGAGGTGAAGGCTGGAGAGGCCAGTGTGTTTTTTGGGACGTGCCAGAAGTCTGTGGGGGTGGTCTCACCGAAGCAAACCTGTTAAAGCAGACTTTTAGGACATGACACCCAGGATATCCTTCACCTTTCAGGAAAGGGAGTTCAAAGGGGGAAGGGATGGGGGGAAGGGGGAATGAATTAGGAATTAGCAGATGCAAACTACTGTATACAAAATAAGTGACAAAGTCCTACTGTATAGCACTGGGAACTGTACTCAGTATTTTGTAATAACCTAAATGGGAAAAGAATCTGAATAAGAAGAGATACATGTATATGTATAAGTGAATCACTTTATTGCTCACCTACCTTAAACTAACACAACATTGCAAATCAACTATACTCCCATATAAAATAAAAATTAAATTAAAAAAGAAGTGGGCAAGAAACTAGAATCCTGACCTTTCCTGTGACCCTGAGTATATGACCTCCCGCTCTTCTATTTAATTTTCTCAGTAGGAGATCAATCCTGGAATTTCTTTAGAAGGAATGATGCTAAAGCTGAAACTCCAGTATTTTGGCCACCTCATGCGAAGAGTTGACTCGTTGGAGAAGACTCTGATGCTGGGAGGGATTGAGAAGGAGAAGGGGACGACAGAGGATGAGATGGCTGGATGGCATCACTGACTTGATGGGTGTGAGTCTGGGTGACCTCCGGGAGTTGGTGATGGACAGGGAGGCCTGGCGTGCTGCGGTTCATGGGGTCGCGAAGAGTCGGACACGACTGAGCGACTGATCTGATCTGATGTGATCTGATGTAAGTAGCAGTGTGCATTTCCCACCTCCTCGATGGGTGCCCTGACAACCAGGAAGGTGAAAGCCCTGTTCTGTGCCCTCCGGCGTGGCGTGTGGATGGTGAGGGGTACGAGGGGAGTTCTGAGGACACTGGGTGTCCTGACTCAAATGCTCAGACCCAGAAGTAACCTGCACCAAAGACTGAGCAGTGTTGGGCTCGGCCTCCCTCCCCTCGCCCCCCACCCGGCCACTGCTTGCCCACTTCAGTTCCCCTTCTGCCAATTTCCACCCTCCCTCCCCTGACAGCACGCCCCCCCCCCCCCCCCCCCCCCACGTCTGCCTCGACCCAGGGTACCTGGTGACCCACCCCCATCACAGCCTCAGCTCCCAGTCAGGAGTGTCAGTCTGCCCTGGGCTGAGATTATCTGCTGGAGCCCCGAGGCCTCATACACACCATGCTGCCCCACCTTAGAGCCAGTGTTTCCAAATCAAACCTGCTTTTGGTCTCTTGTCAACAAGCTGCTCTGCATGCAGCCCTGTGCTGGAGAGAAAAGATGAGCCTGGGGCTAATGCACTCGTGGCTGCGTTGTCCTTTCTAGAAGCAGGGCTGGGCAGAAGGCGAGGTGTCACTTCTAAGCTGGGTGAAATCAGACCAACAGCAGAGCTGACTTCTCAACACGTCAGTTTATTCATGACAGAAGTTGGGGGGGCTGACACTGCAGTCTTGAAGTGCTGTGGCAAGAATTAAATGCAAGAAGATGCGAGAGGCATCCGAACAAAGCCCGTGTAGAGTTGAGCTCAGTGAATACTGGATACGGAAGACAGAGGGGGTGCTTCACTGACAGCCCGGAGCTTGGGGGCTAGTGAGGGGGAGCGGAGTAGGACTCAGGCAGCATCTCACGAAGCATCTCATGTGTTAAGCCAAAGGATCTCCACTTTATCCTGGAAGCTGAGGGAGCCATGGAAGGAATGTAAGCAGGAAAAGGACATGATTAGACCTGCATTTTAGAAAGAACACGTCGGTGACCGTGAAGTTGGAGTTGGAGTGGCGCCAGACTGGAGGCCACAAGACCAGCCTGGGGACACAGCAGGAGAGCCAGGTGAGCGGTGATGAGGCCGGAATTAAGGTAACAGCTTCGGGGTAGGGAAGACAGCTCGGATGTGCGCGGGTGTTAAGGACAGAGAATCTGCAGGACGTCGTAACTTGACGTGAGGCAAAATGAGAAAGCGGGTCTGGGACGCCAGCCAAGTTTCTGCTATAGGTGAGTATATGGAGGGTAGCACCTTGAGATGAAATCCAGAAGACTGAAGGAGGAAGACATTTTAATGATGGCTTCAGGTCTAAATCTAGCAAAGTTTCTATTTGATTAATTTAATGGAAGTTGGGCTTTTCTTCCAGGAGGAAGACTCCAAGTCCAGGAGAGGCCGAGGGGCCCAGGCTATGCAGGGGAAGAGTCAGTGTCAGGTGAGAAGAATCCAAGGCAGAGACCTGGGGATACGGCCGTTTAGGGAAAGAAGGTGGCAAATTGCTGCCATGGTCTAGAGGCACAGACCATGGGGCTCAGATGAGAGTTGGGAACGGCCAGCGTCTCAGAGCGTGGATGAAAGGGTGACTCAGGTTGTCACAGACAGAGACACAGTCAGAGAAGAGGAAAAGGATCCTTGGGCTGGGAAGGACAGAGGCCGCTAGGGACCCTGGTGGGAGCAGTGGCCTTGGAGCTAACGGGGGAACACAGATGTAATTGTGAAGAACACGGGGCGGGGTGGGTCTCGAAAATATCCTATGGTGTTAAGAAGCCTTATTGTGAAAAAGAGAGAGGAAGAGAGAATGGCATTTAGAAAGGATTTGAATTCGAAGCAAATAGTTTTGTTGTTTTGGAGCAAATGTTTGAGAACACTGTGTGTGTGAGAGAGATGCTCTAGAAAGAAACCCAGTGGATGTGGAAAGGTGGAAGATGAAGGAGGATGAGCCGTGGGGTATGGAAGGGTGCAGAGGGTGGTGACAGCAGGGGCCCTGAAGGAAGGCGGAGGGGAGGCCGGGCGCGTGTGTGGATTCACTCTAACGCATGGAGGAATGCTCTTCCTTGATGTATGGCACTTGCTTCTGTTCCTCTGGCAAGTTCTTCCACTCAGACTATGGGAGGAGGTGGGCCTGAGGATCACATAGCACATAAAACAACTTTTGAGATGGAACAAGAGGAGGAAATGGCTACTGTTTATGGGGTATTTACCATGTCCTCAACCAGACTTATAATTGCTTTAAATTTATCAACTCTCTTAAAAAAAATTATTTATTACCCTTGGCTTCTTTGGGTCTTTGTTGCTGCACACTGGACTTGCTTTGGCTGCAGAGACTGGGGGCTACTCTTTGTTGCGGTGCATGGGCTTCTAATGGCAGTGGCTTCTCTAGTCGTGGAGCATGGGCTTCAGGCCAGTGGGTTTCAGTAGTCACAGGGCGTGGGCTCAGTCGTTGTGGCTCGTGGGCTTGGCCGCATGGCGATATGTGGGATCGTCCCAGACCAGAGATCGAATCCATGTCCCCTGCACTGGCAGGTGGATTCTTCACCACTGAATACCAGGGACGTCCAGTTTGTTAACTCTCTTAATCCTCACAGTAATTCTCCAAGGCAGATATAGTAATCACCCACCCTTCTTTTACAGAAGAGGAAAGAGGTGCAGAGAACTTTGCATACCTGGACAGATACATTATAGAGGAGACTTGAACTGGACACCTGGACTCAGCAGACCATCCTTCTGTGGAATTGTGCATAGACAAAGCGCTAGCATTTACTTTATTCATTCAGTAAATGCTCATTGCCTTAGGAAGTACCATTATGAACAAAGCTACTGGAGGTGACGGAATTCCAGTTGAGCTATTTCAAATCCTAAAAGATGATGCTGTGAGAGTGCTGCACTCAATATGCCAACAGATCTGGGAAACTCAGCAGTGGTCACAGGACTGGAAAAGGTCAGTTTTCATTCCATTCCCAAAGAAGGCAACGCCAAAGAAAGTTCAAACTACTGCACAATTGCACTCATCTAACATGCTAGCAAAGTAATACTCAAAATTCCCCAAGCCAGGCTTCACCAGTATGTGAACCGTGAATTGCCAGATGTTCAAGCTGGATTTAGAAAACGCGGAGGAACCGGAGATCAAATTGCCAACATCCGATGGATCATTGAAAAAGCAAGAGAGTTCCAGAAAAACATCTACTTCTGCTTTATTGACTATGCCAAAGCCTTTAACTATGTGGATCACCACAAACTGTGGAAAATTCTTCAAGAGATGGGAATACCAGACCACCTGACCCGCTTCCTGAGAAATCTGTATGCAGGTCAAGAAGCAACAGTTAGAACTGGACATGGAACAACAGACTGGTTCCAAATTGAAAAGGAATATGTCAAGGCTGTATACTGTCACCCTGCTTATTTAACTTATATACAGAGTACATCATGCAAAATGCCAGGTCTGGATGAAGCACAAGCTGGAATCGAGATTTCTAGGAGAAATATCAATCACCTCAGATATGCAGATGACAGCACTCTTATGGCAGAAAGTGAAGAGGAACTAAAGAGCCTCTTGATGAAAGTGAAAGAGGGGAGAGAAAAAGTTGGCTTAAAACTCAACATTCAGAAAACTAAGATCATGGCATCTGGTCCCATCACTTCATGACAAATAGATGGGGAACCAATGCAAACAATGAGAGATTTTATTTTTTGGGCTCCAAGATCACTGAAGATGGTGACTGCAGCCATGAAATTAAAAGAAGTTTGCTCCTTGGAAGAAAAGCTATGACCAACCTAGAAAACAGAGAACTCTTCTAAAAATCAGAGACATTACTTTGCCAACAAAGATCTGTCTAGTCAAAGCTATGGTTTTTCAAGTAGTCATGTATGGATGCGAGAGTTGGACTATAAAGAAAGCTGAGCACTGAAGAACTGATGCTTTTGAACTACAGTGTTTGAGAAGACTCTTGAGAGTCCCTTGGACTGAAAGAAGATCCAACCAGTCAATCCTTAAGGAAATCAATTCTGAATATTCATTGGAAGGACTGATGCTGAAGCTGAAACTCCAGTATTTGGGCCACCTGTTGTGAAGAGCTGACTCATTTGAAAAGACCCTGATGCTGGAAAAGATTGAAGGCAGGAGGAGAAGGGGACGACAGATGATGAGATGGCTGGATGGCATCACTGACTCTATGGACGTGAGTTTGAGCAAGCTTCAGGAAACAGTACAGGACGGGAAGCCTGGCGTGCTGCAGTCCATGCTCTCACAGCATGTCACAGACTTGGAAAAGACTGAGTGACTGAACTGAACTGACTGAAATGCTCATCGAATACTCTGTATGAGCCAAGCGCTTGTTTGAATCGTGAAGGATGTGCTGACAAAACAGTAAAGATACTTATGTTCAGATTTTAATGATGGGAGATTGACAAGAAACAAAATAGAAAATACACTGTATAGTTTGTAGTTGGCGACGGGTGGTACTGAAAAAAGGAAAACATGGAAGAGGTGAAGCGGCTGGCGGTGGGCTGTGAGCACAAGTAGGGGAGAACTCACTTGGGATGGGAACGGGTAGCCTTGCAGACATCAGACAGACAGGCATCCAAGTGTCTCAGGCATGAGTGTGACCACAAGTATGAAAGTGCTAGTTGTTCAGTCATGTCTGACTCTTTGCAACCCCATGGACTGTAATCCACCAGGCTCCTCTGTCTGTGGAATTCTCCAGGCAAGAATACTGGAGTGGGTTGCCATTTCCTTCTCCAGGGGATCTTCCCAACGCAGGGGTTGAATCCGGGTTCTCCTGCATTGCAGGCAGATTGTTTTGTCTGAGCCGCCAGGGAAGCCAGCATTATATCCTTTCTATAAATCGCAGTATCACAGTAGTCACTTTTCTGTCTGAGAATGAACGCAGGCACAGGTCACGGCTGGTGTCCACTCCTGCCTGAGCCCCAGGGAGTCAGTTGCTTCGCACTCTGGAATCCACACTCCACTTGTCTTCCTGACTTGCTGTTTTGTGGGTTTTAAGTTCTATGACCAATGCTGTGGGCCTCTGAGAACAGCTTTTAAAAACCCTCTTCTCTGTCATAGCCCACAAGCATCACCATGTAACCACAACCATCCTCATTTTCTCTCCCTCTCTAATGTGCAGTGCTCTGCTTGCCACACGTGAGTATTCAAAAAGTTTGTTGAAAGCGAACATCCATGTTCCAGACAGAGCATCTTCCAAGTCCATCAGTAAAACGCTGGAATATGTCAACGATGTAAGCCAACACTGATGGTGACAGGAAGGAATCCCATTTACTTCTGGTGACATTTTAAATTAATAAGCTGGGGGCTTTTATCTGTGAGGCAGCCACAGATTTCTGACCTTTGGACTCTTCAGGGCTGGGAGGGGCCTGGAAGTGGTCCTGGGACTTTATCAGGTGCCTGGGCCACCAGAGATATGGACAAGATGAGAGTGTCACCTTGTAAACGCACCAATACTGCACAAGCCTCTCCGGCGGCCTCGGGGGCCTGTCTTGGCTTGGATGCCAGCGTTTCTCTGTTTTTTAAAACTTTTATTGGAGTGTAGTTGCTTTACAGTGTTGTATTTGTTTCTGCTGTATAGCAAAGTGACTCAGCTCTACGTATACATACATCCCCTCTTTTGTATATTTCCTTCACGTTCAGGTCACCACGGAGCACTGAGTGGAGTTCGCTGTGCTGCACAGCAGGTTCTCATCAATTACCTGTCTTAGAGGTTTATCTAATCCCCACCTGTCCTCGGCGCTCTTAGGGTGGAGGAGGGAGACGGAGAGAAGGTGCCCTGTCAGCTGCTCAGCGAGGCCTTGGACAAGCAGCCCCACCTCAAGTCTGCGGACGAATCCAGAGAGAACGAGCAGAAAAAGGAATCTTTTTTTTTTAAAGTTCTCACGTTAAAGTGTCAGTTGCTCAGTTGTGTCTGACTCTTTCCAACCCCATGTTCTGTAGCCCGCCAGGCTCCTCTGTCCATGGAATTCTCCAGGCAAGAATACTGGGGTGGGTTGCCATGCCCTTCTCCAGGGGATCTTCCTGACCCAGGGATATAGCCCGGTCTCCTGTGTGTCCTGCACTGGCAGGCAGTTTCTTTCCACACACCTTGGTGCTTAGTCACTCAGTTGTGTCCGACTCGAGACCCCATGGACTGTATCCCGCCAGGCTCCTCTGTCCATGGGATTCTCCAGGCAAGAATACTGGGATGGGTTCCCATGCCCTTCTCCAGGGATCTTCCCGACCCAGGGACTGAGGCCGTGCTTCCATCATCTCAGGCACAGTCTTTACTGTCTGAGCCACCAGGGAAGCCCATGAAGTTCCTATGAAATCTTGACAAGAAAGAAGGGACAATTTAGGCCTCTTTCCTTCGCCTTGATAGACACTTTGGAGGAAGGCCTCTGACCATCCGGGTCCTGAACAAAGATGCCTGGTGTAGGATGCTAAGCCCGCAGGGCTCCTGGGCATGCATCTGGAGTATCCCTTAAGGACTGTGTGCCTGCTCCTTTCAGGTCTTGGGGTTGTCACTGGGGACCATTTCCAGCAGCTGTGAAAGACATTGTAAAAGCCCTTCCAAAGTGGGCACAGACCACCCCCTGGACCATCATCTGCCCTTCTTGGCTGGTTTGCTGGGAGCTTTGTCTGAGGTGTGGCAGGGGGCTGCCTGATCATGGTTGCTTTTTTTTTTTTTTCTTTACCCTTTTCTTGGGAAATCATCTGAACCTCTCTCAGCCTGGCTATTCTCTCCTGGAAAAATCCCATTGCCTTTTCACCCTGGTTGAAAAGGTTGAGTCACCCCATTTTCTAATCCTGTTTGCTGCTGTTCTCCCATCGAAGCCTCCAAGAGACAGAATTATTTTCAAAAATAACACAGTGACATAGGATTTTGTTTTTTTGCTAATATTTTCACTGATAACTATTACAATATTCCCATGAGTTAAGGGTAAAGGGATTAAAGTGTGACAGGGTGATCTTTCAGGACACACGTTCATCGGGGCTACAGCTGAAGGCAGAAATTCTCTGCTCCCAACCCCCCGACCAGGACACCCAGGAGAGACCACAGAGGAGCCACATTCGTGTGTAGCCATGGCGCCACAGCCTCCGTGTAGCAGCTCCTGATGGTGAGGTGTGTCTTGTCCATGTCAGGTAGGAGGGGATGGAGGCCTAGAGGTGAGGCAGTGGCGTGCAGGTGGTCCCGTGGTGAAGTGCAGATTCGTGTGATCCACATCAGTGTCTCCTGGCCGGAGCTGTTTTCCTGTGACCAGCAGTTTCCTTTGGCTGTTCAGGTAACGCCCTGGCAGAAGGGCCTGACTTTGGGGTCAGCTGGAGGTTGGTCGGCATCCTGCAATCATCAGCTCTGGGCCAGGACACAAGGCAGCGTCCTGGGCAGGGGAGCAGCTCACAGTAGAATAAGGGCACCTTCTCTAATCGGTTTGTTGGTGGGATGTCTTGCGTGCCCCAGCCACAAACCCCTCCACGTGCTGCAGTTGCTCACACACCTTGGGGTCAGCGCTCTGGCTGTCCTACCTGCCCCACCTGTAGCATGGGGCTAGGCCAGGGCCACAGCGTGGAGGAAGCATTCCCCCAAACTTCGTAACACTGCAGTCACTTTGTGGGGAGGGGGAGGCTATTTTCGCTCAAAATACTGTTGTCTTCTTACTTCAGTGGGTAGAATTCAGTATGTAAATCTGAGATGGTGTCCTTTTATAAAGAGGCTTCAGAACCCTTTGAAAATGTTATCAGTTACCACCTTAGGGCCAACAGAAAGGGCTATAATATTTACTGAGCAGTTCAAGTATCAGGCAGCACACCGTGAACTTTTTCTTGTCCTGGTATCGGCTGTTTCTGGCAAAACTCAATTCGGGGCTTTCGATGATACCTGAAAAGTCCATAAAACTGCAGAGATCTATAAAACAGTCAGCTTCACGACTTCAGATCTCCCAACTTGCCACGTGCATGTCAACTTCTCTGTGTTTATTGAGAAATAAAACTCAACTAGCAGGCAGGAGTGTGAACTCTGTGGGCTTGTGGAGACTGAGCTCCCCATGGGATGTGGATTCTCTGGTTCTTGGGGTCCCTGGGAGAGGTCACCATGTACACTGGTCCTTCCTCTCAATCCAGGAGACACACACTGTGGAGCCCTTTGGTTGAGCAAGACATAGGAGTAAGCAGCAAGGGACTGATCTCATATCAAGAAAAGCTAGGGGGCTCAGTGGTGCATTTGGCACGCACCTGCATGAGACTGTAAACCCAAAGTGAAAGTCGCTCAGTCGTGTCCGACTTTGAGACCCCGTTGACTATACAGTCCCTGGTATTCTGCAGGCCAGAATACTAGAGTGGGTAGTCTTTCCCTTCTCCAGGGGATCTTTCCCAGTCTAGGAGTCGAACCCAGGTCTCCTGCATTGCGAGCGGATTCTTTACCATCTGAGCCACCAGGGAAGCCCAAGAATACTGGAGTGGGTAGCCTATCCCTTCTCCAGTGGATCTTCTTGACCCAGGAATTGAACTGGGGTCTCCTGCATTGCAGGCAGATTCTTTACCAATTGGGCTATCAGGGAAGCCCCTATAAACCCAAGACCCTAACGGAAACACAGGGACACGGGGTCATGGGGGCTGTGCAGACCACCTTAGTGCCTTTACTGCCGTGGTAGGGCTAAGGTTCCACTTTCGTGTCACTGTGTTCCATGAAGGCATCAGAGTAACACCCAGGTCTCGTTTCAGATCAAGACCAATTCCACTGCAACTTTCTTCTTTTCTTAACAGCTCCTCTGGAGTAGAAATCCTGGCTCAGCCATCCACTGCCAAAATACATCAGTGCAGGGTCCAACTCACAGAGCTTAGACCCCGAAGGAGAAATAAATTCCTGGTGAGGCCACCCCTCCCGCCTGAACACTACCTGGTAGACAGCAGAGACCTCGGGTTCCGCCCAGCTGTCTAGGGGAGGAGAAGAGATAGCACGCAGCCAGGAGGGGTGGTCCATGGGGACCCTGAGCCTGAACACGGAGACACAAGAGGTGTGTGAGGATTGTAGTTGCCTCCACGCAGCAGAAGGAAGCAGTCTTTGTGTGTGTGTGTGTGTGTGTGTGTGTGTGTGTGTGTGTGTATAGGGGACAGGGAACTAGGGAAAATTGTGCAAAGAAAAAGAAAATGCATGCTCATTTCCTTACAGGTATTCGCTCAAAAACAGCGTTGGAACAGCCAAGCGTACAGATGCTTGCTTTCTGCTTCCAGGAGCCAAAGCCAGGGTTCCAGGAGTAGACGGAGCAGGGTGGGGGCAGGGTGGGGCTCCACAAGCACAGCGGGGCCAGGGGCCTGGGTGTGAGTGTGTGTCCACAAGTTCTAGCAGCCTCTCAGCTCGCCACTTCCTCCTCTGTGTTCGCAGCCAGCAGCCTGACCGCTGACCTTTGCGGGAGCAGGCCTGCCGAGGTGGGGAATTTTTAGTAGCTCCCAGGCAGCTCTGGGCTGGGCAGCTGCTCTGTTTCCTCTGATGGCCTGGTTGGTTCTCTGGATGGTGGACACGTCCAGAAACCTCCAAGCTTCAGATTTGTTTTCCAGGAGGGTTCTTTTGAGAATATGGAGACCATATCGGCGTGTTTATTTTATGTTTTCATTTTTCTAAAAAGCAATTTGATACATCTGTGTTTCTCTCTGGATAAAATCATATGAAATTATGTTATATTGCTTGACAGGCTGCGTTGTTACCTCATAGTGTGGAGCATGTGTCAAGGAATGCTTTACACACAGCACACAATCACGGAACACGCTGTAGTCTCTTAAAATATGGGTAAAAGCTGCTGTAAGCATCGAAGTCTCTGTTCTCCTGAGAGCAGGAGATATTGGGTTACTGCCTGCTAGTTTGATAGGTATCATTTAAACACTTACTTTAAATAAAAATACACATAAAACAGAGCCCGTTCTGGATCACCTTTGATCTCTAAGTGATTCCAAAAGGCCTATGTTTTACTGGCAACTCACCTAGCCTCTTGCAAATTGCTTGGCTGTTCATGTATTTTTAAAAAAGATAAACATTTTGTTCCTCCCTTGAGATCAAAAGAAAATTCCGTAAAGGTGTTTCAATGTCAGTTTTCTTTTTTTTAAAAAAGTTTTTTTTCTGGCTTGCTGAAATCTTCCATACCTGTGGAATTTTCCCTCCAGCCTGTTTCAGCTGAATACATAATCAACACTGAGGCCCATGGGATGCTATTGGTGAACCCATGAGTCAGGGTTCTGCAGGTACTTCATCAGGGTGAAGGTTTTGTTGGTTTATGTTAGATCATGTACTTGACCAGAGTCATTATATGGAAGGGTTGCCTGCATCTGTATTTCTAATTTTTCTTTGCTGAGAACTCCTATGAAAATTCATATCTTTGAAGATGGAAAGAACAGTAATTTTCAGGTCTGGATTGTGTTCTGGATATGTTCCTTAGGGAGTAAGCATTTCTCTACCCATCATTGTTGGGAAGAATTAGGCTGATTGTGGCTTGTTAAAATTTTTAATATTACATACAAAGTTAAAATTATATGAATCTAAAATTTACATATACATCATTGAAGTTACATGTACAAGACTAAAAGCATTTATATATTCACATTTATATATGTGTAAGTCTGAAAGAGGTGATCTTTTGTTAATACATTATTGACTGGAGACATATTAACGCCACTGGCATTAGTTTCTGCAAAAATCCCCTGGACAGTGATGTGTTAAAAATATCTTGATTGGTCATTTTGGGAGACAGGTCAAGCTCCAGCACCATCTACAGAGAGAGGGCATGAGAGCCTGGTGGAAGCTGGAGCAAGAATTAAAGGAGTAAGCACACTTCTACCAGGTGGCCCTGGGGTAAAGAACCTGCCTGCAGTGCAGGAGATGTATCAGATGCGGGTTCAATCCCTGGGTACACACAGATATACACACATCCACACACAGACACAAACACATGTGTGTACAGACACAAACACACAAACACATGCACACTTATACACACACAGACACACAGACACATAAACACACACACACAGAGACATATACACACATACACACACACAGGCACATATACACATGTACACAGACACATAGATACATATACACACATTCACACACAGACACATACACATGTACACATACAGACACATACAGACATACACACACAAACATACAGACACACACACAGACACATACATACATATTCACACACAGGCACATATACACACATCCAAACACAGAGGCACATAACACACATCCAAACACAGAGACACATACACATGTACGTACACATATAAACACATACACACAGAGGCACACATACACACATACACAGACACATACACACATATACACGCACAGACACAAACTCACAGACACATACACACAGAGACACATATACATATATACACACAGACACATACACATGTACATACACACACAAACACAGAAACACACATACACACGTATACACGCAGACGCACATATACACACATAGACACACACTCACAGACACATACAGACACATATACACACACAGACACATACACATGTACATACAAACACAAACACGGATACACACATATACACACAGACACACACAGACACATACACATGTACATACACACAACACACAGCTACATACACACATATACACACGGACACATACACAGACTCATACACACAGACGTGTGCATACACACATGCACACAAGCACAGGGGGAAGTGGGAGGGAGAACTAAGTGAGCAGAATTGCTGGCCGTCCCTCTGAAGAGCTGCCCCTGCGTCTCTGTTCCTGGGCCCCTGGACCAGGCCCGCCTGGTCTGCACGGGCGGGCAGCAGTATCTGAGGTGGAAGGAGGGCTCGTCCCTGGAGACGTCTTGAGGAGAGGGGCCCGGGGAGGATGCTGATGGCCCACTTCCCCTCCGCTCCCTTTGCAGCCCCCACCCCTGCTGTAACTGCCTGTGCTTCTCCCCAAGTCCTGCGAAGCCTCGGGGCCCATCCAGGATGGCATTTTAGATACGGAGAGTACATTGCAGAGGATGACAGGGGCACCCGTCACATTGAAGTGATGTCTACCCTCGGATCCCTGAGGGGCGCGGGGTCTCAGGTAAGAGTCGGCGCTCAGTCAGGGTCCCTGCGGGGAAGAGATGGCATGTCCGAGCCCAAGCTGAGACCACCCGAGGATCGCTTGATGGGGAACAGCCCAGAATGTGGGCGGGGGTGCAGGGCGCCACACGGGTCTGAAGCATGTGGCTCCAGAAAGTACGGAGCCCCGAGGGAGGCAAGGAGATGATGACTCAGTCACTGGGGCCTGCATGCCTGACCTCTGCCCTCCTGACCCCCAGCCTGGGGTCCCAAAGATGCTGTGCGTGGAGCTGAATTTTAACAAAACGTAAATTAATTTGGGGTGCAGCAATTCTCCTGTCAGTGTCAGAGACACCCCATGTCCTTCACCTCCCCTTGGCCCTTGACCTGTGTCCTGTCTTCTCTTAATTGTGAGCATTGTCCGAGGGAGCCGTTGAGCAGGTGACTTACCTACATGGCTACCATGTTCATTCACTGTCACTCAGTCTTTATTTTTGCTGGCCAATATTTAAAAATACTTTAAACCACATGAAGAATTAATCATTGATCCCCCCCCCCCCACTTATGCTAGGATACGTTTTCTTTTGTGATTGATTTAAAACCAAGACTCATGATAGTTTTCTCAGGAAGTCTCACTCCTTGCAGCTTGGCTGGCCAAGGAAGTCACCTTGCTGTGCTGAAGGAGAAAATCCTGACAAGTTTTGTCTCGAGAAACAGTTAAATTCACCGAATTCTTCGGGAGCAGCAGTCTGGACCTTGACCATGGAGACAGAGTACTCGGGAGCTCTTTGAAAAGTCATTTATTCCCATGGCTTGTATTGTCATTCTACAAATTACACAAAACTATTTAAAAAGAAAAAAAGGAGAGCGATTACTATCGACCCACAGAGATCCACTGGGAACGCAGACTCAGTGTTCCGTGGCGGGTTTCCTTCTGCGGTAATAGAGGGTGGGGAGGGTCTGTCCTGGGGGCCGGGCTGCGGGGGGCAGGGGGGGACAGTCTGGCAGGAGGTGTGGTGAGGGGGACGGTCATTAGTGTGAAGACCTGGAACTGGTGCCTCGGCTGTGGGGAGAGGGTCTAAGGGTGGCGTCCGTCCAGGAGCCCCGAGAATCCTCTCCTGGGTGTTCCCCTGGTCCCCCCAGCTGCCGTCTGGCTGTCTGGCTGTTTGTCTCCATGTGTCATAATGTTCTCTTTTAAAGTACAAGTTCAAGTTCAAGAAGTTTTGCTTCCTTAAGAGCCAGCTTGGTGCCTGTGTATGAAACTCCAAGCTCCTTTCCACGGGGGTTTTTGTTTTGTTTTGAAGTACGAAGTAGTTCTCCAAAACTGATCTCCCAAACCAAGGGTGGGATATAAGTTCTGTCCTAGACCCCAAATGCCACCATCGGTGTCCCTGGCCTTGTTTTCCTTCCACGGAAAACCTGACTCTATCTGTGACTCGATGACTAGAAGATGAGGCTCTTGGCAGAACGTTCCCTTTGGCTTTCCTTTTCTTTTTTTCAAGCAGTGACTCTCTGCAGGTTTTTCCCCCCAAATTCTCAGAGGGCACACAGAGCTGCAAAGGGAGAAATGACCAAATATTTCTGTGAGTGTGTCTCCTAGACCAGCCCTAAAGTGCTCGTTTATTCACGTGAGGGAGATGGGTGTGTTTATTCACACGGGGGAGACAGGAGTGTTTATTCACACAAAGAAGATGGGTGTATGCACGGCTATGGCAGGGCTGTTCGGCCCACTTGCTCCTCCTGTAATGTCTGCCTGAATTCAGAGAGGCTGCCAGGTGCCCATCTGTTGGCAATACAACCCAGCCACAAATGCAACTGTCGTGACAACCATGCCGAGTCAGTCTTTCACATAAAACTTGTTAAAAGCTACTGTCCTTCCATCCCCATCCATTGCAGTTAACTGCCTCAAGTCACCTTCAGACTAAAGTTTATTTTCTTAGGTGTTCCTTGCTAGTGTAGTTGTGGTGTGCCGGGCTTTGATTTCAATTGACTTCACTAGCATGAGTGATTACATCCCCCCAAGGTCAGGGTGTGCTGCAGATCCCACCTGAACCTGCTCAGGCTGCAGGGCTGGTGCCCGGGGCCCCCGGGTCTCCTCTCCACTACATGGCATTCGAATCTGGGAGCTGATGGATGGGATGATTTCTTCCCGATGATGACCAAGCAGAAAGACACACTTTGAGGAGGGTTCTGGGCCAAGGGGTGGAGATCCTTGCCCTCAGGACAGTGCCCTCCCTGGCACTCTGGAGTCCCCACCTTGATGACCTTGGGTGGCAGAGGCAACTTCATTCCCCCGTGAGATCTGAGTGGAGTCACAGGATGTCTTGGACACAGGGTGTCCAGGACATTTTCTTTTATGTATTTGAAATTGTGAGAGATCAAATGGATGAGTGACCCCCTGGGATTGACTCTTTTACTGAAAAGTAATTTAATGTTCTTAACTTTGGCCACTTGATGCGAATAGCCAACTCATTGGAAAAGACCCTGATGCTGGGAAAGATTGAAAGCAGAAGGAGAAGCAGATGACCGAGGATGAGATGGCATCACCAACTCGATGGACATGAGTTTGAGCAAGCTCCAGGAGTTGGTGATGGACAGGGAGGCCTGGCGTGCTGCAGTCCATGGGGTCGCAGAGAGTTGGACACGACTGCGCAACTGAATAACAACAACAAATCTATTCTCTGGAGTGGATCCTTTTAGAAAATCTGCCCCAGATTTTCTAAGCAGACAAGCAGTTTCAGGGCAGCCTGCAGAAGTGGGCACTCTGACAACAATGACAACAAGGCCAAGGTGGGAGAGGTGAAGTGATGATGTATTTGTGTGTTTCCGAGTGCTTTGTGCCTTTCGGGAATGAAATCCAGAAGAGCCGTTCCTGATTGCAGGAGGATGCCCAGAGGCCAAGCCTGGATCTGAACCGTGTGGTGGGTCCCAGTTTTTAGGAGAACAATCGTGCCTACAGCTCTAGTGGGTGTCTGCACATGGGCATCCCACCCTCCACACTGCTGCTGAGGAGCTCACACAGGGTGAGAGGAGGGTCACACTGCTCATTTGGCAGTGTTTGGTGAAGGAACGCTCAGATGAAAAGCGATGACAGTGACAACGGTGTTTAAGGATGAACTTTTGAAGAAGATCAGATCAAGGCTCTCACACAGATATAATCCATACCAGCTCCAAAGTTTACTGAATGCTTTAATTAATGAAGAAAGCAGTCAGATAGCAAGACTACTGGTTTATTCATTTTTTTATCATAATTTTCTTCTAACATTTTATTTATTTATTTTTTACTTTACAATATTGTATTGGTTTAGCCATACATCAACATGCATCCACCACGGGTGTACACGAGTACTTGAGGGACCGCACGTGGAGAGCAGAGAAGGAACGCTGAGACGAGCTTATGGATGGCGTCACCTGCCCCAACGCGTCCACAACCACAGGGCAATGACTGATGCCATCTGAGGGACACCGTGGGCCTGGCTGTGGGCAGAACTCTTGGCACAGCTAACACTTTCTACAAGTTAACTCGTCTCTACAGAGCTGTAAAATTTCCTCGGTGAGGAAAAACGAAAGTGCGTGTCCGACAGGGTCACGTGAGCCCATGGTCCTGGATCCACTGAGGGCTGCCCAGCACTTTCGTTTGTCCCTGAGGTCGGCAAGTCAGTGACTCTGCCTCACTCTTGAGGAGGCAGAAAGACCAAGTCCCGAGGCTGAGAGGACACAGCAAGGATGGGGCCCGGCCGTCCAGCCCTATAACGCCCCGGGCACTGCCTGACCACGGATCCATCATGGGGTCATGGAGCCGAGGGGCCGCTGTCTCTGTGGGTCTCCAGGTCTGGGGACAGTCGGGCCTTTGGGGCCCCTTGGATTCCCTGAAGCCCTTGGGAGCAGGAATGGGTGCCTTTGTGCCTCTTGCCTGCAGTTCCTCACTTTGTAGATCTCACCCACAGCTGCATAGCCTGGTTTTCTCACCTTGATCACCACGTCCACAGGCCGAAGTTGCCATCCAGGCTGTGGCTGAGCGGCCGCTCGAGTGGTACCCGGTCATCCTGTTGGACATCTGTCCAGCCCGATCCAGGCAGTCAGCAACCTTGGGCCACACTGGCTGGTATGTTTGCTCGGGTCTGTCCTATTAGAAAAGCCACCTGTGCCAGAGGGGTCCCCGGGGCCTGACCCTGCTTCCTCGGGGGACCAGGCCTGTGTCTTAAGTGCAGCGTGGCCACATGGAGAGCTGCAGATCCCCAGACTGGCAGAAAGTCTGTCCTATTTGTTTTCTCCCCCGTTTTTACTGCTTCTTGTTAAAATAGACAGTCCAGGAAACATTTAGTGCCGTCAGGGAGCTGTGCCCGGGAGCTGTAAACCTTCACCAGGCGGGAGGTCGTCCCTACCCACTCTGGACCCCGGGAACTTCTTCCAGGGGAGGTATGGCCCTTGTACTGGGTCTCACACCTGCCAGTTAACTGCACAGGCTCCCAGGAAAGAAAAGGGACCAGGGGCATCCGGGACGGCTCATCCACAGGCCAGCTGCGCCCAGACCAGGACCCCAGGCAGGGTGTCCCTCCTCCAGGCTGGGGGTCCCTCTGCTTCAGAAAAACCAGAGGAGGGAGAGTGAGCCATCCTCAGTGTGGGAGTACTGCCGCTTTCTTCCCTCTCTTTTTTGCTGGTTCTTTTGTTTCTGTATTTAAATGAGCATTGGCCCTCCTTGTGTAAGGAAGGTTTGGGCAGGAGCCGACACTGATGTCTCCTGGAGAAAAACAAAAGCAAGCAATGCCTCAAACCCATGTCTCCTGTTTCTCCCGCATCGGCAGGCGGATTCTTTACCAGTGGGCCATCCGGGAAGCCAATGATAACACTAGCAATAACCTAAAGTCTCCTTTTTATGAAACTGCTTTGTCCCTGAAAACTTCTTTTTAGAGAGATTTGGTGGGGGAGGTGTTTTGGATCCCCTTTGTCTGCAAGTGAGAAGGGAAAGGAGGCTTCTGTGGGCGGATGGGATGGGAGAGGTTTTTTTTTTTAATCAATTTACCTGTTTCTGTGCTGGAGTCAGAGCCCTCTGCGGCTATCACTTTCTAGACTTTCCTGTCGTTGGTGGTTTAAAGTTGGTCACTGGGGGACGTGCACACCATGGTTGCTGGTGTGTATGTGTGCTAAGTTGATTCAGTTGTGTCTGACTCTATGAGACCCCATGGCCTGTAGCCTAGCAGACACTCTCTCCGTGGGATTCTCCAGAAAAGAATACTGGAGTGAGTGCCAGTCACTTGCAAACACCACAAATCTGGACTCTTCCACCCCCGCTGGAGGGCCAGGTCATTACACACGCCACTTCACACACCCCAAGTACCAAGAGCCCTGCTCGGCACACAGCTGGCGCCCAATAAGTACTTGTTGAGGGAATGAATGAGTGAATCTTGTTGACAACATATAGGAAATGAAAGAAAAATTCACTCTGTTAAAATAAAAACTATCCTAAGGCACCGAAGTTTAGAATTTGATCTTGAACTTCCTTACCTGTACGACGTAGCTTCTGGTCTGGTAGGTGACATTGGAGCTCCTTGGCATACTCTCCTCTGAGTTGCCACACTGTCATTTGCAAAGTGGGTTTTTTCCTCTGATTACAGGGAAGACAGAAGGTTCAGACCACCGGAAGGACAGTCACGGCGCTCTGCAGGGGCAGGGCTCACGTTCAAACCCAAGATTGGTTGACTTTGAAGCCACTGCTCAGCCACGAGACAGCAAAGCCTCATTGAGACGTGAAGGAGGCCATGCCGTCCAGTGCCCTCCCTAGCATTTCCAGCCCTGGGAGATGTGAGAGCAGACAGATACTCATTATGGACTCTAGGCAGTAAACTGAGCCCCTGGGTGACAAGTCTGTGAGCTGGACTCCTGCTCTGCTTGCTCTCCGGCCTGAAGATGTCGTCTCTGGATAGAGGCACTCGCTTGGTACCAGGATGTCAGCACAGCCAGGCCCACTCTGCCGCTGGGTTTTCAGATACCTGCCGTGTCGCTTGGTTGAGGGTTGGCAGGAGGAAGGATGAGAGAAGCTGGTCTCTGTTCTTAGAACATATGAGTGAAAAGTCAGGGATAACAAGATATCTAAGTTCACCCATCACTCCCCATCTCCCTCATTCCTGAGCCTGCTCCTCAGAGGGATACAGATGGCTGCTTGTCCATCCAACCTCTCTCCTCCACTGGGTCCCCGCTTCCGGGGCCTCTGCCTGCCCGCTCCCTGGGGCAAAGTGCAGCCTGGAGGTGGAGAGTGAATGGTGGGGGGACCACGGCTGGTTCTACATGGCCCGAATTCTACATGAAAGAGACCTGAATGCGTCGCCGTGTGAACAGAAACGTTTCAGTAATGAGAACGGGGCCTATTCAGCTGACCTGAATCCATTGGAGCTAAAATTAGGCTCGGAGGCACCCAGTCCTCACGTGTTGCCGCCGTCTGCTTTGAATAAAACTCACAGAAGTTCAGAAGGGAGCCCTGTCGTGCCATTTGCCTGAAATTGCAGTGCTCTCATCAAAAGGGGCATCTGCCTTTTCCAGTCTCGAGTTGGTGGCGATTTCTGACACCCTGCTGCTGGTTTCAGGACTTCTCCTGCAGCCTTGACCATTCACCCAGGCGCGGTCCAGCCAGATGGGCATGCCAGGAGCAGTGTCTCACCCAGGGGGCCACTGTGTCAGGAATAATTCTGGGAGTCACCTGGGCTCCTGGCAGGGTGGTGCTGTGAACAGGGCTCTTTCAATGTTCAAAGCCAGAATCTCGGGAATATTTGCAACATATGAGAAAGAAACAACACTGTTGGTCCATAAAATCAGTACAACGTAAATAAAACTGAGAGTGAAATAAAGTCGTGTGTGCCCTGGGCCCAGAGTGCCCAAGGCCAGCAGGATGGGAAGGATGGCTTGGGTCCTGTTTGTGTGGCATCTCGTGGGGCGAGTGCAGGGCTGTGGATGGGGTTCTAAGTGCAGTGGGGAAGGCAGGAGGCATTCTGGGTGGACTCAGGGAGAAGGTGAGGGGCTAGGGCATGATCACAGCTGCTTTTCAAGAATCTCTTCCTGGCTGCAGAGCAGAAAGAGGCCAGGTTAACTTCCTGTGTTGGTGATATCGGAGGGGACAAGGACAAAGACACCGGCAGTCGCAGAAAGCCTGGGGAGGTGCCCTTGAAAGAAAGTTAGTGGAATTAACAGCTTTTTAGGAAGAAAGTGTTTGGACCTGGTGATGGTTTGGATGTGGGGAGCAGGGGAGAAGCTGAGGCTGGTTCCTGGGTCCCTGACTGGGTGAATGAGGGGCTGGAGCAGTTGGACCACGGGGGGCCACTAGCAGTGGGGTGGGGAGAAGCAGGTTTCTGCTGGGAGTGGGGAGGCGGGGTCATGGGTTTAGGGTGGCTCATGTGGAATCTGAAGGGCCAGTTTCTCCTGAGGCCTCTCTCCTTGGTGTACAGACGGCTGCCTTCTTGCCATGTCCTACCTGGCATTTGTTTGCCCTGCAAGCCTATCCCTGGGTCTCTTCCTGTTATAAAGGTACCAGGCCTACTGGATTAGGGCCCTGCCCTTATAACCTCTCTTAACCTTACTAATGACCTCTGGAGACACCAGGTCTCCAAATATAGCCTGGCCAGGGGTTAGAGCTCCCACTATGAACTGTGGGAGACACAGTCGGTCCCTAGCAGGTAGATAAAGATGATTTTGCTTTTGTTTTTAGAAAATGACTACACCTTACTTGCTACCTTCAAAGTTTTCTTTAAAGCTTCCAGGTAAGGGCTGGCTTTAAAAAAAATATATTTTACAGCTTTCATCCCTAAAGTCTGATGTGTACTTTGCACTTTATTCACATAAAGTTTATTTTTTTCTCATCTATTATAAGATCAAACACTTCATAGAAATTTTCCGTACTTTGTCTTAGTCCAAAAAGAATTTTGTGGGAAAAGAAGGCAAGTTAAATTCACCCAGTTTTTTTTTCAAGTAGATTCAGGAAAATGACATGGTTTTTCCTGCTTCCCAAAGAATTGCCTTGAGCAAATTTGCTCTAAAATACATTTTAAAGGAGCTGAATTAAAATTTTTTTTTACAATAGCCAGTCTTGTAGTAAAGGTTGGTTAAACAAATAAAGTGAATATTGATCTTTTTTTTTAAATGTCAAAGTGAGATTTCTTTACTATTTTCTTCTGAGGAGAATTTTGAAATATCTACTTCATCTTGAAAGATTCTGACAAAGTGGAGTGAATTTTTCTAAAGGTTCAGTTCAGTTCAGTCACTCAGTCACGTCCGACTCTTTGCGACCTCATGAACTGCAGCACACCAGGCCTCCCTGTCCATCACCAACTCCCGGAGCTCACTCAGACTCACGTCCATCGAGTCGGTGATGCCATCCAGCCATCTCATCCTTTGTTGTCTCCTTCTCCTCCTGCCCCCAGTCCCTCCCAGCATCGGTTAGATTTGGTCATTACCCCATTTCTTCCCACTTTACACTTATTGGTGTTATTTTGAGATTCTTTATGAACGCATATCCACTTTACTCTTCCATAGCTGTTTCTATTCAGAGACAAAATCAAAGACAGTTTACTATAGTACCTGTATCATTTGAGATTAGGGTTAGCTATGAGTTACAAATACCTGAAAAAGTCAGTAAGACAGGATATAAAATTTTTCTTTTTCCCTTCTGTAAATCAGCCCAGAGAAAGGGAGTACTGGACTGTGACATGCTGCCATAGCCTTGGGGAACCCAGACTTTTTCTAAACCTCTGCCTTTATCAAAAATCTCCTCATTGCCTAAGATGACTGCAAAAGTGCCAGCCATCTCATCTGCATTCTATCAGAAGTGGGAATGAAATAATGAGGAATATCGTTTCCTTTTAAAGAACATCTCTGAAAGTTTCAATTCATTCTTCCTACTTTTTCGCTGGCCAGAGTTCACAGCTAGCTTCCTGGAAGCCTGATTTTTTATGGTACAGTGATGGTGACCAGAAACAAGCCAGAGTTCTGTTGCTAAGAAAGATGGGGAGAGCACATGCTGAGTTTACAAGGACTGGCCCCCTGTTTGTGCCGCACACACGGGCCACTCTTTTCTAAAGGACCCCAGGTTGGGGCTGTGGATGCCCTTGCTCTGGGGAGATATAAGTGGAGACTTCACAAGAGCAGCAATGGTAGCAGTACTTTCAGGAAGGACATGAACATCACTTTGCAGATTTGTGAAGAAGTCTCATAGCTGTTGTCTCACATGGTCCTTATGATGATGCTCTGAAGTATAAACATTTTCCCTGTGACCTGGATACTCACATTGTTTTGTAAAGTGTCTAACATAACATAATCCCTAAGAGGCGAGGCTCATATTCCAGGAACAGGCTTAACAATCCGTGCTGCCTGTCCGGCCAGACTGCTTGGATGTCCCCAACTGTCCTTGAGAGCTCTGCCTGCTCTGACTCACGTGGGGGCCTGGGGCATCCTTCATCTGTCCCTCCACCCCACTTCTCATGCTCCTCCCCCATCCTCTGATTACCCTTTGTCCATGTTGCAGGAATCTGCCATCTCTCCCTGGGCCGAGGAACCACCCCCTCGCCCTGGACCATGTGACAGCTTCAAGTTTTCTCAGGCTTGCCTGGGATTTTCAGCTCCCTTCCAAACACCAGAATGCAGGACTGAACACATCACACTCCTCCTTAGGGTCCTGCTGCCTCCAGGGTCGAGCCGACTCTGGGGAAACCCAGTCCTCATGGGTGGAGCTCACTGTCCTGTGGTGTTCTTCTCATATCCCGGGGTTTCCTTTACCTGGTTGTCTTCCCCTACCCACATCTGGGTCTTTCTCAGTTGCTCAGTGAAGAGTTTGCCTGCAATACAGGAGACCTGGATTTGATCCCTGGGTTGGGAAGATCCCCTGGAGAAGGAAATTGCAACCCACTCCAGTATTCTTGCTTGGAGAATCCCATGGACAGGAGTGCCTGGCGGGCAATAGTCCATGGGGTCACAAAGAGTCAGACACGACTGAGTGACTAACATTTTCACTTTTTACCCCACATCTCTGTCCTGCATGCTTCCTCCACCCACACGCATGCCCCTGGTTCCCTGACCGACTCCTGCTCGTCCCTCAGGGCTCAATCCACCAAGGACCCCAGACCTCTCGAAATATGGGCCAGGCACCTGGCTCGGGGCAGCTTTGTTTCTTGTCCCCTCGATAGCTAAGCCTGGGCAGTGTGCATTCATTCGTGTCTTTTTATTCTGCTGCTTGGACACCAGGGCCTTGCTGACCCTGTGAGGACTCCCCTCTAAGGCTGGTGAGTCCCCGGAGCTGGCAGAGGAGGGGCCTTTCATAGGCTACACTCCATGGCTCACATTCTGGCTGCTAGTCCCCCACCATGATCACCCCATCTGCCTGGGATCAGACCACTCAGGATAGTCCCTGTGCCCCAGAACCCACTGAGATTATTCAGAACAGCCTGTCCTGAGCTGCTCACCCTGCCTCTGTGTCCCCCCGCAGTGAAGGCTCTTGGTCACGTTCTTCCACACCTTCAGCATCCCACAACCCTGGTTTTCCCCCGTATGGCCCTGTGTGCCATGTCCTCTCCTCCCAGGGACCATGAGGAACTGCTGTGTTTCCAGTAGCCGTTGTCTCTGGATCTGTTGGGCTCCCCATCCCTGGATGATAATAAACCCACACTTAAATCAGGAGAGGCCTTGTGCTGTTCACCCCTGTCACCCAGCGCCAGGCAGAACCTGCCACGTAGCAGGTGCTCAGGATAAGCTTTTTAGTGGCTGGATGGAACTGGGGGAGAGAGTAACTAGCCTGGTTTGGGCGAGTCCAGCACCGTTCCTCAGGAGGAGCAGGGGACCCCAGGGCCACGAGGGGTGGGGTGTCCGCCGGGGTCAGGGGCAGCTCCCTTGGCTGGTGGTGCTGTCGGCCCTGCTCACCTGTCTTTCCTCATGTCCCTGCTACCGCAGCTCACTCTCAACCCGGGTGAGGCTGCCTGAATCCACGAGCCCCCTTTCCATCCCAAGAACAGTCTGTGACTTTATGTTCAGTTGTGAAGTCTGATAACCATTTGACTCTCTTCGCTGGCCACTGGCCCAGTGAGAGGAAGGCTCTGCTCACGATGACATCTCTATCCCCCCAAAAATGCTTCTTCCAGTAAAGACTCAATAAGTATCTCTTGGGAGAAGAATGCATGGATAAAGTTAGGGAATAATGGGCTTGTGGAGTGGTGGAAATGCCTTGGACCTGGGTGGGAAATTCAGGGTTTCCAGTCCTCCAACTGCTGCTCCAGAGCCAAGGATTTTATAGATGCAAGATCAGAGAGTCCAAGGAGACAAACCAGAGGAAGGCAAGCATCTCAGGACCAGGGAGGGCCTCCAGGGCACGTCTCCACAGCTTGGATTACCGGGGGGCGGCTGCAGGCGGATCCCCACTGACATCCATCTCCCTCCTCTTTTCCAGCCTTGACTCCTCTGCCAAGGCTGAGCCAAGGGCACCCGGGCTTTCTCAGGCCAAAAGGAGTGATCTGCTTTCAGGATTCAGCATCTGCCCCCTTTTCCATGCACAGCAGTTTCTCACACGTCCTCTTGTTTTTGCTTTCCTCTCTAGCCAGAGAAGATCCACAAAAGAAAAACGTAGTGCTTCCCAAGAAAAGTGCAGCACAGTCAAGAAAAACACATACAAGCAAAGTGGAGATGCATTTTTCATGACTCTCATTTGCAAGGTTGAAGTGTCAGATTCTTTTAATAGAATCCATCACATGCCTGTGTATCGCTATAGAAAGCTCTTAGGTTGTAGGGTTTCCGTGTGGACAGAGAAAAGGGAAAAATAGGAGGCTGATTTTTCTATTTGTAATTTTAAAAGAGTAATGACAAAGAAAACAAATGGTAAAGTCTTGAAACCCTAATTACTTAGTTATACATGTGTGCACACACACACACACACTCTCACACACGCACGTGCACACGCACATGTCTGTCCACCTCCCTTAGATGAAGAAAGGCCTCCTGTTACTGCTCCTCTCTGCAAACAGTCCTGTTGTTATCTCCTCACTGGGGCAGATTTAATACCCAGGAGACTGAGGGCCACCGGGTGTGATGACCCATCTGTCAGCTCAAGTTACAGGACAAGCAGCAGCGAGGAAATACCCGTGCAGACCTCACCTCGGTGATTTCCGTAAACGACTCCACAGTAAATTGTGAGGTTGCGTGGCCTCCTACAATTACTGGTGTTCTAATTTCCTGGGGCTAACTTCAGGGAGTGGGAGATTTTAATTATGGGGAGGGGTTGTTTCCATTGTTCGGACAAATGTCAGAAGCCCAGTTGAAAGCAGGGCCCTGGGCGAGCCCCTGGAAAATTCTTGGGGGTGGGGAGTGGGGAGCGGGTTGCTGGGGGCGGACCATCCAAGCCAGAAAGAGAACCTTCAGGGCCAGGCCTCTGACTGCCCCTGGACTTTGTCTCTCACCTGACTTTCTTGGTGCCACAAGGATGCTGTGAGTCTGCGTGTTGGTAGAGACTCAGATGAGGCTCTGTGCCTGGATCTCTCTCAGGGAGTCTCCATGGGCTGCGAGGCCCAGGTACCTGAGTCCGGCCTCACCATGCTGAACTTCGCGTCCCATCCATCCCCCTGTGAAGGGGTCTGAGTGAGGGCAACGTTGGCAGAGGTGTTGGGGACCCCTCCTCTCTCTCTGCACACCACTGCTCTGGGCCAGGTGGGAAGAGGTGTTGCAGGACAGAGCAGGGAAGGGCGCCCTTCCCGGGCCTCCCACATGGCCTCCTCGAAGGCAGCCCTCCTCTCCTGTTGGTGTAAGCCCCCATCCCTCACAGCCAGACCCAACCCCAGTCTAAGGGTTTGGATTCCTGGAAAGACGGCTGCCTGGTTACTGACTGTCCCCTGCCAAAGGCAGAGGGCGTGCCAGGTGCTCGGGCAGAGGCCAGGGTCCGGGCCCCTCCTGAAGAGGCCCACACAGCCGTGCACACACAGCCTTAGTCCGAAGAGCTCTGGTCCAGCCTGGGCTGAGGGCCTCCCCACCGCCTTCTCCAGGAACCCCTGTGTCGGGAGCCTTGTGAGGCTCAGAAGGCACCAGGAATAATATTCATGGTGAATGAGCTGTGAGGAAAGTCACCTACAAGGTTTATTCTGTTTTCTGTTTTTTTAAAATCTTTTGACTGCTCTGCAGCATGTGGGATTTTAGCTCCTGGACCAGGGATCAAACCGGCACCCCCTGCTTTGGGAGGCAAAGTCTTAACCACTCAATGGCCAGGGAAGCCCCCACAGTGTCAGTCCGTACTGATCCAGCCTCCTCTTCTGCTTTCTCTAGTTGTCCGGTGAGGAGAGTGTGTTTTAGGCCATTTGAGAAGGTTGTCGTTGGGGGCATCGGCTCTGCTTGAGGACAAGTGAAAAGTGTTCCTGCCCTATCCCACCTGACTCGAGTGGGCATTTTCGCAGCAACTGGTTCCGAGGGCAGCTCACACTGCCTGTGAGGCCCCGACTGCTCAGGGGAGACCCCCACCTTCCCAGGCCTGGACTGCCCTCTGGGCAGCTCCCTTGTCAGAGAGAAGACGATGGAAGAAGCGGGATGTGTGGGGTGGAAGAGAAGCACCAGGGGCGGGACCAGCTCCTGGTGATGTCTGGGAGCCAGACCTGGTTCCCGCCGACCGGCAGCTTCTCCACCAGCTGCCCCTTCCTTGCTGTTTTCCTTGGTAAACAGCCCCCACCCCTCAGTCACCCACCAGATAGCATTGCTTCAAGCCCCTCTCTGTTAGAACTACTCCTCCCGGACTGACTGCGGTTGGTCAGACTTTCTGCTGGTTTTCTCTGAGCCCAGGCAGTACTGTGAGGTGGGCGCAGATGGATGCCTGCCCTCCTTCAGTCTGGACCCCAGGCACACAGGTTTCCTCCTAAGAGGCCTGAGCCTCTTCGGTGGTTACGGGCACTGTTAACTCATTGGAGTCTGTGGTCACTTCAAGCCGCTGCTTGGACATTTGCATCCAAGGAGGGCTGGGGACTGAGATGTGTGCTGTCTGTGTGGACTTGCAGGCGTGCAGTACAGTCAGGTAAAACCGCGAGCACGAGGCCTGGACCCGGGGGACCCCCAGAGGTTAAGTCTAGGGCCGAGGGGAGCGAGTCCGCAGCTGGGGGTCATGAGGCCCTTTTCGGGTGTCTGCATGGTTGCACGCTCCAGGGAGGACAGGTCGTGCTCAACCAGGGGCTGGACCCCAGGGCTCGGTCACAGCAGGATGAGCACATGGGGAACGGAGACCACTGGGCAGAGGCCTGTCCTGCAGGGCTGGATGGGGGTCTGCCAGGCTGGATGCCCCAGGCACCAAGGACGTAGGGGGTGCCCAGAGGAAGGTAAGGGTGGCAAGGGGCAGCTGTCTTAGGGCACAGAGTTGCTGAGGGGGGACTGCCTGTGGGCAGGGCCCACAGAGACCGGAGGTCTGGCATGGCCCCTGGGCGGGCGGGTGAGCTCTAGTCCTCAGGGCCTGGGACATGATGGTGCTGGAGGAGGGGTGACCCACTCTGATGAGAGAGGCCTGTGTCTGCCAGGAGGACGTCAGAGGGTGACAGGACCCTGGACCAAAGACTGGGCCCTGCAAACCACAGAGGAGAGATGGGGTGCTGGCTCCCCATAGGCCAGGCCTGGGGCTGACACAGAAAATGTCCTGAACTAACCAATTAGGTGTTGGTATTAACAGAAGATTTGTGTGAGAAATGACGGTAAAATAGCCATGAAACGCTGACTTCCCAAGCCCGGGGTGTCCAAGACTGCCCAGAGCCATGCCTGTCCACCTCACAGCCCCGGCCCGGCCTCTGGGCTCCTGCAAGAAGCAGTCTTTCCAAGACTTGAGGCTCAGAAGCTTGTGAGGCCAGGTCAGACCTCCGAGGGATACCCTACACGGGAGGGTTAGAGGGGCTTTTCTTGACTTAAGTCTTACTAACTTGAGAATCAGGCCAGTTTTACAAGTTTAATTTGAGACTTCTTATATCACTTAATTTAGCTTTCATAAACATATCGGTTAGGAGGAATTCTCAGTTGAGACTGTTCTAGTTCACTTTGATATTCTAATCTGTGAAATTTGACAACAGGGCTTCCCTGGTGTCTCAGAAGGTAAAGGATATGCCCGCAATGCAAAAGACCTGGGTTCTATTCCTGAGTCAGGAAGAGCCCCTGGAGAAGGGAATGGCAAACCTCTCCAGTATTCTTGCCTGGGAAATCCCATGGACAGAGGAGCCTGGTGGGCTACAGTCCATGGGGTTGCAAAGAGTCAGACAAGACTGAGGAACTAACACACACACATACGAGCTGCTGACTCACTCTTTCTTAATTTACCTGTTAACTCGCCCTCGACTTAGTACCTATTTTGCCTGTTATTTTTGCGCTTATTGAACTGTAGGTGTATTAATGAGATTGGAACGACAAGTCTGAAGTACTCAGACCCGGCGTCATATTGAGCCCAAGTGGCCGGTGGACTAGGTACCCCACCCAGGGGAACACCAGCTTGTCAGGGCTGTGACAGGCTCCTAATTGCTTGTGACATGGGGCCGCCTTTTGATGTTGACCATGTTCTCCTAATTATTTAATCTTTGACAACATGAAAACATGTTTAACCACATACCAGGAATAAAGATCCAATAAGACTTTTCTCCTGGGGCCGGGTTTGGATGGTGTGTTCTGAATGCTGAGACCAGCTAGGGTGAAAAAACGCTGACTTCCTGTGCTCTGTGTGGAGAGGGGCTGGGGTGGGATAGGAGGGGAGGAGTGGGGAGGAGACGGGAAGGATAGGGAGGGAATGGGGAGGGAAGGGGAGGGAGGAAGCATTCTGGCCCCTCCCTGTCCCCCCACTTCCTGTGAGCTCTGACCCCCTCCCACCCAAGTCCTCTGTTCTCAGCCTGACATGACTGTCTTACAGTTAAAAAACAAGATGTGGATTGATGTTTTAAAGGTGCTCATCTTTCCGACTTAGGAATGTCTGCATTTAAATAATATTCAGTTCTCATATCTGTTTCTTATACTTGACTCTAAGCTTCTTCTTGGCAGGGCCCTTCCTATGTCATCTATTTACCACCCTTGCTTGAAAGTACTTCTGGGGTGAATAAATGAATGAATGAGAAAATGAGCACTCTTGTGACTGAGTGGATAGTAAATTGTTTGCCTTGGAGGACTGAGCTAATGGTATACATGGAAATACCGAGGCCTCCCTGCGGGAGATTCAGAAGACGATCTGCCAGTTTTGCTAATTGTGGCAAAGATCTGTTCACATGAAGATTCACAACCTGAATCTGAGCGGTTTTGCTCTGTAGCTGACCCAGACGCTCAAGAGTGTTTTGCTGTGAATGCACTGTTTTCTCTAGGACACCCACTTTCCTTCATGATTTATCACATTGATTTGCCTGCACGGTATTTATCTCAGCTCCTGAGTGACTGCAGTTTCCGGACAGGAATGTTTCCCAGGGTGACAACTGGCCCCTGTGTTTCATCGACTACCCATGTCCTTGGTGCTAAGCGCCTCCGCTGAGGTCTGCCTGTGCCAGGGCGACCCCACCCTGAGTCTTGTGATGGAGGCTGTGCTGGAATCCGCGCCCTTGGATGGGCAACTGCACACGTGTGGGGTTGCCAAACTTTTTCTGTCAAGGGCAAGGTAATAAATATTTCAGGCTTTGTGGGCTCTGTGGGGCTCTATCACAATGGCTCACTCCACTCTAGGAACACAAAGGCAGATGCAGACAATACATAAACATGTGGGCTGCTGTGTTCCAATAAACCTGAAATTTGAATTTCTTGTGATCTTCCATGTCACACAATATTAGCCTTCTTTTGATTGCTTTCCAACCCTTTAAAAGTGCAAAGACTATTCTTAGCGTACGGGCTGTGGTTTGCTGACCCCAGTAATGCATGGAGAATGTGTCCTTTTTGTACTATGGGAAGCAGCGCGAAGCCTGCAGGAGACCAGGACAAAGGCAGCAGGGCCCAGTGGAGGACGCGATCGTGGGGACAGGACGGTGTCCTAGTTCATGGTGGACTTGCTTCACGTGGCTTCAGATGAGCTCCCGGTGGCTCTCAAGGCCGCCCCTGGCTTCCATGCTCTGTATCTGTTTCTGTTGCCCACGTCTCCATCCCAAGTATCTTTTCCAGGCTGGAGCCGTGGCCGTGAGGTCCAGCGAGCTCTCCGCAGAGGTGTGTCTGCCAGCGCCCTTGTCTTCTATGTAAGAAAACAAAGGGACGTCCTGCCTGTTGGTTTGGATGCATAAGGAGACGGCTCTGGATCGGGGGTCAGTGTCCCATAGCAGCCACACCGCTGAGATGGGACCCTAGAGCCCTGGGGGTTGGCATGACCAGTGCTGGCCACCAGTCCCGGCAGGATTTTCATTGCTCCCTGCACTTCCATGGTGTCCGTGTTCACCTGCACACGGTGGATCTTCTCTGGGTTTCTGATGCCCTGTTTTTGGTAATAAGAGCCTTTGCCTTATGGGGAAATTGAGGTTACTTTTATTTTTCCATGACAGCACTTTCTCAGCTTCTCTGAGGGCTCAGATGGTAAAGAATCTGCCTGCATTGTGGGAGACCTGGGTTTGATCCCTGTATCGGGAAGATCCTCCAGAGAAAGAAATGACAACCCATTCTAGTATTCTTGCCTGGGAATTCCCATGGACAGAGGAGCCTGGCGGAGTACACTCCACGGGGGTCACAGAGTCAGACATGACTGCGTCAGACACACAATAATGCTTTCTAGCTGTAAATGAGTGGATCAAGCAATTCACACAGTCTGAGAACTTTTCCATTAGTCTAGCTCACGTCTAGATGTTGTGATTGCTTATATTTTCTGAAAGACTGGTTCTTGGGATTTTAGCCCCTAATTCAAAATATGTATATTTATTTATTTTTTTAAGAACAGTTTTAGGTACACAGTGAAATTGAAGCGCGGTCCAGAGATTTCCCATATATCCCCTATCAGCTTGCCCTGCCTCCCCCATTATTGACATTCCCCATGAGATGGTCCATTTGTTATGACTGATGTACCTCATCATTACTCAAAGTGCACAGTTTACACTGGGCTTCTCTCCTAGTATTGTCCACGCTGTGAGTTTAGACAAGTGTGTAATGACAAGGATCCAACAATATAGCAGCATACAGCACAGTTGACTGCCCTAAGAATCCCCTGTGCTCTCTGTGTTCATCTCATCCCTCCCTCCCTGTTCACTGCTGGCAACCTTGAGCTCTTTACTGTCTCCATAGTTTTGCCTTTTCTGTAATGTCATAGAGTTGGAATCCTAAAATACATAGCCTTTCCACATTGGCTCCTTTCATGTAGAAATATGCATTCAAGTTTCCTCTATATATTTTCACTTGATAGCTCTTTTCTTATTAGTGCTGAATGATGTTCCATCATCCAAATGGACCTCATTTTATTTATCCATCACCCTCTGAAGGAGGCGTTGTTTGCTCCCAAGTTTTGGTAATTATGACTGCAGGCTTTTATGTGGATGAAAGTTTTCAACTCTTTGGGGTAAATACCAAGGAGATTGATGGCTGGATCTTGTGATAAAAATGTTTAGTTGAACTTTTGAGTTTACATGAACTGTTGGCCCATTTTTTAGTTAGCCTGCTTGTTTTCTTATGAAGTTTTAAGAGTTCTTTGTCTATTTTGGATAACAGTTCTTTATCAGATGTCTTTGGCAAATTTTTTCTCCCAGTTTGTGACTTTTCTTCTCCTTTTCTTGACACAGGTTTTCATGGAGCAGAAGTTCTTAATTTTAGTGAAGTCAAGCTTATCACTTACATCTTCTATAGGTTGTCCAGGTTTTCTCCTATATTATCTTTTAAGAAGTTTATAATTTTGCATTTTACATTTAGGTCTCTGGTTGACTTTGAGTCAGTTTTGGTGAAGGCATAAGGCCTATATCTAGATTCACTTTTTTTGCATATGAATGTCCAGTTGTTTGAGCACATTTGTTGAAAAGACAATCTTTGCTCCACTGAATAGCCTTTGTTTCTTTGTCAAAGATCAGCTGACTGTATTTGCGTGGGCCTGTTTCTGGGCTGTCTATTCTGTTCTGTTGATCTATTTGTCTTTTCTTTTACTAACACCATCCGTCTTGATTATTGTTGCTTTATGGTGAGTCTTGAGGTTGGGTTGTATCTTTCCTCTATCACTATCATGGCCCCTGATTTTTATTTCACACTTACTTTTGAGATGAAATGAAATGTGAGATAGAGAAATACAATTTTGAATCAGAAATCAGCTTCATCCCAGGACATTTTTAGTTTAAGGAGAAGTTTTTCTGGATTTCATTCCAGAAATAGACAAAGAAAGGGGGATAAGGCTAAGGAAAGGTTTCTGTGCCTTTTTTCTTTGGTAAGTCTTGTGTTCCAGTGCTCACCTGTCACATTGAGTCACATTACCTGATACTTACAGTTAAAAATCAAGAATAATACATTCACGCATAGATGGAAAGCTATTTTCTTAGAAATTCAAGGAGCAAAGTCAGCTGTCAATAAGCTTTTAGAAGAGAACTAAAGGCTCGCCAGGAATGTGAGTGTGCTAGAACATTTCTAGTAATATTTGAGACTCTATTTGCAACACCTGTTCTAAACTAAATAAAAGATCCTGTGAAGCATCTGGACCAAGTTCTTTCTGCCCACAACTTTTGTGTTATCTCAGAAATACAGAACGCATACATATTCATATCATTACGGACACATGTGTCAAATTGATCATACTCCAAAATCTCTATGATCAAACAGTTCTCAAGTAATTTTAGTCCTTGACATAATCCACTTCTCCGTTTCAAGACCTTTCCAAACCGCTTCCACGAACACCAACTTAATTCGCCCATGTGCACGGTGTGAGGCTGGAATGAGAAACACCACAGGGCATCAGAACCAAGATGGGGCTCTTGTTTCAAAACAAAGCCGCTATTTGGGTTTGCCTCGCCTGCACGGCTGTACTTCTGCGCCCACGTCTTGGTTTCAGGCACATGGTTCTTTTATTCTAAGGTTAAGAGTAGGGGCCAGGGTCTGCGTGCATTTTATGGTTCAATTTTCCAAAATTTGTAAGGAAGGGATCATTTGGACTCCTTGAAACAGTTCCAAACATGTTTCTCCATCTCGTCACTTTAGAAGAATGTACTTCCTGGGGATCGTTTGTTCTGGGTGGGCACAGTGTAGAACTGGATGTGTGGGTCCAGGCCCACCCCGTCCCAGCACCCCCTCCATCTGAATAAGATGGATGGAGACACAGGGAGAGCCTGGGTCTGTGGGCACTCTCAGGAACCGCTTCTTTCATGCTCCTACCTCAAGTGTCCTCTGGAGAGTCAGAAACCATGTCCAAGCAACCCTTCAGAGAGAGGGGTTTTGAGGCATGCTCAAAAGCAGCTCCATGGACCCCCAGAAGGAGTGTTTCTGGGAAGCGTTACAAGAAGGAGTTAGGGGGATGTCACTGCAGAAAGTCTGAAGGTGATACAGGTACGGAGCCTGTGAGTAGAAGCAGGAACGAGTCCTCAGTGTCCTCGGGCTGCAGTAGGTAAACCAGGAGTGTGAAGTGACTGGACCCAGTGAAAAGCCTCCGGGGGTCTCACATCCACCCAGAGAGCACCCGGAATGGAAACAGGCATGGGCCGCCCTGGCAGACATTCCAGGTGGGTCTGCAGCCCGCTCAGAGCAGGGAGTATGTCGGTGAGGGAGCCACACGCTCAGACAGAGGTCTGGACATCAGGGCCCGAGCAAGGGCCATAAATGGAGCTGAGCTCTGTAGTCCCTGCTGGATCTCTTCAGAGGCTTGAGCTCTGGACCAGAGGGTGGGGCTGAACCATCAGCAAGGGGAGGGTGAGGGGACCAGTGATGGTTCAGATGCTGCGGGCAAGTGGACCATCACTTACTCTTTTATTTTTTATTTTTTTAATAGGAGGTGCTTTTAAAAGCATGCTTGCTTTTATTATTGATGTTCCTGATAATCAGATGGGCTTTTGTCTAGTATGCTGTCAAAACAGAATAAAATGGGAGGAATGAGCTGTGGTTATAATCCTGCTCTTGTGTATGGGGTCGCCCCTTGCTCTCCTGAACACTTTAGTAGAAAATGCTCTTTCTTGCTATGGAGACTTTGCGTCTCTAGGGCCGTGCGACCCTGGGGTTGCAGTGTGGACGTGGCCACCATGGGAGAGAGGAGGAGACTGTGTCCTACTCATGGAGATGGACACACAGCGAGCATCTGAGGCGCTGATGTCCAGTGGTGTGAGGTCACGTCTCTGAAGGTGGCAAAAGCGGTAGGGGTGCTTCACCCTTGAAGGAGCGTGGACCACACGGTGGAAAGAAAGTATGTTCCTTTTATAATAAAGAAATAGAAACTTGAGTGCGGGGCCATGAGCAGACCTGAGTGGTGCTCAGTCCTGGTAAACAGGGCCCAGGTGGCCATGCCATGTGGGGTGCCCAGCAACCAGAGTGCCAGCCTCACAACATCATCTTGGAGGCCACAGGTCTTCATGTGAAGATGCTACTCGGTTGCGGACAGACGTGGTCTTATGGCTTCAGGACCACAGGGCTCCCCAGGGGATGGAGATGAGGCTCCGGGCTCCATAGCATCTCCTTTGTTACCCGGGTTCCCTCTACGTCAGCTGGTTCCCAGGAACCTTGGGAAATGAACACAGAGCCTCGGCCAGCGGCTGGTTTCCCGCCCCATCTTGCAGTTTTTCTCAGCCCTGGCAGTCTGGAGACCACCGCGAGGGGCAACAGGGAAATTCCATTTCCAGTCCCACTCTGCTCTCTGCCTCGGGGCAGCGGCTGCCCACAAGGCACCAATTAGGGGAAGCAGGGCCAGAGGGAAGCAGAAGTTGCTACTGTATTGCATGTGTGTGTTTTGACATCTCGCTTGAACTTCAACCTGGCCTGTGCTCCTGGGGGAGGTTTCAAAAAGAAATAAACTTGGTCTCATTACCATCAGATACAATGATGGGGGAAATGGGCTGGAAAAACCCTGAATCTTTTCTGAGCCTGAGTTTGCGTTCACAAAGGGAAGGGCAAATTCTTCACTGCTGTGCCATTCGGCTATTATGTTTAACAATCTAATTAGAAAGGCCGGGGAGCCCATGCCCATTGTAAACGCCGAGACAGGACACACGAGCAAATCCAATTAGACAGCTGTCCTCCACAGGTCTGAGCCGCCCTCCAGCCAGGTTCTAATGAACAACCCGGCCCCTCCCGCCACCCCGGGAGATGGGTTTTGTCCACAAACTGGGCCAGATGACAGTGCAGTGGGTTCAGGGCACCCGCCTGCACCCCCACCCTGAGACAGGCTGAGGCGGGTACCTGCTCCCTCCAGCTCTGCCCTGTCTCTGCCCCTGGAAGGGGCAGCCCTCCCTTCCGGCTGGTCTGGCCGCCCCATCGAGCAGGCCAGGCTCATGCTAACAGGTGGTGATAAATCAGAACCGCGACTTTCACTTTTATGAATGTTGCTTTCTGCGCACTGGGGCCTTGTATAACTTGAAACAGACCCCTACACAGCCCTGCGGCGGCCCCCCATGCCTTTGTTTCGTGGCCTGTGTGGCTTGTGTTAAGGCGCTTGTGTTGGCGGGTTGCTCCCTGCCAGCCAGTCATCTGTTTGGCGTTTGGCATGTCCCACGAGGCCGCTGTGGTCACTCGGAAGTCTATTAATTAAAAGGAGAATGAGTCAGAGAACGTGGGCCGAGGCCCACCTCAAACAGGAGGACGGATGAGAGGTAGGCGACTAAGATCAGTAGCCATCGTTGGCCCTCGAGTGTGAAAAGATGCTGTTGTCATCACCAGCCCAGGAGAAGTTCTATGTCGAAATAGGGAGTGACATTGCCGGGGTGTATAGGGCTAAGATTGTGTCGAGGTTTCCATTTTTAAAGCTCTATTTTTGTCATTAATGACTCATTGGAAAACATCCACCTTGTGTTGAAGTCAGGCCTTATCAGAGCAGGAAACACAAAGGCTGTTTAAATGCTGGGCGAGGCGAGAACATGGTGTGTCTGCAGGCACTTCCTTCATCCCCCTCAGGCTTTCAGGGACCACAGCTTGTCTCACACCCTGATTTATTCCCAAAGCCTTGTCCCGAGAACCCGGGGCCAATCTGCTTTCACATGACAAGCTAAGTGATTCAATAGTTGTGCAAACTTAGCCCCAACAAGCTACCACCTCCAGCCAAGGCAGTTTAGTTTAGTTCAGTTCAGTTCAGTCGCTCAGTCGTGTCTGACTCTTTGCGACCCCGTGAATCGCAGCACACCAGGCCTCCCTGTCCATCACCAACTCCTGGAGTTCACTCAAACTCATGTCCATCGAGTCGGTGATGCCATCCAACCATCTCATCCTCTGTCGTCCCCTTCTCCTCCTGCCCCCAACCCCTCCCAGCATCAGAGTCTTCTCCAATGAGTCAACTCTTTGCATGAGGTGGCCAAAGTACTGGAGTTTCAGCTTTAGCATCAGTTCTTCCAATGAACACCCAGGACGGATCTCCTTTAGAATGGACTGGTTGGATCTCCTTGCAGTCCAAGGGACTCTCAAGAGTCTTCTCCAACACCACAGTTCAAAAGCATCAATTCTTCGGCGCTCAGCTTTCTTCACAGTCCAACTGTCACATCCATACATGACCATTGGAAAAACCATAGCCTTGACTAGATGGACCTTTGTTGGCAAAGTAATGTCTCTGCTTTTCAATATGCTATCTAGGTTGGTCATAACTTTCCTTCCAAGGAGTAAGCATCTTTTAATTTCATGGCTGCAGTCACCATCTGCAGTGATTTTGGAGCCCCTCAAAATAAAGTTTGTCACTGTTTCCACTGTTTCCCCATCTATTTCCCATGAAGTGATGGGACCAGATGCCATGATCTTAGTTTTCTGAATGTTGAGCTTTAAGCCAACTTTTTCACTTTCCTCTTTCACTTTCGTCAAGTAATTATCATTTGCTTGCTTAGGAATGATCAATCTCCTGAGGACTTCTGATCAGGAAGAATGAGATTTTGAAACTATCTTGTAAAGCAAGTGTTGTCAAATTCAGATTTGGTTAATATATTGTGGAAACGACCATTCACTTTGGCAAAGATGTCTTGTGTTGAAGTGTGTCCAGAAAGACCAGGTGAAGGAGGGGTTGCCTGTTAGCCAGCATGGACATGAGATGGGGACTCTGGCCAGACAGGCTGTAATGACACTGGCAGGAGCCAGTGACTTTTCCTGTGGTTTGTGGGTCCGGGTGCCCAGGACTGTTGTAAACAGCATCTTTACAGAAAAACAGGCACGGAAAGGAAAGATCCTGTGGAAATTAGGTCTGGTGTTACTGGGAAACCAACGAGACCTCAGTGTCAAATCTGTTGGCAAAATATACACTCAGCTCTGTGAAAATTGGCTCCTCGTTTAGTCCGTGAAACCAAAGAATGCACGCAGACTTATCTGCGGCTTCCAGGAACTTATACTAGGCTCTTCAATAAGAAAGTATGATCAAATATTTAGAACAGCCAGCTGTGTATTCGTTGGCGATGCAGAGTACGTGGTGTGCTGTTAGATGCGGTGATGGGCGATGTAATTTTCAAGGTTTTAGGATAATTTTTCAAATCAGTGAAGCCATGAACAACATACTTACCAGACTGGGGTGGCACGATGTTGAAGAATAGTTTTAAGCCAGATGAAAGAAGCAGGACCAGAGAGGCAAGTGGTATGTGGGGGATGATGATTCTAACGGAGTAAGATTTCATGACAACAAGAATAAAGACTAAACTTAGATGCTAAAGTGCAAACCCTGAGTCACTGGATGAGAACACCTCTCAGTGCAGCCTCCCTGCAGACAGACTGTGGTGTAAACGAGTCAAGAGGGGAGGGGACGAGGGCTGACATTTAGGGAGCAGCCCTGGTGTTTCTGCTCCAGTTCTCTCCTGAGTCCTTGCTGCCCCCACTCTGGGCATCTTGCGAGCAACTCTGTCCAGTTCTCAGGCCTGTCTTGCAGGGTGGGCGTCCTCTCCACCTTGCAGACGAGAGAGCTGAGGCTCAGAGAGGTCAAGTCACTCAGTCAAGGTCCCATAGCAGCCAAGAAAAACAGGAGATGGGATTTGCCTTAGCGTCTTCGGTTTGCTCTGGTTTCCCCCTGCCGGGTTGACTCTCTGTAGCCTGCAGGCGCCTCCAAGGAACAGTCTTCAGGAGCAGAGGTCTTGGCTTTGCTTTTTGAGGTCCTGATTTCATTCTTCCCTCCTCCCTGGCCTCCTGTGCTCTGGGGGTGCCCCCCCCCCCCTCAGGACTCAGAGGCAGAGGCCCAGCGGGCTCGTCTCTCCTGGTTCACCCTCCTGTCAGCCTCCAAACAAATAATTGGCCACGTCAGGCATGTTTACTTAGTTTGTTAAATAGCAGGATTCCTTTTCATCAATCCCGGAACTCAGTTCCACTCTAGCTGCCTTACATTGATGTCGTGTCCCATTTATTCTATTTTTTAATTTTTATTTTATATTTATGGTTGACTAACAATACCACTCCAGTACTCTTGCCTGGAAAATCCCATGGACGGAGGAGCCTGGTAGGCTGCCGTCCATGGGGTCACTAAGAGTCGGACACGACTAGGCGACTTCACTTTCACTTTTCACTTTTATGCATTGGAGAAGGAAATGGCAACCCACTCCAGTGTTCTTGCCTGGAGAATCCCAGGGATGGGGGAGCCTGGTAGGCTACCGTCTATGGGGTCACACAGAGTCGGACATGACTGAAGTGACTTAGCATAGCATAGCATAGCATAACAATACCATGATAGTTTCAGGCATACAGCAAAGTGATTCAGTTATACATATACAAATAAATCTATTCTTTTTAAAATTATTTTCTTATTTAGATTGTTACAGAGTATTGAGTAGAGTTCCCTGTGTGCTGCAGTAGGTCTTTCTTTAGTTTTGTACTTTCTTAGGGAACCTCTATACTGTTCTCCACAGTGGCTGTAACAATTTACATTCCCAGTAGAAACATAGAGGGGTTCCTTTTTCTCCACACCCTCTCCAGCATTAACAGTTTGTAGACTTTTTGATGGTGGCCGTTCTGATTGGTGTGAGGTGATATACCTCATTGTGATTTTAATTTGCATTTCTCTAATAATTAGTGATGTTGAGCATCTTCTCTTGTTTGTCTTGGGGCCAGCTGTATTTCTTCTTTGCAGAAATATCTATTTAGTGTGGCATTTTCAAATAAACTGGTTCACACATGTGGACACAGCTCTGAAACCCGTGGGTCATGTGAGGACACGTATGTCCGCCCATGTCTATAAGCAGCACCTCTGGGAATTGTCCCATCTGGTCTCCACTCCAACACGATTTGCTCACATCACAGGAGACTGGAAACGTCTTCTAGTCTCTGTCCCATGGTCTTGACTGACCTTGCAGACAGCTGCCCAGATCCACTATTTAAAGTTTGGCTCCTATTGTACAGATTGTTTGCATAAAAACCATCACAAAAATCACTTATAGGGAAGGGGAAAATACCTTTAGTTTGGAAAGTCTTAATAGAATCAAAATGAATTACTGGGTCTCATAGCCTAAATAAGAACTTTCCATTTTAGATATTCTTATAGGAACGATTTCAGGACATTCAAGTAGGTGCAACCAACCCAAACATGGATTATCTGAAAGCTAGATAATTTCCACACTGCAGTTTGGAAAAGAATTACAAATACATGGCTCACGGGATTGGGGGAATCCCATGATGAAGTGGTCTCTGGTCCACTGGGACCAGAGAGACACACAGAGCAAAACTGGGCTCCTCCACGTGGCCCATGGGTCCCCGGCACCCACACAGGACTGTGGGTGGGCCCCCCACCAGCACCAGTTGGCCCGGAGACCCACCCCCACTAACGTGAGATGAAATGCCACTGAGGAACAGAAGGGGGAAGAGCGGCTGAAGTGAAGTCCCTGGGAAAAGGCCGAGAAGCTTATCTCAGGGACCACCCGCCGGCTTTATCTCTGTACTTGGCAGCTGGGCCTTTGGGCCTGGGATTAAGGACTAAAAAGAATTCATTCTGATAACGAGAGAGAGTGCCAGGGATTTTTTCTTGCCTTGTAAAATAAGCGAATTCCCTGAATTGAGAAATAATGAGCAGTAGAGAAGCTGGCGGGCTGACGAGGGACGGCTCAGGTGCCTCTGTTAGAGGAGCCTGGAGAGCTGAAGGGTAGAGGTGCAAGGGAGTGGCTGTGAATGGCCCTTCGTGGCGCCGGCCTGGACCAGCCCGGCTTCACAGGTTGGGGAGTTTGGAGTGGGATGCTGGCAGACAGATGGCAGTTAGTGGAGATGCGGGTTCCCAGAGCCTTCTGGGCAGGGGCTGGGAGAGCCATTCAGGATGTGTTAGCTCCTCAAGGTTCATCTTCTAAATACCCTATCCTGTTGGGTCCACTGCCTCATGGGGATTCTGACCCTGGAGGAAATGCCCTGTGGCAGCAGGTGACCCTGAGTACCCCAATTCTCTGTAGGGATGCTGACTCTAGCCTCAGAGATGGGCCTCGACTACAGCTCCCATGTCATGGTCCAGCGTGGAGCGGGCGCTGGGGGGCCAATGGTGAGTGAGCGAGTGCTAAGTTGTGTTCAGGGGCATTACACTTCCTTCGACCCGGGCCCCTCCCAGAGCCTGAACCCTGTCTTGTTGCACACCCAGCAGGCTTCCTTATCCTCCCTCATCCCTCCCTTGTCCTTAAACCTCTTCCCTGTATGTGGGGTTGGCCAGAGGAAAACCCTCTGGGAGCCTCCTGTCTCATGGCACTCTATTGCAGCCAAAGTCACCAGGACATTTTAGGGGACCTGCGGGGTTGTGCTGTGAAACCAGGGCTAGCCCATGGGGATGTGCCACAGAATAAAGGCTTGCGATCCCCTCAGTGCACGTGCTGCTCAAACCCATAACATTGGGAGGGGCTTTCAGGAGAGAATCATGGTTACATCAGGCCATGACAAAATAAATGCCCTTCTCAGAGAAGGGAGAGACATGAGCTCCATCTCTGTCATGGGGGACACGGCAAGGGGGCGGCCAAAGGCCCTCCACAGATACCAGATCTGCTGGCGCCTCTGTGTCCAGAGGCCCCTTGACTTGACCGAGGCCTGAGCTCCGCGTTTGCATCACAACACACACCTGTGCAGGTGGGACCCCCAGGTGGGATGGGCCTGGCTTGTGGAAGAACAGCAGCCACTTCCAAACAGTCCAGCAACTTACAAGGCTGTTAAGCACTTGCCGGTGTGCACGCATGCTAAGTCACTTCAATCGTATCCAACTCTGCGTGACCCCATGGACTGTAGCCCACCAGGAAACTTTGTCCATAGGATTTCCCAGGCATGAATACTGGAGTGAATTGCCATTTCCTTCTCCAGGGGATCTGCCCCATGCAGGGATCAAACTCACATCTCTTATGTCTACTTATCAATGTAACACATGAATATTCAATTTATTTAAAAAAAATTACAAGTAGTATCTTTGTTTTATTAAATTTTGGATTGACTCCATTATTTTGGTTATATTATTCCTGAGAAAGGCTTTAGATGAAAAAAAAAGCAAGTTAAAAATGAAACAAAGAAAATCCTGGTGGGTTCCCCTCACTGTGGACTGTGGTCAGTGTTTTCAGGAGTGAGCTCCTTGCAGAACTTGAGGGGCAGGTGTACCCTGAATTGATGTTGGAGGGACCTGTCTCCAGGCTGGGCAATCCCTGTGGGTCCTGTCTATGGATGTGAAAGTGCTAAAATTCTATGGATCCTCTGGACAGAGTTCCTGCCTGGCCAGAGTCCCTTGCCTCCTTCTGATCACCCTGTCCAGGTGTGGCTGCCTCCCCAGCCTTTCACCAGCCACTGGCCTTCCAGTCTCCTGCCCCAGTACCGGACTAATTTTAGCAAACATCTCAAGTGAATTTCAAGATGTTGCCTGAGCTCCCAGGTGCACAAAGCCAGAAAACAACGTGTCTTGGGCCCTCACCTCGTGGAGGGCTTGTGGTGTGAGAACAGGTAGATCTGGCCTGATGTCAGGAGGCAGGGAAGAGACAGGGGATTCCAGGGGCTCCTGAACACCCCAGAATTCAACCTCCTGCCCCCAGAAGGAGCCTCCAGTTAGCAGCAGAGGCCGAGTCAACCTACAGTGTTCCCCCTGCTAAGTACAGGCTCTCACAATAGACCCGCTTTGCTTTCAAATGTCATGACAGTGAACCATCACTTGAAAACCTCCATGCTTTTGACAAAATTGGAACAAGGGAGATAAAATAAAAGGTCAGGAAAGCCCTGTACAGCAGAGCTTCGCTGGCCTGATATGGACGCCTTCAAAGGCCCTCTTTGCTCACCACCAGAGCCAGGACCACGCGTCAGAGCCGTTTAAGACGGGGTCGACTTAAATGAATGCGACCTCCACTTTCTGAAGTGTTCAGGTCTGGGAACACTTAAAGGACATCTGTTATTATTTTGGTTCTGCTGAATTTCTTATTTTATACGGTTTCAGTTCAAGAGGCACTGTTCGAGGGAATATGGAGGTAAGCTCTTCTCACGGTTTTCTGGTTGAATTTTTTAGAATTATGTATTTCTATAGTTCTTACCATCTGATATTTTGTTTCTGTAAGGTTGCCTTTAAGTGGTAATTTTACATTGAAATTTTACCTTATGATTTACATCCCTGCCCTCTGTGATAAAATCTAGTGCCAAATTGTCTCTGAGTGGCTTACTTAGTTTTAGGTTTACTATGCTATGAAGCCCCACATTTTAAAAAGTCTGCTATCTACATGTGGTTTTGTGCTACTTCCTTTATGAGAAAATTCATAAAGACTTGACCCTGCCACTTGGGTACTTATAGTTTAAAACTGATGGGAAGGAAACAGAATCAAGCAACTATTTATAAACAACAAACAAAGAATAAATCAAGGTTTGAAAGTTCAGGCAAAATGGTATTTGTCTCCTTTGCCTTTCTCTAATCTCTTTCTAGCACTCATCCATCCATCTATACGGCTATCTGTCCATTCACACACTCATCCATTTACCCATGCATCTATACAGCTATCTATCCATCCATCCACGAATCTGCATGAAGAGGTACAAAGAAAAGAGGTTTTGCAATCTGGAATAAGCCTCTGTACTCAGGTGTTATAGATTTAGGTTTTCCAGATCATGATTGAAATAGTCTTACTATCTACTTGTAACTATAACTGGACAGGTTCCTTTACTTAGGCGTGTATAACAAATCCATGTTAGCTAACTGAAAGATTAGCCAGGAAAGTAAAATAGCACAGCTATACTATTAACTTGGGTATAATCAGGGGGGTTGATATTTATATTGTTCTTTTCAGCTCACCAAACAAATTGTGAAAACCCTGACCCAGATTTGGTTAAGGAATTAGATATCCTTTTAATTTGGTCAAAGCTTTGCTTCTTGGGTGGTCAAATTTCTGCTCAGATTGTTTTTCTCCCAATGGGGTGTTACTTTCTTGTTCAAAGCTCCCGTCACTCTCCGTGGGTGAGATTTAATTTCTCCAGGTCTACTTGGATTCCAGATATTTATCTGGTTGGAACCTTTGGAAATGGGTCTTCTATCTGTGAATACCCGATGCTGGCTGCGGACTACCGGCCGTAGAGTCTCAAGGGCGCTGCCACTCTGTGTCGGGTGGACACAGCTGTGACTCACTGTGTCCCACTGTCTGTGCCTTCGCTGTTCTAAGAAGCAGAGTGAGTAAATGCCTCCTTCTCTCATCCGCTTTTGGATCTGAAAAGTTACTTCCTGAACGGGCTCTAATCCTCTCTTGGGCACACATGCTGATGGAGAGGCACCCATGTAACAACGAGAGCTCAAGGGTCATTACTTCTGACCTCCCTCCCTGGGCCGTGAGGTTCGAATGTCATTCAGCCTGAGAATGACTTGCTCTGTCCCAGAGCCTGCTGGCAGGTGTCTCTGCCTGCCCAGCCCTGCAGGTCCTGCTACGCTGCCCTGGGTCCGCTGCTCCATGTATCTCTGCTCCGTCTTTCCTTTCAGGCCAGGTTGTGCCACCCATGGAAAGTTACTGGCAAACCCTTTGGTCCCTGTCTACAAACCCTTTTCTGTTGTCTTTCTCTTGCCTGGAGATTGTTCCCTGTGAACCCAGATGCTTTGGAAATTGAAAGAGGCAGGGTATAAACATAAGGTTTTCATAGCCTATAAGTCTGTTTCTGTTTTGTCAATAAGTTAGTCTGTGTCATATTTTAGATACCCCTGTAGGTGATGTCATATGATATTTGTCTTTGTCTGACTTCACTTAGTATGATCATCTCTAGGTCTATACATGTTGCTACAAATGGCATTATTTCATTCTTTTTTTTTTTTTGTAGCTGAGTAGTATTCCAAAGGGAAATTTGCCAAAGGGAAAAAGTGGTGGGGAGAGGGATAAATTAGTGTTTGGGGTTAACATATACACACCACCGTATATAAAATAGTCAATCAGGACCTCCTGTGTAGCACAGGGAACTGTTCTCTATAATCTGTAATAACCTATATGGGAAAGACTCTGAAAAAGAATAGATATATGTATAACTGAACCATTTTGCTGTAGCATCTGAAACTAATGCAACACCATAGATCAACTATACTTCAATATAAAAAAATTAAAAAAAAATTTAAAGCCTGCTGCATCATAAAAAATAATAAATACATTTGAATTGTTTGTATTTATACTCTTAAGAAAAATAAGGCAAGGGTGACTCTATCATTAGCCTGATGGAGAGGTGTGTGTTTAAGTGTTTGTAATGTGAACTGGCCCCAACTTCTCCGGGTGTTTTGTGTATGAGACTTTCATTTTGATCTGAGACACTTCTCAAATGCTCCCTTACTGACCTACGTGGGAAAATTCAGAATGCATAATCATGTCTGAAGGTATCAAATTCCTCATTTCCTTCAAGTTGAAAATTGATAGCTGAAAAGGCAACACAAGTCAGAAAACAAACTCTGGACTCAAAAGCTCCACTAACTGTGATTCAGGACAAACCCCTCAAGCTTGCCCAATCTCTGCTTCCCACGGGATCAATGGAATGACACCCCTTTCTGCTTTTGAAAGAGGCATTCTTGAGCAAAAATACACGTTTGAATAATTTAAAAAAGTGAACCCTATTTTAATATTGTTATTTGTTAAAGCATGCAATGACATTTTTCTCTGGGATTGCTCATAACCTGCATGCTAAATTTTGAAAGTAGTTGTCTGTTTTACAAAGTGTGTGTTATTCAGATTAATGTTTCATTTAAAAGCATATACATGCCATTTAAAAAGTTAGTGTAAACTAGTTTATTCAGACTGAAATGGTCAATTGTAATATACTATTCTAGTTTCTAAATTTCCTCTTTCTAAAATTTTCTGAGATCGTGTGACTGTATTCAGGTTCAAACATGTGAAAAGAGCAATGGTGAACAAACAAATGTCCTCAATCAAGCTGTCACTGCCCAAGGCACATGTTTGGTGCCTACACATAATTGTTGTTTGAATATCAATATTAGAAAATTCAGTGTTTAGTATAACTGTAAGATAGGCCCCCCCAAATTTGGGCCTGAGAAAACTTCCTGATTCAAAAATTCAAAAATTATATTCCTCTTTGTTTTCCATATAATTAAGCTATAAAATGCAGCTTTCAGTAGCAAAACAATTCAAAAACATCTTTACAAACCCAAGTTGGCATGCATACCATGCTTTTAGTTAACAATGTCACTTTCCCCTGATCTTTGGGAAAGCTCTGAGAGGAAGCTAGGCTATTTTTTATGCCCCATTTTATAGGGGAGGATACTGAGGTTTATAGAAACTCATTAAGATCACATAGCTAAGTGGTGAGGGGCATCAGGACTAGAGCCCAAAGATCTACCCTTGGTTCTAATAGTCACTTTATTAAAGCCCCAAAGGGAAGCAATTTATGAAATTTCTCTATAGCCCATCACCTAGAATTTGTCAACTCTGGCCTGATTTCTGGGCATACATTAAGTTATTCTAAATCACATAGAGACCAATCTGTTACAGCCTAGTCTTTGTAAGGTCTGTATCAGATTCAAGAATAATTCTGTCTAAGTGTTTCTATCAAAGCTTTAGTTTTGGCCACTCTTTATAGAAGCTTAAGACACTGAATTACATATTTTAGTGTTACAGGAAAAGGTTAGTTCCGGAGGATCTGTTCGATTTAACAACCAAGGATTAGAGTGTGGTAATTCATGCTTTGGTGCTTAGAAAGTTTATTTTCTGTCCTGGCTTACTCCCTGTCTTGGCCAGTCCCCTGTGCGTTTGGGAGAGATGTGTAGGTGTCTTGGCTTAGAGGGCGGGCCCCTCCTTGTACAGACATTGGGTGGATCGGAGCAAGCATGGCATGCATAGGAGATTCAATGCTGTTATTTCCAGATTGCAAATAGCTGAAGGCTTTTGGACACTTGGTGATTTTTATTACAGGACTTCAGAATCCTCTCCAGGTATCCTTATGGCTCCTACCAACAGGTGCTTTTATTAAACCCTCATCCACAGGCATTTTGGGGAGAGGCTATCCGTCAGCGCTGTGATGTCCTTGAAGACGTTTCTGTGTCTTTAATGCTTGTGTTTCCTTGCACCGCAGAACATCCCAAATTGCTACTGCTCTTCTGTTCTGTGTGCCTGATCGCTGTGGAAATAGGATGTGCTGACAGCGGGCTGTAATTACTCCTCTCCTGGGTTGCCTAAAATGTGGCCAGCCCGCCTTCTACAGGTTTCCAGTGCGCATGCCCCAGGCTGCGGTGTTTTATTTCCGAATGGGCCGCCTGTGTTTTCGTTTTGTCTCTCGTCACACCTTCAGACGTGCCCCTTCTTCGGCAGCCTGCTGTCTTCACTCACATTTGTTTCCATCTCCCTCCCAAATCTGACCTCGATTTCCCCCCTTTTCCCTCTCACTCAAAGCAGCCCATGTGAACCAGGTGGGAGTTTTGCAAACCTGAGACACCTTCCCCACCCCTGAGCGGGAGCTGGCAAACCTGCCGACCGTCAAGGATGGCTTTAAAGGGTGGGCTTGGGCGGGAAGGGGGTTGCTGAGGGGCGCTTTTCAATTACTGCTTCTCATCCACCTGGCCACCCGGAGCCATGAAGCGACTGTAATAGTTCTGCTAATTTGGTTTCCTGCACGTAAACAACCTGGGTGCTCTTTGAAGTTCTCAAGAAAGGTATGAGGAGTCTCAGATTGCAATAATTCAGCTCCCAGCACAAGGCAAATCCATCTTTCTTTCCTTTTTTTTTTTTTTTCCTGTAACAAATAAATCAGTAAAACAGAAGTTAATTAAAGTGTGAACAATGGGCGGCATTGTGGCTGCGGCAGGAAGGAGCCTGTGGAATTCTGTGTGCGATGGGCTCTACCTGATTACGCGCGCCGGGCGCAGTTCAGGAAGGATCCTGTTACCAGGCCTTTCTCTTCTTCCCTGAACATTAAAAAAAAGACAGAAAACCAACAACAACAGACGCTTTTATTTCCCTCCCTGAGCTGGGTGATCACTTCCTAAGCCTGCCCTTTTCCCAGGCGGTCCTGGCGGGTGGGCTTGCTGGGGGCCTTGGCAGGGCAGCCCCGGCCTCGGGGGGCAGCACCTTTAGGGTCTCTGTGGAGCGGTTGTCACCACAGAGTGGCTGACACCAGGCCAGGTTGTTTAGAAGATATGGGCACGGGCTGCCCTTGGTGTTCACGCCATCCCACCCTGCTCGGCACAGGCTGAGAGAGACCCACCTCCCCACCTCACAAAACACAGGCTTGGCTGAGGCAGGCGCAGGGCAGGGGATGTGGCCAAAATGGCCCAAAAGCCAGAGTGTTTCAGGACAGGTGCTTAGAAAAGTGACTGCCATTTGGATGAACTCCCAACAAAAAGTTAATGTCAGAAAAAGATGTAAAACACTGCTGCTGCTAAGTCGCTTCAGTCGTGTCCGACTCTGCAATCCCATAGACGGCAGCCCACTAGGCTCTGTCCCTGGGATTCTCCAGGCAAGAACACTGGAGTGGGTTGCCATTTCCTTCTCCAATGCATGAAAGTGAAAAGTTAAGTGAAGTCGCTCAGTCGTATCCGACTCTTCCAGACCCCAGACTGCAGCCTACCAGGCTCCTCCATCCATGGGATTTTCCAGGCAAGAGTACTGTAAAACACTAGGAAAGACAAAAGAACAAATAGAAATGAACACCCCCCAGAACTTGAGATAATAGAATAATCTTAAAAGGGATGATTGCTACTGCTGCTATCTAGTCGCTTCAGTCGTGTCCGACTCTGTGCGACCCCATAGACGGAAGCTCACCAGGCTCCCCTGTCCCTGGGATTCTCCAGGCAAGAATACTGGAGTGGGTTGCCATTTCCTTCTCCAAAAGGGGATGATTAACAATATTTAAAAGATTAAAGGGCACACTTCAGGAGAAGGGTTCCCGCTTTCTTTTCCCCTAGTTGACACTTCGTGTGTGTGTTAGTCTCTCAGTTGTGTCTGACTCTTTGGCACCCCATGGATTGTAGCCCACAGGGTTCCTCTGTTTGTAGAATTCTCCAGGTGAGAATCCTAGAGTAGGTTGCCATGCCCTCCTCCAAGGGATCTTTCTGACCCAGGCATTGAACCCAAGTGTCTTGCATCTAACGCATATTGGCAGGTGGGTTCTTTACCATGAGCACCCACCTGGGAAAGAACATTTACTGGATGTAAATCCAACAGACTGACTCAGCTGAGTCACTCACCATTTAATTATTTGGAGCAAGAGGTTGCTGTAAAGTTTCTGATTTTACAAATGATGGAGGAGCCACAGGTCCAGGGCCTTAGAGAAGTAAGGGCTGGCGATTTTACTTAGATGTTAGAGCCCAGCATTGGCCACCCTGAGGTGCATCGCCAAGGGGCTTCCTCTCACGGCGTCAGCCCTCTGAACACTCATGCACGTCCACCAAATATGTCCACGAGACACAGAGAAGCTTCCTGTGTCGGGAGTCCTGAGTCACCCTGGGTCATGGATAGTGTGCTGGGAAAGCGCCTCTGTCTCACCACCCTGGGTCTTGCCTGCTGACAGTTTAAAGGGGATGGACAGCTGAACATTCGCTTATCTCAACTAATGAGTGTTATCGCGGGGAAGGTAAATCTGTGATGGCCGAGATCAAACGTGCCAACCTCCACTGAACACACAATGGCCTTGCTTAATAAATCTCGGCCCTTGACGTGCCCTCCTGGGAACACAGTGCTGCCTGCCTGGCCGGGGCCGCCAGCTAGGGTGCTGCTGTCAGGGGCATGCTGGGGATCCTTGTATTCAGGGGTTTCCTGACCCACGGGCTGACCTAGCAGGAGAACTGGGGGTGGGGGTGGTTTCTAAAGTCCCTGTCTCCCTCCCTGCCTTGGGAGAAAAGTGGGCTGTGGCCTACAGTGACCCTGGCCAGGAGGCAGGGAGGAGCAGATAGCTATCTGCTTAGCTAGGTGGCTCTGTCTTCCTCTCACACCTTCAGAGGCAGCCTTGCGTCCCCTGAGGGCAAGTTTGGTGTGGAGTTGGAAACAATCTCCAGGAGAGGATGTGAAACTGCTATGAAAGTTCAAAAGTGTTACTTGCTCAGTGGTGTGTGACTCTTTGTGACCCCATGGACTGTAGTTCACCAGGCTTTTCTGCCCGTGGGATTTGCCAGGCAAGAATACTGGAGTGGGTTACCATGCCCTCCTCCAGGGGATCTTCCTGACCCAGGGATTGAACCCATGTCTTCCACATTGCAGGTGGACTCTTTACCATCTGAACCATCAGGGAAGCTCCCCAAATTTTTGCAGCCCACTGAGACACAGGGCAGCCTGTGTGGGAGCCTGCTTGGCTGTCCCACTGGACAATCAGCCCTCCCAGCACCGTGTCTGGAGGCCTGGGGTCTGCAGTGCAGATGTGTTCGTGAGGGTCAGTTGAAAGAATCAATGTACAGAAGGGAGCTAGGAAGTCCCTGCTTAAAGACTTCAGTGCCAAGGGATCCCCGTGTCCTCTAAAATTCTGTGTAGTGAGCATAGATATGCTCTTGGTGTGTAGTGGGGCTGTCAGTTGGGAGCAGGAACTTGGAGGTGACCTCTGTGGGGCCCTTGAGCCAGGATGCCAGGAGTTCCCCTTGGCGAGAACCATGTTGAACAAACATGACCTAGAGGCTCCACAACTCTGGGAATCAGGATAGAGACCCATTACTGATGCCATCCTACTCACTTTCTCAAATATCAGCTTTTCTTTTTGTTATGAGGGTAATATCTTACCTCCAACATGTTGTTGTTCAGTCACTAAGTCATGTCTGACTCTTTGCAACCCCACGGACTGCAGCACGCCAGGCCTCCCAGTCCTTCACTAACTCACAGAGTTTGCTCATTGAGTGGTTTTATCTTCTTGCTGTCCAGTGGACTCTCCACTTCCAACTACCTCCTGTTTTACATTTTGTGTTAACTCATTCCCTACTCAGGGGTGGGGGATGCGTGTATTTTATTGAACTTCTTAAAACCCGACTTAACAGTTAACACTTTTGTTGTTGTTATTACTAATTATAGTAACATCTGGATCAGTTCAGTTCAGTTCAGTCGCTCAGTCGTGTCCAACTCTTTGCAACCCCATGAATTGCAGCACACCAGTCCTCTCTGTCCATCACCAACTCCTGGAGTTCATCCAAACTCATGTCCATCGAGTCAGTGATGCCATCCAGCCATCTCATCCTCTGTCGTCCCCTTCTCCTCCTGACCCCAATCCCTCCCAGAATCAGAGTCTTTTCCAATGAGTCAACTCTTTGCATGAGGTGGCCAAAGTATTGGAGTTTCAGCTTTATTATCAGTCCTTCCAAAGAACACCCAGGACTGATCTCCTTTAGGATGGACTGGTTGGATCTCCTTGCAGTCCAAGGGACTCTCAAGAGTCTTCTCCAACACCACAGTTCAAAAGCATCAATTCTTTGGCACTCAGCTTTCTTCATAGTCTAACTTTTATATCCATACATGACCACTGGATGGATGGAGGTTCGTGACATTGTACAGGAGACAGGTATCAAGACCATCCCCATGGAAAAGAAATGCAAAAAACCAAAATGGCTGTCTGGGGAGGCCTTACAAATAGCTGTGGAAAGAAGAGAAGTGAAAAGTAAAGGAGAAAAGGAAAGATATAAGCATCTGAATGCAGAGTTCCAAAGAACAGCAAGGAGAGATAAGAAAGCCTTCCTCAGCGATCAATGCAAAGAAATAGAGGAAAACAACAGAATGGGAAAGACTAGAGATCTCTTCCAGAAAATTAGAGATACCAAGGGAACATTTCATGCAAAGATGGGCTCGATAAAGGACAGAAATGGTATGGACCTAACAGAAGCAGAAGATATTAAGAAGAGGTGGCAAGAATACACAGAAGAACTGTACAAAAAAGATCTTCACAACCCAGATAATCACGATGGTGTGATCACTCACCTAGAGCCAGACATCCTGGAATGTGAAGTCAAGTGATACATAGGAAGCAGCACTATGAACAAAGCTAGTGGAGGTGATGGAATTCCAGTGGAGCTATTTCAAATCCTGAAAGATGATGCTGTGAAAGTGCTGCACTTAATATGTCAGCAGATCTGGAAAACTCAGCAGTGGCCACAGGACTGGAAAAGGTCAGTTTTCATTCCAATCCCAAAGAAAGGCAATGCCAAAGAATGCTCAAACTACAGCACAATTGCACTCATCTCACATGCTAGTAAAGTAATGCTAAAAATTCTCCAAGCCAGGCTTCAGCAATATGTGAACTGTGAACTTCCTGACGTTCAAGCTGGTTTTATTTATTTATTTTTTAAAAATTTTATTTTGCTTAACTTTACAATATTGTATTGCTTTTGCCATTCATCAAAATGAATCCGCCACAAGTATACATGTGTTCCCCATCCTGAACCCTCCTCCCTCCTCCCTCCCCATACCATCCCTCTGGGTCGTCCCAGTGCACCAGCCCCAGGCATCCATTATCAGGCTTTGTACCTGGACTGGCGACTCGTTTCAGATATGATATTATACATATTTCAATGCTAGTCTCCCAAATCATCAAGCTGGTTTTAGAAAAGGCAGAGGTACCAGAGATCAAATTGCCAACATCTGCTGGATCATGGAAAAAGCAAGAAAGTTCCAGAAAAACATCTATTTCTGCTTTATTGACTATGCCAAAGCCTTGGACTGTGTGGATCACAAAAAAACCGTGGAACATTCTGAAAGAGATAGGAATACCAGACCACCTGACCTGCCTCTTGAGAAACCTATATGCAAGTCAGGAGGCAACAGTTAGAACTGGACATGGAACAACAGACTGATTCCAAATAGGAAAAGGAGTACGTCAAGGCTGTATATTATCACCCTGTTTATTTAACTGATATGCAGAGTATATCATGAGAAATGCTGGGCTGGAATAAGCACAAGCTGGAATCAAGAGTGCTGGGAGAAATATCAATAACCTCAGATATGCAGATGACACCACGCTTATGGCACAAAGTGAAGAGTAACTAAAAAGCCTCTTGATAAAAGTGAAAGAGGAGCATGAAAAAGTTGGCTTAAATCTCAACATTTAGAAAACTAAGATCATGGCATCCAGTCCCATCACTACATGGGAGATAGATGGGGAAACAGTGTTAGACTTTATTTTTTTGGGCTCCAAAATCACTGTAGTTTTTATTACTAATTATAGTAACATCTGGTTATATGGATATAATTTTATTATTATTAGTTTTCTTATTTTTGCTTCTTGAATCCTAATACCTTCTTTTAGGGTCAATTTTGTAACTGAAGTGTGCCCTTTAATCTTTTAAATATTGTTAATTATCTCTTTTAAGATTATTCTATTATCTCAAGTTCTGGGGGATGTTCATTTCTACTTGTTCTTTTGTCTTTCCTAGTGTTTTCTTTTTTTGATGTTAACTTTTTGTTGGGAGCTCATCCAAGTGGGAGTTGTTTTTCTAAGCATTCTTTTTGTATAATGCATGTTGAAAGTGTCTCTATAGAGGAGTTTTGCAGTTATTTTTATCTGGGTCCTAGTGTTTCTTGACTTAGTAGTAAAGAATCTGCCTGCAATGTAGGAGACATGGGTTTGATCCCTGGGTCTGAAATATACCCTGGAGAAGGAAATGGCAACCCACTGCAGTATTCTTGCCTGGAGAATCCCATGACCAGAGGGGCCTGGTGGGCTACAGTCCATAGGGTGGCAAAGAGTTGGACACAACTGAGTGACAATGATGATGAGAGTTTCTGGACATGTTATTTTCTCATATTGTAGCTCTTGGCATGTAGAGATGTAGCAAAAATATTGTTGCCCCAACACACACATCCTGAAAAGGAAGAGGAACCACTAGAATGTTTTAGGGTGAAGTTACATTTCAGAGAAGTCACTCAAACACAGACCATCTTGGTGGAGGAGGAGAAAGCATTTGAGAACCACTGTTGTGCTGGGGAACCATCCTAACCACCTGGAACTAGGGCAACAGGATGCAAGTCGAAAGAAGGAAGAGGGCAGAGGCTCCAGGTGGAGGGGCTTGATGGTGCTGTCAGTTCAGCATATGAAGCTCAGTGGATCAGCAGGATAACTGGAATTCTGTAATTATTCAGGCACAGCGAATGTTGTTACTACATATATGCTGTTTTCAAATACATTTGCAGCCTGAGTTGGAGCTAAAGTTATCTGAGATTTGTGTCTAGAATACATTGGTCTCTGTCCACACAGCTGTTTATATTGGTTGGGTAATTTCTTATATTTTAGGAAGCAGAAATGGAGGACACACTTTCTTCTTGGCACTTTATGTCAAAGTGCAATCATCTTAATGGCAACACTTGATCTTTACAACACTTTCTATAGTATAAGCCAAGAAATGTAACCAAAGGCTTCATGATCTGGGGATTTCATTCCTTTCATTATGTCAAGCTACAACCTATAATCACAAAGTACCTTTTAAAGCACTAACTTCTGAATTAAGCATTTACTTTGAAATTGAAATTGAAGTTCCACTCACCTAAAACCTTTTAAAAAGCAGAGACATTACTTAACCAACAAAGGTCCATATAGTCAAAACTGTGGTTTTTCCAGTAGTCATGTTTGGATGTGAGAGTTGGACCATAAAGAAGGCTGAGCACCAAAGAACTGCTATCAAACTGTGGTGTTGGAGAAGACTCCTGCGAGTCCCTTGGACTGCAAAGAGATCAAACCAGTCAATCATAAAGGAAATCAGTCCGAATATACATTGGAAGGACTGATGTTGAAGCTGAAGCTCCAATACTTTGGCCACCTGATGCAAAGAGCTGACTCATTGGAGAAGACCCTGATGCTGGGAAAGATTGAAGGCAAGAGGAGAAGGGGATGACAGAGGATGAGATGGTTGGATGGCATCACTGACTCAATGGACATGAGTTTGAGCAAGCTCTGGGAGATGGTGAAGGACAGGTAAGCCTGGTATGCTGCAGTCCATGGGGTCGCAAAGAGTTGGATGTGACTGAGCAACTGAACAAAAACACATAAAGTGAACGTTCTCGTGAATAACACTTAAGTTTCATTTTCTTATATTTGCTTCTAGCCTTTAAATTATAGACTTGGGGTTCCTAATAAAATGCATACATAAGTATATAATAAATTAATATGGGCTTCAGTTTCTCAAAAGGGCTTCAGGACATGGGCAGCTGTGGATGGTGTCATGAGCTCTCCAGGCTTTGCCTTCCAAGAAGCCTGTAGGTCTTCTTCTTCGTCATCATTATTCGCGCTGGAGGTTCAGATCTGAGCTGCCCTGGTCACAAGCATGTGTGGAACTTCTCATCGCTTTAAGTGTGATATGATACATGGGAAGATTTTGTAGTCATTTTTTATCACTCTCCATGGAGAGAGACCATGCATTCTCAGACCACTTCCTATTTTTTCCTTATGTTCAGTGTTGACCCTTCTCTGCTGTTTCAAGGGTGTGAAGAGGTCAAAGAAACCTATACACAAGGCAGCCTTGTCACCTAAGATACTCCTCAAAACTGATATTCACCTTTAGAGCAAATGAATTGTAGTAGAAATTCTTGATTTTCCCAAGCAAGTGTTTGGGAAAGAAATTTCCCAAGTGATTAAAAAATTTATTTTTTATTGCAGTATAGTTACTTTACAATGTTGTGTTAGTTTCTGCTGTACAGCAAATTGAATCCTCTATATGTATACATATATCCCCTCTTTTTTGGATTTTCTTCCCATTTGGGTCACCACAGAGCACTGAGTAGAATTTCCTGTGTTATATAGCAGGTTTTCATTAGTTATCTATTTTATATGTAGTATCAGTGAAAAAGTTGGCTTAAAGCTCAACATTCAGAAAAAAAAGATCATGGCATCTGGTCCCATCACTTCATGGGAAATAGTTGGGGAAACAGTGGAAACAGTGTAAGACTTTATTTTTGTGGGCTCCAAAATCACTGCAGATGGTGATTGCGGCCATGAAATTAAAAGATGCTTACTCCTTGGAAGAAGAGTTATGATCAACCTAGATAGCATATTCAAAAGCAGAGACATTACTTTGCCATCAAAGGTCCGTCTAGTCAAGGCTATGGTTTTTCCAGTGGTCATGCATGGATGTGAGAGTTGGACTGTGAAGAAAGCTGAGTGCCAAAGAATTGATGCTTTTGAACTGTGGTGTTGGAGAAGACTCTTGAGAGTCCCTTGGAGTGCAAGGAGATCCAACCAGTCCATCCTAAAGGCGCTCAGTCCTAGGTGTTCTTTGGAAGGACTGATGCTAAAGCTGAAACTCCAGTACTTTTGTCACTTCATGCAACAAGTTGACTCATTGGAAAAGACTCTGATGCTGGGAGGGGTTGGGGGCAGGAGGAGAAGGGGACGACAGAGGATGAGATGGCTGGATGGCATCACCCACTCGGTGCACATGAGTTTGGGTGAACTCTGGGGAGTTGGTGATGGACAGGGAGGCCTGGTGAGCTGCAATTCATGGGGTCACAAAGAGTTGGACATGACTGAGCGACTGAACTGAACTCATCACTGTATATATGTCAATCCCAGTCTCCTGATTCACCCAACCGCTCTTTCCTGCCTTGATGTTCATTTCCCGCCTTGGTGTCCCTAACTTTGCTCTCTACATCTGTGTCTCTATTTCCTCTTCGCAAATGAATTTCTCTGAAGGAGATCAGCCCTGGGATTTCTTTGGAAGGAATGATGCTAAAGCTGAAGCTCCAGTATTTTGGCCACCTCACGCGAGGAGTTGACTCATTGGAGAAGACTCCGATGCTGGGAGGGATTGGGGGCAGGAGGAGAAGGGGACGGTGGAGGATGAGATGGCTGGATGGCATCACTGACTCGATGGATGTGAGTCTGAGTGACCTCCGGGAGTTGGTGATGGACAGGGAGGCCTGGCGTGTTGCAGTTCATGGGGTCACAAAGAGTCGAACACGACTGAGCGACTGATCTGATCTGATCTGTACCATTTTTCTAGATTTCACATATAAGTGTTATTATATTTATTTTTTTCTGTTTGACTCACTTCACTTTGTGTAACAGTCTCTAAGAGCAATTTTTGAGTTATTCTTCCCACATTGAGAAGTGGAGTTTAAATCTCAGTCATCTAAGTGTGAGCCAAACCCCAGGACAGCATCCCAGTCCAATCTGAATGGTTGGATCTGGGCCCTCCTCTACCTGCAAGCTCACAGGGTCACCTGCAAGGCTTCCGGAGGTCTCCAGAACACTGGGGATGCCTGGGGGAGAGACAGAAATGTTTATCCTCACAGCAAAAGCAGTAGCTGGGGTGTCAGCATTGTTACCTTGTTACCCAAGCCCCAGGCCCCACAAGAGCATGGAGAGACCAATGACACCTACTCCTCCTGGGGGCTCTCTTGCAGGAGAGAAATCCTAAGTTTGAGAGGGTTACTGATCAAAGGGAGGGTTTGTCAAAGGATGCCCTTCCGTCAACATGATCAGAAATGCCTAGTGCCTTAAAGTCTTGGTTTGGGGCTATGTGGATGCAAATTGGAAAGGAACAGAACTCCAGGAAAAATGAGGCCTATGTGGCAGTAAGGCAGTGTGGTAAATTTTGCAGCATGAAGCACACCCCCGCGACTGCCAGCCTTACCACTCTACTCTGGCTGCCAAATCCTCTCTCGTTAGCACACTCCTTTTGATGATGACAGCAAAGAGAATAACAGTGCCTTTTCTTGGATTTTGCTGCATCAGCATCATTTAAATATTAGGTTCACTATTCAGCTGCAGTATCACATTCTCCAAATTGTTCCACAACTAATAAAAGTAAAGATAGTGTCACGTGGGCCGCTGGCAGGGAAGGAAACTTTGTGTGTCTGAGCGAACCAGGGTTTACACATTTCCATCATAACATGGAGGATTGATGTCTGACAGAAAACAACAAAATTCCCTAAAGCAACTATCCTTCAATTAAAAAATAAATAAATTAAAAAAAATCTAATTTGACATCAGCACATTAAAAGACTTTGGACATGCCAACTTTTAAAAAGTTTAATTTTATTTTTATTTGGAGGATAACTACAATATTGTGACGATTTCTGCCATACATCAACATGAATCAGCCATAGGTATACATATGTCCCCTCCCTCTTGAGCCTCCTTCCCACCTCCCTCTCCATTCCACCCCTCTAGGTTGTTGCAGAGCACCAGCTTCGGGTTCTCGGCCAGACAGGCCAACATTCAATACCACATAAAATTATGTCATTTAATTGAAGTTAAACTTATTAGACACAGGAGAAGCACACATAAAGTTGTAATCGAAAATATAGAAGTAAAATCAACTTTCATTTCTAGATGTCATGGTGGTTGAGGTTGGAAGTTTTTAACATATGATACACAACTCTATTGTAAATATACATAACAACTTGCTAAAATACGTCCAATAGTGTAAAAAAGACAGCCTTCAGAGTCTGCGGATCTGGGTGCAACCTCAGCTCAGACACTAACCTTGCCTGTGGTGTTTGGAAAGTTACATAAACTCTCTAAACCACGGTTTTTCCCATTTGTTAAAAAATAATAACACACTCTCTCTAAGTGAATTAATTTCAATATTCTCATAAGCACTCTCCAGATGAGTCATCCACACTCTTCCCAAGAAACAGAACCAAGACTGGGAGTTGTTTGGTTACTTGCGTGTAGGCACGTGTGTAACGAGGACAGACGCAGAGTTGACGCTCAGGCTGTCTGATCCCACATCCTTTTCTTGAACCACCTGCTCTGCTGTTTTCCTGACACCTGGTTTTATCTTCAGGATCAAATGCGATACATTTGTAAAATTCTTTACAAGTACCTGGCACGTAGGAGCTACCCACTATTCATTTTATCCATATGGCTATCACTACCAACCTTATTAGTATATTTAACATCTCAACGGTGTTCTGAAAGGAGCCAGCATCTACCTTTATTATCAAATAATAGCAGTTTCTACAGCCCTTCTCTGAGAGAGCTTAAGATGTCATGACACACATATAAATCACAACTCACCTTGACATAATTTGTACTTTATCCTTTCAATGCTCCTCCTAACTTTTATTTTCACCTCTACTTTTCTTCTACACCTTTTGAGTCTGTCTCACGCTCCAGTCAATTAGAAAGGTGTCCTTCCCTCCATCAGACAGCATGATTCTTAAAGGCAGGAATGATTGTTTTCATCCTGATTTCAAAGCTGTATACAGTACTGCCCCAGAGTTAACACACAGAGAATACAGAAAAAATGAATGAATGCCTGATTCCTAAGAATTTCCACTTTTTCCTTTCGAGGGGATAAGAAGTCTAATAACGTCTAATTTACATGTGTTGAGGGTAGTGTTTGCTTTCATTTGGCTTAAGCTTGTGTTTTGCCTCTGAAGCCTGAACTTTCTAGATATTCTTCTAAGATGATGGCTTGTCACCTGCCTGCAACGCAGCCCTCACTGGGTTCACGTGAGGTCACAGCTCCATCCTTCTTTAACGTTAAACACCAGACCCAAAACAATAACAAGACAGGAGGGCGTAGCCTGTTTTTGAACCACGATGCCACACAGGCACTTAGCTGATACTTTGTGAAAAACAACGAGTAATAGCAGCCTTGAAGCTGATCGAGGGTTTATTGTCTGAGAGAAAGAGATGTGAACAGAAATAATCTAATGACAGGCTGGAGTGAGATTAGGAAGATGCTGGGAAATGTCAGCAAATCAGCAACAAATATTTCTCTCCTGTTGTGTCTTCCAGCACCACACCAACACACACACACACACACACACACACACACACACACACACTTGATTCTCATACAAACTGAGAGTCAAAGGAGAAGCTGTCTTTAGAGAGCAGACTGGTGGTTGCCAAGGGGGATGGGTGGGGGAGGGATAAATTAGGAGTTTCAGATTAGCAGATGCAAACTAGTATATACAGGATGCATAAACAGCAAGGTCCTACAGTAGAGCACAGGGGACTATAGTCAATATTCTGTTATAAACCACAGTGAAAAAGAAAATGAAAAAGAGTGTACCTATGTGTATAACTGATCACTTTGCAGTATGCCATAAATTAGTTGAACATTGTAAATCAACTCTGGGTCAATAAAATAGATTAAAAAGAAAAGAGAGAGAGAAATTGTTTTCTAAGGACTTCAACCTTAGCTGTGCCCTTGCAGCCACCCAAGCAAAATAGTGATGAGAGCAAGCCCGGGGGTTCATGTCTCCAGTATAAAGTCTTCCCCTCAGTTTTCTCCCTACTGAGAGCAAGCGGACACAGTAGGCGTGTGCCTCAGGGTAGAAACTCCGGAGAAAGATGGATTTGGGGACTGCAGTACCTCCCTGCTCCCCACGTCTGTTCTTCCTCCCTCCTGGCCTTCCTGTTTTCTAAACACCCATGTTCATGTTATTTTTTTTTTCAGTTTGCTAAATATGCCTTTTAAATAAGTTCTTTTCTTTAATTTTTTTTCTCTTTCTCTCTCTTTTTTTTTTTTTTCTTGGTTTTTGTCTTTGTTTGCCTGGTTTTCTAGGCAGGAGGCCCAGCCTGGTTTATATTTCTTTTTTGTGTGTGGTTCTCTTTTCAAAACAATCCCTTCCTTTCTAATTATTCTCATTCTTTTATTTTCTCATCAGAGAATTGAGCGATGTGAAAAAAGGGCTTCCTAGCTGATCCTTTGGGGTGAGTGTTTCCTTCTGCGTCTTTAAGCATCTCCTTGGATGATTTGCGGAGATGGGGTTTCATGCTTCCCTCACCCGTTTGTCTGCTGAAATGACGTTGTTTTGACCAACGATGCTCACTTCACTCTTTTTCCTCTCCTAGTCAGGTAGACGCTGTGCAGGTGTCTTGGTGTGTTTGCAAGCCCAAGCACAGTGTAGCTGCCGAGAAGGAAGCTGTTTGTGCTGGTGCATTTGTGTGTCTGCGGGCTGGTGTGGCCGTGTGTGAGTCAGGGTAAATGCATGGAAGAATGCTCCACTGCGCTTTGGCGTGTTTATTTTGGAATGTCATCTCCAATCAAATCTAACATTTATAACCGGCCTCCCTTCATGGCTTTCTGGGCCACAGTTTAAATGCCCAAGAATAAACATGTCAGCTCGAAATGGAAGATTGTGCCAGCGACTGGGGCAGCGTTCATCTCACAGCTGCTTAAAAATTAAAATTTTCTTCGTGGTTAGACTTGCTTAGAGCTCTGCGTATGGGCTGTGAAGAAAGCAAATACTTTGTGCCACGTAAAGAACAGACATAATACCTTGTTCGTCAGTAATAGATCATCACAGAGTATAGGAAGCTGAGCCAGGCTGCTTTCAAAGAAATTTCTCCCAAGTCACCATATACTAGTGATTCTGAAATCAAACAAGATCCAGTTTTGCAGTAGGATATGTATTAAGATAAGTATATGCAGTAGGATGTATGTAGTCTGTATCAAACCTGGGTCTTCTGCATTGCAGGCAGATTCTTTACCATTAGCGCCACCTGGGAAGTCCAACATATTCTGTGGGCTTCCCAGGTGGCTCAGTGGTAGAGTCCTCCTCTCAACAAAGTAGGAGACATGGGTTTGATCCCAGGATCTGGAAGATCACCTGTAGAAAGAAATGGAAACCCACTCCAGTATTCTTGCCAGTATCTCATGGACAGAGGAGCCTGACAGGCTACAGTCCATGGGGTCGCAAAGAGTTGGACATTACTGGGCCACTAAACAACAGCAACGATGTATTCTATAGCTCTTAAAACCCAGAGTCATATATTCCTGAGTAAGTGCACACTTTTTAAAGACATCTAGTTGCAAAGACCAGTGTAACTTAAGCTTTATTTTTCTATTTGAAAGCAGAGAGTATTTTTCACAAATAACTCTGCCCAAGTTCCTGACACATTCTCTGAATTTATCAAGCCAAACAGCACCATGTCAGGAGTAATTTGCCAGTGTCTTCAGTAAACATGAACTTAATGCGTGTTTCATATTTAAGAAGCCAGCAGAAGCTGTCGGCTTGCCCAGTCCAGGGCTGTCCCGCTGAGCTGGGCCACTGCTGTCAAGTGAAGGTAATGAAATATTACGATGGTGCGTGAGGACTGTACCAGAGACTTCTCTTATGAGACGTCTTTCACCAGGGTGCTCTTCTTGATCATCACAAGATATATTGATTCCTACCCTTTGCTCTGGCAATTGAAGTCATCTTAGGAAAGGAGTTTCATAAGCAATTCAGATGGATTCTATATCATATAACACTGGCCTTCTTGCTGTCATAGCTTGGAAATTATCAGTGAAATCCAGTCACCTTCTGGATCCTCTCTTCAAATAAGAAGATAGGAGTTTATCCCTTGAGCAGTCAAGTTGTGGCATTGGGGGCAATGATGGTGGCCAGAATAATGCCTGCCATGTTCCCGAATGCTTCATCAAGACCCCAGACTTTAGTCCAAGAGACCAACAGAGCAGCAGCTGTTGACCCAGAAAGGTGGATCAGTGCTCATGGCCGCAGCCTGTATTAGTTTCCTTATCTTTGCAAGTTGGGTCCTATTGGGTTTCAGAGCCAGCTGCCTCCAACAGACAGGACTCTTACAGCCAAGGCACGTGAAGGAGTGACTGACCAAGAATTGCTGAACTGTGTTTGCTTGTAAAAAGGCAGTGGACAGAGATTCACGGAAATGGATGAGCGCAGTCCACGGCAGTTACAAGAAGTCCGTAACTTTTTTTAAGGAGCACTTAGCTTGTTAAATGATTGTTTAAAAAATGCCACTTCCATGTATTATTCTAAATTGTCCTTAGATGAATGGCAGGAAGTTATGTCTATCTTTTTAAGAAATATAATGCCCATGTTCATCCAAACAAAATGAAGTAAAGCATTGAAGTTTTATCTGCATAATTCAAGCTAACCCTAACCTTCCTTTATCTGAATATTACAGGACAACCATCCTGGTGGCTATGGAGAGGACCCAAACTCTCTACAGAATTGATCTGTCTTTTTATTATTTTTTATATAATTGATGGGACATGACTTTTAACAAAATAAAAAGGCATTTCTGTTTAATGCAGGTTACAAACTGACAGAACTGCATCAAGATGGGTCGAGAGAGATATGGGTAGGATTTAATAATCTTTCACCTTAATTTCAACTGTCACCAATTAGACACAGTTGGTGTTACTCTACCAGTAAAATTTGGACTCTGATTTCTGTAGTGTCTACAGTCCTACAGTTGTAGGTTTTATAGCTCTGCTGTCTTTAAATTTAAGTATCATTAATGTTTACTCATACTTAGCACTGTTTTTGCTGTGGCCGTGGTGCATATACTAACCTTTTCTGTTTCATGCTTGTTGTTGCTGTTTGGTTGCTCAGTTGTGTCCAGTTGTTTGCAACCCCATGGACTGCAGCACGCCAGGCTCCTCTGTCCTTAACTATCTCTAGTACTTTGCTCAGACTCATGTCCATTGAGTTGGTGATGCCATCCAACCGTCTCATCCTCTGTCATCCCCTCCTCCTCCTGCTCTCAATCTTTCCCAGCATCAGGGGCTTTTCCACTGAGTTAGCTCTTTGCATCAGGTGGCCGAAGTATTGGAGCTTCACCTTCAGCATCAGTCCTTCCAATGAATATTCAGGACTGATTTCCTTTAGGATGGACTGGTTTGATCTCTTTGCAGTCCAAGGGACTCTCAGGAGTCTTCTCCAGCACCACAATTCAAAAACATATCTCACACTTACAGTAAAAATAAAAGTCATGGTTATCTAATTATGTATATCTGACAACTCCTTGGATACAGCAAACTTCACACACACACTTACATTCCTTTGAATTTGTCCCTCCACTCCCCTCCCCTGAGAATGTTCCTACCATCTCTGTAATGTCCAGCAGATGAGCTGGAGACCTGGGTCAGCTGGTGAGCACATGTGGGGTTATCAGGGAAACTGGCCTGAAACAGCTTGAATTCACCAATAAACCATGCTCTACATAGTATTTTATTTATTGGAAACCGTCATAAACACTTCTATCATCATTCCCTTCAAAATCAGCTTGGCACAGTGTGAATTTCTTCTTTTTTAGGATCTTTATAACTCTGCAAGAGCAAATTGATAAAGCAGGACAGGCCAGGGGGGCCATCCCTCACCCGTGCCCAGGTCCTGCCCTGAAGCTGGTGAACAATGACTGTTGAAGAGCCAGTTAGCTGCCTTCCTTAGGCCTTTGACAGAAGGAAAGTCTCCAGTAATTGTTTGAAGCCTTTCTTAACTTAAATGGCACCTGGGAAAAAGGCTGTAAAGGAGAGAAGATTGTTGGACCCTGGTGTTCCCTGGCAGAACACAATGCCCGTGGTGTTCCTTTTACTGGTGTCTAACACTGCTGGAGGGCTTACTGGGGGTGCCAGGTGAATTGAAGAGTACTCTCTATTCAAAGTGGGAAGGACCAGGAGTATCCTGTCCCTCAGGGAAAATGGTGGCACTCTTCCTATGGAAACCAGTGCACCTGACACAAGGGTTTCCTGACTAATAGCGGGAGAGAAGTATTGGCTTGGTCCATTCCAGGCATTATTGTAAATACCACCGAGTTGGTTGCTTATAAACAGGAGAGATGCTTGGCTCACAGTGCTGGAGGCCAAGAAGTCCAACATGGAGACACTGGCACCATGCCTTCTGGGAAACCCCTGTTCCTGGTTTACACCTGGTGTCTTCTTGGCAGTACCCTCACCTGGCGGTAGGCTCGAGGGGTTTCCTGGAGCATTAAACATCCCAAAGGTCCCACTTGCCAACACCACCACTCTCCAGGGTCAGAATGTCAATGTGTGAATTTGGGGTGAGGCACAAACATTCAGACCATGATCATCACGTCTGTATACCTAAGACAGGGACTCATTCGAGGGCACAGAAAATGGCATAGAATTTATTTGAATTTGTTGACAGAGTTTTGTTTCTACCAAAGGAAATATTTTGTTTTTCTAAATATCTGTGCTGAGAACTTTTCCCCATTTTTTTTTTCACTCCATGTACCAGTACCTTACTAGCCTCTTCATTCCATCAGAGACTAAGAAAGAACAGAGGATCAACCCGTCCTTGAGAGCTGGTCTAAGTGATTAGAAGATGGTTTCCAAAGGGAATATAACTACTCATGAAATCTGGACAGAGCCAATAGGTTGGCCTATCACCTGCATCCAGATTAAAATGAGAGAAAATAGCATGAGGTGCTCTCAGATGTAGACAGAGAATAATAGAAAATGTGACTTACAATGTAGGTTATGTTTCATCATTTTTAAAGGTTTATATTAGGAGATATTCCTCAGATACTTGGATTGTCTCTGAAGCACCATTTGTGAGAGTTGCACAGTGTTCTGTGTGACCTGAGTAGTTAGGGGACGACCAGACGTTCACAGTCTTACTTCATTCTATAAAGTTGGTCTGGGACGTGGCTGCCCCACCAAGAGGAAGTCTCCCAGCCCACTTTCCCTAAGGTAAGATCATGCCACGAGCTCTCATTAATAGTGACGTGTGTTACTTCTGGGCCAGAGCAGTTAAGAATAAGCTTTTCTTCTCAGGCTCTATGACTTCCGTCCTCTGTCAGCTGTAAAATGGCCAAGGTCACTCTGGAAGCCAGTAATGAAGATGGGCAGATCCTCTGCTCATTAGGGACCCTGATGACTCCCAAGATTAACTGCCATCCTATCTACCCACCACCACCAGTGAAAATTTATGTTTGTTGTTTAATCACTAAGTTGTATCAACTCTTTGCAACCGCGAGGACTGTAGCTCATCAGGCTCCTCTGTCCATCGAATTCTTCAGGCAGGAATACTGCAGTGGGTGGCCATTTCTGAATCCATGGGATCTTCCTGACCCAGGAATTGAACCCACATCTCGGCTTAGTAGGTGGATTCTTTACCACTGAGACACCTGGGAAGCCTGAAATTTTACATAGTGAAAAATAAAATATTATAAGACTAAGCCACTGAGCTATCGGACTTCTCTGTTATATCAATTAATGTTACCCTAATATAGAAACTAGTGCCTTAAAGTGAATGCTGCCATAAGGAAAGTATTAACATATGTGACATCACTTCAGAGACCAGGTGGGAGATAGGATAAAACCCAACACTGAAAGCTGGGAGGACAGAGCCCAGGTTGAGAGCAACAGACCATTGGGGTAAACTGTCTCCACTTTAACTTCCTCCTGTCACTTCTAAACCCTAGATTATAACCTAACCCCTACCCAACTGGGCAAATGAAAACCCTTTCTAATAGTCTGCAATGAATTTTCTAGTGACCAGATCAAATGGACATATTTAATCTCTTGTATGACTGTAACTCCTTATAGCGTTTCAGAGAAAGTGAATAGGGACTTTTTCTTCCTTGTTACTCTCTGTTTTCTTGGCTTCTGGTTTTGTCATCTCCATCATCCATCAGTGTTGACCACTCTGCCTTACTGCTCCTCCCTGGGTCTTCTCCCTGGGCCTGGTCCTTGCATGTTGGAGGCACCTGCTGTCCTGCCCTGGTGCACCCATGCTCCAGAGCCTGCCTCCTGGATCCTCGCAGCTTCTGCGTCTGCATGCTCAGCCTCTTCTCGCACAGACCCTATGACAGGCTACTACCTCAGTGTCTCCTGAGACCTCAGGCTAAACAGAACTGTTTGCGCTGGCTTTTCCTCCTGAAAATCTCTGCCTTCCCGTCTATTTCCTGTGCGGGTTGGCAGTTCCTCACCTGTACCCCAGCAAGACTGTGGCTTTGACTGACACTTCAATCCCAGCCTGGTCCCTTGCTCAGGCCAGCCCAGCTCGTGTCCAAGGAAACAGATGAGATAGGCAATGTGTTCAGAAATCACTTTGTTACATGGCAACAGATCACTAATACAGGGAAAAAGAAGACAAACATTATAATGTCAGCATTTTTCAATTGTAACTTTTGAAATCTATGACTGTTAATGAAGGGAGTTCTTGGTGGTAATATTCAGACACTTCCTAATATTGATGTGTTGGGACAGCATGTTTTAGTGTCTATTGGCATATTTGATGTGATAAAAGTGTTTTTCTTAAAGGAATTTACTCATTCCTGGTATATTTGCTACTGCTGCTGCTAAGTCACTTCAGTCGTGTCCGACTCTGTGCGACCCCATAGACGGCAGCCACCAGGCTCCCCCGTCCCTGGGGTTCTCCAGGCAACAACACTGGAGTGGGTTGCCATTTCTTTATCCAATGCATGAAAGTGAAAAGTGAAAGTGAAGTCACTCAGTCATGTCCGACTCTTAGTGACCCCATGGACTGCAGCCTACCAGGCTCCTCCATCCATGGGATTTTCCAGGCAAAGTACTGGAGTGGGGTGCTATTGCCTTCTCTGCCTGGTATATTTACTATATGAGAATTATCAATGCATATCTTCATGGTCAAGAAGTTGTGTTAATGTTGATTAATCATTAAGTAAGTAGAATATGGGCTTCTCTAATGGCTCAGTGGGTTAAGAATCCATCGGCAGTGCAGGAGACACAGGAAACATGGGTCCCATCCCTCAGCTGGGAAGATCCCTGGAGAAGGAAATGGCAACCCACTCCAGTATTCTTGCCTGGAGAATCCCATGGACAGAGGAGCCCAGTGGGCTACAGTCCATGGGGTTGCAAAGAGTTGGACACAACTGAGCCACTGAGCTAGCAAGTAGAATATATGGCTAAATTTAAACCTCAATTACTGACAGACAGCTATAAGGAGGAGAAGGGGACGACAGAGGATGAGATGGCTGGATGGCATCACTGACTCAATGAATGTGAGTCTGAGTGAACTCCGAGAGCTGGTGATGGATAGGGAGGCCTGGCGTGCTGCAGTTCATGGGGTTGCAAAGAGTTGGACGCGACTGAGCGACTGATCTGATCTGATCTGATCTGATAAAGAATCAAAGGACTTCCCTGTAGCTCAGACAGTAAAGAATCTGCCTGCAATGCAGGAGACCCGGGTTTGATCTCTTGGCAGGGAAGATCCCCTGGAGAAGGAAATGGCAACCCACTCCAGTATTCTTGCCTGGAGAATCCCATGGCCAGAGGAGCCTGGCCAGCTACGGTCCATGGTGTCGCAGTGTCGGACATGACTGAGCTACTAACACTACCACTATAAAGAATCAAAACAATGTCCCTTGACCTTACCCTTGTATCAATCAACGTTTCCTGGTATAACTGAAGTGCCCCCAATTCCTTGAAAACATGCAAAGATTTGGTTCTTCCAACGCAAATAAATTTATATTATACTTTTACATACGTAACAACAAGGCAAATGGCAAGGCCCCCAGGGTCTTGGCTAATTGTGTGTGCATGTGACTTAATTTAACTGGCTGTCTTGTTTAATTCATTGTCTTAACACTCCCACCTCCCTCTCTCTATTTGAAATTACCTCCAGGATGAAATAGAATGCTCTCATTCTAAGAGTAGGAAAACATTCCTGGTGAGCCATTTTTCAGTCACAGGTCAATAATTTTGATAGGCGGTGTTCCCTTTGCCTCGTCCAGCAGGGTGGAGACAGACGGTCTCATGACTCAGAGACTCACTGAGGTTTTATACTAAACACTGCCCACAGGACAAAGACAGGCGTCATTAGAGGGGCAAGCACCGTGGCGCGTTGTATTGTGAGCTATGGCGGCATGATGAAGTTTGGTTCCCCGATGGGCATAAATCACATTCGCAGATTAAACTAATTTTCTGTGGCCTAAAGCAGCTTTTCTAGATTTGGTCATTAAATTTTTCATTTAATCATTTTCATATGTGGAAAAAATGATGTTTTCTACAGAGATGGAACGGTTATCCCTACTCTGGAGAAATTTACGGCATTATATGGCTGGGGCTTAATAGAGATTTAGGTTTCATGTGGGGAAAATACTGAAGATAAAATTTAATGGTGCATAGAACCACAGAGGTGACTTGTCATCATAAGTCATATGAAAAAGCTCTAAGTGATGAGACTTGCTATCTCCTCGCTGAAAGAATACTATGAAAACCCAAATTTAAAATAATGCCTCGTACCATAAATTTTTATTTCTATGTACTCTCGCCTGTCGCCAAGTATCACGAAAGAGCACGCCATTCATTCTGAGATGTGTTGACTCTAAATCTGTATTTAACACTGAAAAATGACAGCCCCTCGGTGTTCTATTAACCCACAATTTTAAAAGATGTGTTCTCCTTCTTTGTACTTTACAACACAAAATAAAAGCAGGTGGATGTAAACGATTTATTTAGTTTCTCCTAAGTTTTGTTCCTCAGAATGAATGTCCAGACACCCTGATGTTCCCATAAAATTGTATTTGTTCCCTTCACTTTGGCAGCCAACATTAACCGACTTTTCTATGTGGTACATTTTGCTCTGGACATTTTGTGTTTCTTCAGTTGGTCCAGCATCTCCAGTCTCTGTTTCATTCCCTCATATATCTTCCAGGCAACTCTTCAGAACAGGGCTGTCGAATAGAAATTTCTTGATGATGAAAATATTCTACATCTGAGCTGCCTGAGACACTGACTGCCAAACACTTTCACTCTCACCAAGAAGCTCTTTAGTTTCTCTTTGCTTTCTGTCTTTAGAGTAGTATCATCTGCATATCTGAGGTTGTTGATATCTCTCCTGCCATCTTGATTCCAGCTTGTGATTCATCCAGCCCAGCATTTTTCACGTGATGTACTCTGTGTAGAAGTTAAATAAGCAGTGTCAAAATATACAGCCTTGATATACTCCTTTCTCAATTTTGAAACAGTCTGTTGTTCTGTGTCTGGTTCTAACTGTTGCTTCTTGACCTGCATACAGGTTTCTCAGTAGGCAGGTAAGGTGGTCTGGTATTCCCATCTCTTGAAGAATTTTCCATTTTGTTATCCACACAGTCAAAGGCTTTAGAGTAGTCAATTAAGCAGAAGTAGATGTTTTTCTGGAGCGCCGTTGCTTTTTCTATGATCCAGCAGATGTTGGTAATTTAATCTCTGATTCTTCTGCCTTTTCTAGATCCAGCTTGTATATCTGGAAGTTCTAACTTAGCATTTTATTTATTTTATTTCATTTTATTGAGTGCTAGTTATGTGTCAAGCACTGTGCAATGTTCATCAACACAGATACTTTCTTATTTCTATTATTTTTATTTATTTGTGAACTCTTCTTGGCTACTGAGCCTTGTAGCAAACTACTTTTGACCTCAGAATGATCTGAGGATGCATGGAGCATTTATGTGGAATGTTATGGTGTACGCTTGCCGTAGGAGCCCTGCTGGGATTTGACAGTTAGACATGGGCCATCCCTAGCTGAACAGTCAGTGGAACTGGATAAAGCATTCAAAGGAAAATATGCTAAATAAAAGGACTTCTCTCTCTCTCTCTTTCTTGTCTTTTCCCAAAATTTTCTTTGAGATTTTACATTAAAGGAGTGAAATTTTCTTCTAATGGAATAAGAAACTAGTATCTAGAAAACTAATATAAATGAACTTCTTGACCAAACAGAAATTAACTCAACAGACATACAGAACAAACTTATGGTTACCAAACGGGAAGCAGGGAGGATTGGATTAATTAGGAGTCTGGAATTAACAGATACACACAACTATATGTAACATCTGCATATCTGAGGTTATTGATATTTCTCCCAGCAATCTTGATTCCAGCTTGTGTTTCCTCCAGTCCAGCATTTCTCATGATGTACTCTGCATATAAGTTAAATAAACATGGTGACAGTATACAGCCTTGACGTACTCCTTTTCCTATTTGGAACCAGTCTGTTGTTCCATGACCAATTCTAACTGTTGCTTCCTGACCTGCATACAGATTTCTCAAGAGGCAGATCGGGTGGTCTGGTACTCCCATCTCTTTCAGAATTTTCCACAGTTTATTGTGATCCACACAGTCAAAGGCTTTGGCATAGTCAATAAAGCAGAAATAGATGTTTTTCTGGAACTCTCTTGCTTTTTCCATGATCCAGCGGATGTTGGCAATTTGATCTCTGGTTCCTCTGCCTTTTCTAAATCCAGCTTGAACATCAGGAAGTTCACGGTTCACATATTGCTGAAGCCTGGCTTGGAGAATTTTGAGCATTACTTTACTAGCGTGTGAGATGAGTGCAATTGTGCGGTAGTTTGAGCACTCTTTGGCATTGCCTTTCTTTGGGATTGGGATGAAAACTGACCTTTTCCAATCTTGTGGCCACTGCTGAGTTTTCCAAATTTGCTGGCATATTGAGTATGGGAGAAAGTGAAGAGGAACTAAAAAGCCTCTTGATGAGAGTGAAAGTGGAGAGTGAAAATGTTGGCTTAAAGCTCAACATTCAGAAAACGAAGATCATGGCATCTGGTCCCATCACTACATGGGAAATAGATGGAGAAACAGTGGAAACAGTGTCAGACTTTCTTTTTCTGGGCTCCAAAATCACTGCAGATGGTGACTGCAGCCATGAAATTAAAAGACGCTTACTCCTTGGAAGGAAGGTTATGGCCAACCTAGATAGCATATTCAAAAGCAGAGACATCACTTTGCCAACAAAGGTTCGCCTAGTCAAGGCTATGGTCTTTCCTGTGGTCATGTATGGATGTGAGAGTTGGACTGTGAAGAAGGCTGAGCGCCGAAGAATTGATGCTTTTGAACTATGGTGTTGGAGAAGACTCTTGAGAGTCCCTTGGACTGCAAGGAGATCCAACCTGTCCAATCTGAAGGAGATCAGGCCTGGGATTTCTTTGGAAGGAATGATGCTAAAGCTGAAACTCCAGTATTTTGGCCACCTCATGCGAAGAGTTGACTCATTGGAGAAGACTCTGATGCTGGGAGGGATTGAGGGCAGGAGGAGAAGGGGACGACAGAGGATGAGATGGCTGGATGGCATCACTGACTCAATGAATGTGAGTCTGGGTGACCTCCGAGAGCTGGTGATGGATAGGGAGGCCTGGCGTGCTGCAGTTCATGGGGTCGCAAAGAGTCGGACAGGACTGAGCGACTGATCTGATCTGATCTGATCTGATATGTAACATAGATAACCCACAAGGACCTACTGTATAGCACATGGAACTGTTTTCAGTATCTTATAATAACCTATAATGGAAAAGAGTCTAAATAGGAGAATATATATATATATATATATATATATATATATAATATATGTGTGTGTATGTATAACTGAATCAATATGCTGTACAACAAAACTAATACAACATTGTAAATCAACTATATTTCAATTAAAAAAAATTTTTAAAGACCCTCTCATTGTAATATCTATGGCATTTTCAGATTCTCTGAAAACTAAATTCCAAATTCCCAAATATAAAAAGACATCCTTGAAAGCATTTTACTTGAAAATATTCAGGTATTAAAATAACAAGTATGTAAAATTGTCAGAACATTTCTGCCTGATTGGATTAAGATCAAATTTATTAAAATATGTCTGAACCAATTAAGTACATTGTGATATTATATATAGTACAAAACACCCACCAATGATAATAATTTTTATCAGCATTTCACATCTGCAGTTAACATGAAGCAGATGCTACAGGACATGGCCTGTTGTTTTATATTTGTATGTGGCGACGTGTTTTGATGTTTGCTTTTTAATTGTAACATCATGTAACGCAGCTTTTTAAAGGTACTTGTGTGGTAAGTGTCAAAGGCTGAGTTAAATTTTACTTCCAAAACTCTTTGTAGCATTTCCAGGGATCCTATCTTTTTCCATAAACTCAACAGAAACCAGCAGATTTGGATCACTGAGAACAGAGTTATGGGTTCCACATCATAGTGAGCGGACACACACACATCTTGCTTATGCTGTTTCCTATAGACTAGATGATGAATCAGAATTGCTCTTGGATATATGGAATCTAGAAAGATGGTACTGATGAACCCATTTGGAGGGCAGCAATGGAGAAGCAGGCATAGGGGACAGACTTGTGGACACGGCGGGGGAAGGAGATGGTGAGATGAACTGGGAGAAGAGCATGGAAACATACACACTACCATATGTAAATTACATAGCTAGTGGGAATTTGCTGTCAGACACAGGGAGCTCAAGTCCAGCGCTCTGTGGTGACCTAGAGAGGTGGGATGGGGTGGGAGGTGGGACAGAGGTTAAAGAGGGAGGGGACATATATATTCTTATGGCTGATTCATGTTGGTGTATGGAAAAAGCCAACACAATATTGCAAAGCAATTATCCTCCAATTAAAAATAAATACATTTTTAAAACAGTGAATTAAAAAATCACCCTTGTTTATTTTTACTGAGAAACTTCTAATTCACAGGAGGGAGCCAGTGGTGGCCCAACTTTTCAGTGATGGCTGTGACTCACACATGAGGAGCTGGCCTGTGACAGATGTGGGGACCCTTTTATTTTAGAGAAGAAGCAGAAAAATTGAGAAATCCTCAAATTTTCTTTTTCTTCTTCTTCTTTGGTCTCAAAGTGACTGTGTGTGGAGGCAGAAGAAAAAACTTTTAGAAAGACCTTCCAATTAAGCAAAGTACTTATTTCCATTAAGATATACCTTAGCAAAATTGATTAAAATGTAATGACTGTCTTGAGATGGAATTAAATGAGAGGCGTATTAGAACATGAAAGTGTGGACATTTTATTAACATACTTTTCAAAGTTTATGAAAGTAAATATTTGTGCAGAAACCATAATTCAATAGCACAAGTGGAACTAGATTAAAGGAAACACATGGACATCAGATCTGGTGCCTTGGGGCCCCACTTCATTCTATACTTCCTATAAATGCTTGCTGGTAATGTGCCCAGATGGGTCAGCCCCAGACACCACTTCCTCATGGCAGCTCTGTGCCATGGTCCTCATTTACTGCATCTCTTGGATTTCCCTAGTGGCTCAAACAGTAAAGAATCCACCCACGATGCAGGAGACATGGGTTCAATCCCTGGGTCAGGAAGATCCCCTGGAGGAGGAAATGGCAGCCCACTCCAGTGTTCTTGCCTGGAGAATCCCATGGACAGAGGAGCCTGGTGGGCTACAATCCATGGGGTCACAAAAAGTTGGGCACGACTGAGCACATGAGCACATTATTATCAAGAAGCTTTGGCTTGTTGCTAAGGAGAAATCATATGCGCAGCTAGACGGGTAGGGTCTAGCTAGAGTGGAAATGATCATTATCATGACGGGACAGTTTCTTTGCAGAGCATGGTAACACTAGTCCACACACGTGATGTTGTTTTCCTTATTTTTGTCAAGGAGGCGACTCCTGTATCACTCACCAAATTGTCATGTGGTTGATCCACCTGGAGAGTTTTCAAGAATGCTTTCATCACATAGCACTGAGAATTGAGTGAAATGGATGTTGTTTGGGGGGAAGTTCTGTAGCTTCTTGCTATTCAATGCCTGCTCAACAGGGACCATCAACATCGGCCACCTGGGGACCGTTCAGAAACCCAGAATCCCAGGCCCATTCTCTTGGGTACAAAACTGGAATCTTCATGCTGACAACATCCTCAAGGGACTTGTACTCACATTAGAATTGGAAAAGCACTCCTCGAGTGTTTGCTTCTGACAAAGTATAACCTTTTGTGCCTGTGTCTACTTGTGATACACAAGGAGGGGTTTCCCTGGGCAGATAGACTGAGCCTTCCTTTTGATAGAAAGAGGGAAAATGGAATAAGATTGAGCATCTCCTGTAGCTTCAGTGAACCCAATTTGAATCAGGTCTAGGATCCTTTCATTAAGCCATGTGGGGCATGAAAGGTGAGAGTTTAGAACTCAGAATCTCCAGAGACCCAGCCTTGAGCTGTACAGTGAGCAGGGCATTGGTTCCCAGCATCCCAAAGTCACTATCCTGCACACACTCCCTCCCAACCTCAACCACCTTCTTCTTCCTTTTCTTTGGTTCTCACCCAAGAGCTCTGTAAGCACTGACACTACTTATCTACGAATGGAGTTGCCTTTCTTGGTGATTTTTATTACAGCCTTTAAAAAACCTAGGCCTCCAAAGTCTTAATACCTGTAGGATGGAAAGTACAACTGTGAGATTCTAAGCATTGTAATGAATTGAACTTTGAAAGTAAGATCGCCCATCTTGAACTCTTTTTTGGTTCTGGTCTACATTCAATTTTTCAATTTTATGTTGGAGGATAGTTGGTTTACAATGTTGAGTTAGTTTCAGTTGTACATATTGTGTGTTTAGTCGCTCAGTCACGTCCCACTCTTTGCTATTTCCTCCTCCAGGGGATTTTGGCAGGTTAGATTCTTTATCCCTTAGCCATCTGGGAAATGGTCACTTTATAACTCTTTTTTCAGATTCTTTTCCCATATAGGTTACTACAGAATATTAACTAGAGTTCCCTGTGCTATACAGTAGGTCTTTGTTGGTTATCTAACTTATATTATAGTAGTGTGTGTACGCTGAATCTTTAAAACACACCAGGGAGACGTCTGTTGGTTTGTGAAGTGTGTTTGAAACCGTTGAACTGTGTTTGGTGTCAGATACTTAGGGGAGGCGCCCATGGGCCAGGCCCTTAGGGTCAGTTTTTTTCTTGGGTTTACCATCTTGTAAGATTTCCACCAGGAGGAAGCTACGGTGGACCCTAATTTGTAATGTAGCTGGTGCCCCCTGCTGGCATAGGCTTTCTGAAATTTCCCTCTCTTGGGGTGTCTGTGCCCCAGCCCTGTTAAGACACGGGGCCTTGCCCACGTAGCCTACGGGTATCTGGGTAAGTCGTCTAATTAACCTCTGCTTCAGGTCTCTGACATGCAAGAGTCGGGTAACAATACCAGCCAATCCTAAATTTCTTGTTGAAAGATAGAATTAATTAGGGATGACAGTAAAATACTTTATGAAAACTTGGTACTGAGCAGTGATAAATGTTTGAACATGCCTCCGGTATTCCTTGGGCAGGAAAATGACAATATGATATGTATTATTATTCAACACGCTGTGGCTAATTTTATCTCATTATTAATTCTCACTCCTCTCCAAGCTGAAATGCACAGACACACCTCATGTGTCCCCGTTAATGTTACATAAGCTAAAGGGTCTGCCCAAGCCTGCACTGTCGTGTGCAGGAGAGGGGAGGAGAGGCTTTCTGTCCGTGGATGCATGTCAGAACCTCAGGGATGATCCTTTGAGATCTCTTCTGATGTGACTGTCATCGATAAGGGAGCACGCTGTCTCTCTGCGCTGTAGTAAGACTGCCCTCAGGATCCCAAAGACTGACTTCCCCTGGAAGATGAAGGGGAGAAGCAAGTTGAAGATGACCTTCTGATGAACTTCCCTGGTGGCTCAGATGGTAAAGAATCTGCCTGCAGTGCAGGGGACCTGGGTTCAATCCCTGGGTTGGGAAGATCCCCTGGAGAAGGTAATGGCAACTCACTCATTCTTGCCAGGAGAATTCTATGGACAGAGGAGCCTGGTGGGCTACAGTCTATGGGGTCACAGAGAGTCAGACACAACTGAAGCAACTTAGCACACATATGGTTATTATGTCTGTGTAAGTGCTCAGGTTATCTAAGGGGCAAGGGGGGGGGGTAAAAGAAAGAACTTGCTTCTTGTGAGATTGTGAATTAATGAAATAAGAGTGATGTTTTTGAAGAGAACATGTGACTTCCTCCCTTGCCTTCAATAGCTCTTTACTGCATGGGTAGACTCCATCTATTTATGTTTCACTGTTTTCTTTGTTGCCAGAGTACTTGCCTCAAACAAGAATAAGTTTCTTACTTTCCTGAGTTCCTTCCTGGGGGAAAGGGTGCTGTCAGAGAGAAACTTGGGCAGCAGGGAGGAACCTGGTTCTTCAAGCTGGGCAGGGTGGAGCTCTTGGAATTTTCCATGGTGTCCTGTGAGTCCCCTTGGCCCCTGGCTTCTGTGTCTTGAGTGGTGGGAAAAAGGGAAGATGGAGGAGGTTCTGAGCATGGATTTTGAGGAGGTGTGGCCTCAGCTTGGATGTTGTGCCCAGCACCTATAGTTGGCTCTGGGCTCTGGACTGTGCAGTTGGAGCATTATGTCTGTGGGGTCAGTGACTGCCGATCCTTGCACACCCAGGAGTGTTTGTTGGTATAGATGTATTGGGGACATGTGACATCATTTGATGGGACTTGACATAAAAGCACGAAGCCCACACTCCTTTTGTTGAAGTCCCTTTAGTTCCCTGCAGCTTTGCTTCTAATTTGTAGGTTTCCATGTTTGTCTGTCTTGGGCTGGCAGTTCCTGCGGAGTCTAGGAGAGAGACGCAGTTGTCACTTGGACTCTCCTTGTTCTCTGAATTCTACATCTTCCTGCCCTTCTCCCATTTGTGAGTCTGGCTCCTGGATTAGTCTTTTTCCTGCCATCCTCTCAGAATCCTTAGTGTTTTAATAAGAATGACAACTATAACACTGAAAAAAGTGAAAGTGCTAGTTGCTCAATCATGTCTGACTCTTTCTGTGATCTCATGGGCTGTAGCCCACCAGGCTTCTCTGTCCATGGAATTCTCCAGGCAAGAATACTGAAGTGGGTTGCCATTTCCTTCTCCAAGGGATCTGCCTGACCCAGGGATCAAACCTGGGTCTCCCGTGTCTCCTGCATTGCAGGCGGATTCTTTACCATCTGAGTCACCAGGGAAGCCCTGTAGGACTGAAGCATGCTGTGAACTCAAGAGCAAGGGGTGGGGTCTCATTCTTTACAGATTCCTAATATTTAGGATGAAAGCTTGTGTTAAAAAGGGCTCCATAACATGTGGTTGCTGGGTTCAGTTTAGCTTAAATTTCTCTAGAATTAGACCTGGAGACAAGGATTTGAATGCATGCAGTTTTGGGGGTGGAGGAGGTCCAGGGTCATGATAGAAGGAGTGGGGAAGTGGTACAGGGAAGGAGAGGCAGCCGATAAAATGTGCCTTATTCAGTCTACCACCACAGTGGAGATGGGAGCCTAATCCCACGGGAAATTCTGAGATGTATCATAAAACTCGTGCTTCAGAGTTTTCCCACCCAAGAGGCAACAGAGCCAGTGTCATTAAGCAGTAATTTCTGAAAACAGATGAAGGGCTATTTGCTGGGGTGTTCATCCTGTCACCTCCAGCCTGCTTTGCTGACAAGAGTGGCTTCCAAGGCTCAGGAACTAAATGCCCTAAGACACGGAGATGCAGCTGGAAGCAGTTGGAAACCTACCAGACACACCGACAGCCAAGGCCGTCCAAGGGCATGGACATAATCCACTCCAGTTAACTGTTTTTAAGTGAAAGTAGTTTATTGTTCTAAAGCCTCTGGCTATAATTTTAAGGATATCAATGACATTTTTATCACAGTCATTTCAGTAATATAAAAATAAATGCTATTTTAATGAAGTCCAAATTATCTCATCTTTTTTTCCCTCATACTTTTCGTGTCATGTCTAATAATCCTGCCAAATTCAGGTCGTGAACTTTTGCCTCTGTTTTCTTCTAAGGCTTTTATGGTTTTAGCTCTTCTGTTTAGGTTATTGATTGACTCTGAATTGACTTTTGTGCCTGGTGTGAGATAAGGGGCCAAGTTCACTCTCTTGCAGGTAGATATTCAGCTGTCTCAGCACCACTATTCTTTCCAGATTGAGTGGTCTTGGCACCTTTGTAATAAATCCATTGGTGTGATGTGTGGTTGAGTTTTGGACTTTCACTCCTGTTCCACTAGTCTAAATAGCTATTCTTGTGCCAGTGCTACATGGTTTTCATTATTATGTCCAGCTGAAGCGCCAATGCTTTCGCCACCTGGTGCAAAGAGCTGACTCATCGGAAAAGACCCTGATGCTGGGCAAGATTGAAGGCAGGAGAAGAAGGGGATGACAGAGGATGAGAAGGTTGGATGACATCACTTACTCAATGGACATGAGTTTGAGCAAACTCCAGGAGATAGGGAAGGAAAGGGAAGCCTGGTGTGCTGCAGTTCATGGAGTCACAAAGAATCGGACATAACTTAGCAACTGAACAATACAACCATAGCAAGTTTTGAAACTGGGAGAGATGAGTCCTTCAACTTTGTTCATTTTCAAAATGATTTTGGGTGCTTGGAACCTCACGGTTCCATATGAATTTGATGAACTGATTTACCATTTCTGTAAAAAAAAAAAAACAAAAAACTCAATAGAATTTTGATAGGGATTATATTGAATATGTAGCTCACTTTGGGCAGTATTGCTATTTAACAATATTAAACATTCTAATCCATGGGTGTGGAGTGTTTTCACTTATTTAGGTCTTCTTTAAGTTTTTTCCAGCAATGTTTTACAGTTTTCACTGTATAAGTCTCTTACCTAGTTAGTTGATTTTACTCCTAGATACTTTATTCTTTGAATGCTATTGTAAACATACTGGTTCTCTTAAATTTCCTTTCTGGATGGTGATTACTGGTGTATAGGAACTCTGATATTGGCATGTGGATCTCGTACTCTGCAATTTGCTGAATTATCTGTTAGCTCTGGTTATTGTGTGGATGCTTTGGGATTTTCTATATATAGGGTCTTACCATCATGAATAAAGATAGTTCTACTTCTTCCTTTTCAATTTGATACCTTTTGTTATTTTTCTTGCCTAATTTATCTGGCTATACCTTCTAGTACAATGAGGTCAGGGATCCATGTCTTATTCCTGATAAGGAAGAAAGCTGCTTTTCTTTCATCATCAAGCATGGTGTTAGCTGTGGGTTTGTTCTCACTGCTTTTCATTATCTTGAGGATACATGAAAATTCTATTCCTATTTCTGGAGGTCTGTTATGAAGGGGTGTTTGATTTGGTAACGTGCTTTTTCTGCCTTTCTGTGAAATTAGTTGATCACATGATTCTTTTTTTCCTTCCTTGTATTAATGTCATTTATTACATTGATTTTCATAGGTTGAAACACCCTTGGATTCCAAACTTTTGTACATCAAAAGCCATTATCAAGAAAGTAAAAAGACAGTTCATAGAATGGGAGAAAATATTTGCAAATCATATATCTAAAAAGTCTAGTAAAAGCAAACAACCAACCGCTCTCAAAAAAAGGGTCTAATATCTGAAGGAAGGCGAAGCAGAGGATGACAGAATATCAGATGGTTGGATGGCATCACCGATTCAGTGGACATGAGTCTGAGCAAGCTCAGGGAGATAGTGAAGGACAGGGAAGCTTGGCATGCTGCAGTCCATGTGGTAGCCAAGAGTCGGACATAACTGAGCAACTGAACAACAATATCTAGAAAAGGACATCCCAGGCAGTTCCATGGTAAAGAATCCGTCCGCCAGTGCAGGAGACTCAAGAGATGTGAGTTTGATCTTTAGGTTGGGAAGGTCCCCTGGAGAAGGAAATGGCAACCCACTCCAGTATTCTTGCTTGGGAAATCCCATGGACAGAGGAGCCTGGTGGGCTACAGTCCACAGGGTGGCAAAGAGTAGGACACGACTGAGCACCTTAGCATGCACACATATGCACTCTGGGTTTTCTCCTAATTTGTTTTATGATTTTCTTTTTGTTGTCAGCACCCCACTCCAGTACTCTTGCCTGGAAAATCCCAAGGATGGAGGAGCCTGGAAGGCTGCAGTCTATTGGGTCACTGAGGGTCGGACACAACTGAGCGACTTCACTTCCACTTTTCACTTTCATGCATTGGAGAAGGAAATGGCAACCCACTCCAGTGTTCTTGCCTGGAGAGTCCCAGGGACAGGGAAGCCTGGTGGGCTGCCATCTATGCGGTTGCACAGAGTCGGACACGACTGAAGCAACTTAACAGCAGCAGCAAACATTATTGAAAACTTATGAAAATTATTCGAGATCTAGGTTTCAGAGTCTTTTTCTGTTGTTCACTTGGGATGATCTAAACCAAGTATTCTCCTTGGATTTCTGGAGATCACAGAAATGTTGACAAGGTGTCTTCTGTCTCCCAACACAGAGACGGCCACCTTGCTGTCGTGAATCCAAATAGAGACAGCTTTCAGCTCTTCTCATTAACCATGTCCTCTCTCATCTCCCTCCTTGCTTTTGCTTAGAGTCTGCTGTCTTTTTCAAGGCTAGGGAACCATTTCCTGACCAACCAGCCCTAGTCTCTGGCTAGTCAAGGGGCTCTCAAGTTGGTGCATCGCCTTGTTCTTAGTGGTTTTCTTCCCCCCTGAAATTAATTAATAAAATATTTTGGCAGTGTCACATAGCTTGCACCTAGTTCCCTGACCAGGGATGGAATCCCAGCCCCTGCAGTGGAAGAGCAGAATCCTAACCACTGGACCACCAGGGAATTCCCTCTTAGCAGTTCTGATGCTGTATTTCAATCGTCTGAAACTTTGTTGAGAGCAGGCATTCTATCTTTTCCATCTCCTATCTTCAGGGCTGAGCCACATCCTAGACATGTCATAAATCTTTGTTGAACAAATGAATAAGGACACTTCAAAATTAATAAAAACAAAAACGTAATACTCCCCTCTTGCTGATGGCTTGACTGTCGCATCGCATTTCAGGCCCAACAGTGAAGTAGAATTGAACCTATTTACCAGCTCCTGTCATCAAGGAGAGTTAAAAACAAATTGCTGCTCAAACCAAGATTGTTCAAACTGAGATCGTGGTATTGGGAGAGACTCCTCAGGATTACTGAATGGATAACAGTAAACAACACTTTCAATAAACTCATGCCTCTTGTTATGTGGGGACCATGGAATGTGCAGCTTAATTGGCCCAGCAGGTTTGTCTGAGGGCAGCTTTTTCCAAAAGCCAAGGCTGACAGCAGAAAGAACAGCTTGACGGCCTCCTGAACTTGTGCTCTGTCCACATCTCCGCACATGTTTGGGGTTTCTGGGAGGCAGTCTGTGGATACAGCTGAGCACATCTGAAATGAACTGGGGGTTCTGTCTGTCTGTGCTTTTGCTGCACAAACCTGTAAGATGTGGTTAGAACATCAGCATCTTTCCTTGATTTATTTAGGTTGGTGAAAAAGTCATTGCCATCTGTGAATTTTAAATCATTACAACTAGGCTCAAACACATCTTTATTCATCAAAATAGGAACTGTTATGATCAACACATTTTTGTCAATGAGAAGTAAGTTTGTTTATTCCTGTAGCATGAAAATCCGTGCTTTGGGATTTGATGAACTCTTGGAAAGCATTTCCCCTGCAAAAAGTTGTCGAGATGCTTGAAGAAGTGGTAGTTCGTTGGCGAGGGTTCAGAGGAATATGGTAGATGAGGCAAAACTTTTAGCCCAATTCATTCAACTTTTGAAGCACTGGTTGTGCGACATGAGGTTGGGTGTTGTCGTGGAGAAGAACTGAGCCCTTTCTGTTGAACAATGCTGGATGTAGGCATTTCAGATTTTGGAGCCTCTCACCTATTTGCTGAGCTTAATTCTCAATGTAATGGTTTCACCTGGATTCAGAAAGCTGTAGTGGATCAGACCGGCAGCAGACCATCAAACAGTGACCATGATCTTGTTTTGGTGCAAGTTTGGCTTTGGGAAGTACTTTGGAGTTTCTTCTTAGTTCAGCCACTGAGCTGGTCCTTGCCAGTTGTCACATAAAATCCACTTGCCTTTGCATGTCGCAATCTGATGAGAAATTGTTCGCTGTTGTCGTGTAGAATAAGAGAAGATGATACTTCAAAATGACAATGTTTTAGATTTGTGGTCAGTTCATGAGGTACCCATTTATGGAGCTTTTTCATCTTTCCACTTTGCTTCACAAGCCGAGTGACCATAGGATGGTTGAAGCTGTGTTCTTTAGCAACTTCTCATGTAGTCGGAAGAGCATCAGCTTAGATCATCCCCTCAGTTTATTGATGTCACTTCCCGTGGCCAGCCACTGCACTCCTCACATTCAAACTCATATCTCCAAGACTCTCATCTCCTTTGCATAATTCTTGAACCCCCACTGCACTGTGTGTCCGTTAGCGGTTCCCTGGGCACATGTGTTGTTGAGAGTTGTCTCCGTTGCTTTATGACTTATTTTGAACTTGAATAAGAAAATCACTTGAATTTGCTTTTTGTTTAACATCACTTCCCTAATCTAAAATAGATATAAAATGCACAGCAAGCAATCCTATTAGCAAAAAACATAAAGCAAGAAATGTGCATTAAAATGATATATAACATAACCACATTTATTTAAGTATGTATTCCAGTATCAGACAGCAAAGTTCAACAGTGCAAAAGCACACTTACTTTTTGCACCAGCCTAATACATCAGTTTGTCATCTACACTGTTGGCATCTCAAGCTTTGGCTGTTCTTTCGATTAACAACACAGAAATACTTACAGTCCAATCACTTTTCAGCTTCTTATGATTTGCCAAAATTCCAACTACGAAAGTGAACCTTCAACGGGGAAATTTTGAGCCGTGTTAACCATTCATTCTCTACCCTGATATCACATCAGGGGACGAGAACGGCTCAACCTGGCGCTTAGTCCCTTGGGTGTCCACGGAAACCTTTATGGTTCAGCAACGTGTGCTTTTGTTCAAGGTCAGTGTGAGAAACGAACATGAAGAATTTGTTGTTGTTGAAGCCAGACCTTATTCTAACCTGAGTGATAGATTGCCTCTTATTTATTCTAGTGATATTTATGGAGCACTTATTGTGCCAAGAAGAGTTTATCTTTTCTAGAACTAGTAGGCTATCATTTGTTACATAACTCAAACTACGCTGTGCCTTGAACTTCCTTCTTTACTTTTGCTGCCAGAAAGTTTAGAATTAATTTGGGGGCTCAACCACAGCGATTTTCCTTAACCTGGCGTTTCTAGCACAATTCTTTCTCCACTCTCTTCCC